>CM077159.1:86565365-86819978 GCA_039583875.1 Platanthera guangdongensis
AAGACGGAAAAGAAAAAAAGAAAATTGCAAGTCCTACTCAAACGGTAGGCGGGAATAAAAGCACGCCATTTAACTCTTAACGAGTGGCGGAAATAAATGCGTCACAACACACACACTACACGAATAAAAAGAAAGCAATAAAACTATCTCCTATACACAACGCACTCTACATAATTTGAAGAAAGCGATAAAAGAAAGCATGAAAATTTATCTCCTACACACACACTCTCTACATAATTGAAGAAAGCGATAAAAGAAAGCATGAAAATTATCTCCTACACACACTCTACATAATAAAGAAAGCATTAAACGTTATACTCATACACTCACACACACATCATGAAAATTAAAAAAACAAAATGAAAACCTAACTCCTACACTCACACACACAAATTAAAAGCAAAAGGAAAGTTACCTAAAAATTAAAGCATCTACTTTTTTATACTTAGATTTTTTTCAAAAACACATAAAAAAACACATTAAAAAGAAAGAGAACAAAAGTTTTCAAAACAAGTCAAAAACTAAAGCCTTTCAGAAATTAAAATAATAACTTTTTCATTCTTAGGTTTTCATAAAAATGATTAAAAAGTGAAAAGAAATTGAAAAGAACAGAAAAGTTTTACAATCCTAAAACAAAGCTAAGTAAAAAAAACAAAATCACTTTTAAAATCTCTTTTACAAATACATAAGAATGAAATTTTAAAAAAACACTAAGGAAGAACATGTAGAAGAAGAGATAAACATATCATACTATGTTTGGAAATGAAATCTATAACAAACCCTATCATTGAGACAAGTAAAAAAAACATAGAAAATGAACAAGTTACACTCATACACACACACACACACTTTTGATAAAGAGAAAAACAAAGATACAAAGGGATAAAAGGAGAAAAAGATAAGCCACCCATATGAATTTTTCATGCCATGTAGAGAGAGAAAATCTAACATTTTTATTAACATAACCAAACTATTACAAAGCTAAAAGCTAAAGCAAAAAAGCAAACATGAAAGGAAGGGGGAAGAAATCTCCTTACATAGCACTTGAATCCACAAGACAGCCCACAAAAACACACTAAATTGGCTCAAAAAAGTGAATCATTGGCCCTTACAGAAATGGGCAATTTATAGGAAAAAATCCAAGTACACGCCCTCCAACACGGGCGTGGGGGGGGGGGGGGGTGCCACTACTGTTTGCGATGTGATCCGTCGATTTGACGGCATAGTTGACTTCGGGCTTCATACGAGGATGTCACGCCCCAGGTCACGGGCGTGACTCTGGGCGTGTCGAGGAGGTAGATTCGGCATGGGTTGCGTAAAAAGTCGCTGGTAGCGTCTTGTCGGCCAGGTGGAGGAGTACACGTGTCGGTCACGCCCGTGTCTCTGTCTACACGGGGCGTGTCGGGTTGGTCTCAACGAATGTCGAGAGCGTTTCGTCGAGCTGGAAGCCTTGATCGTCGATCGGGATGGACATGGGCATGTCGTGTTGGCTGACACGGGCGTGTCGTGTTGACTGACATGGACGTGTCGGGTTGATCGCCGATCGTCGAGCGGACAATCGTCAAGTGGAATTTGTCGAGCATAAATGACATGGGCGTGTCGGGTTGGCTGACACAGGCGTGTCATTCTGATCGACGATCGTCGAATGGAAACTCGTCAAGCGCGAGTCTTGATCGTCGAACGGAAATAACACTGGCGTGTCGGGTTGGCTGACACGGGCGTGTCAGGTCAATTTTTGACCATTTTTCTGGAAAATTGCAGAAATAAAATTCAGTTAAGTTAGGTAAATATTTACAAAAAGTGACATATTTATAAACAAAAAAAAACTAAAAACTATGACTAAGAACTAAAATGATATAAATAAAGTACTAAAATATGCGTATATTTACAACTCATCAAATACCCCCATACTTAAGCTTTTGTTATTTCAGAGCAAAAATTTGAGGTGAACTTATAAGGAATAGAAAAAACTCTAAGTTTAGCTACCGCTTAATCAATTATAAGAGAGATCTAAATAAATATACGGGGTGTAAGAGTTAAGTCCTAAAATTATGTAGATGATTTAAATAGCGCAAAAGTTTTGGCCAAAAGACTTCTTGATGTAATCAAATAGAAAGCAATAATTGTAATTGTTATATTAACAAAGATAGTTTGGAATTATATGAACTTTAGCTTATAGGAGTTTTACTGGAAATGATGTTATTTACAAATTATACTCTCAAAAAGATTTTTGAATTAATTCTAGAATCGTGAAATTGGCTAAGGTGGTTGGTGTTGGTTTATGAAGAGGGTTTTGATATTGAGGTGAGGTGATTTTTTCTCGAACCTCCATTTTTTTTCTTTTGGATTATTAGGAAAATGAAATCTTATTTTCCTAATATCATTTTTTTAACTTCATATTAAAATTGACTCAATGTATATGTGTGGGAGTAATGAATTTTATCCTCTGACTCTGTAATATATAATCTTTTTAAATTATTGGGTGCCTATGTTTACGGAACGAAATCTTATTCCCATTGACATAGGATCTTTTATAATAATTTTTTTTTATTGGGATAGAAATTTATCATGCCAAGTAAGGCATGATAAGAGGAGAAAAGAAAACTAGATTTTTAATTAAAACATTTTTGAGAGCAACCTTAATAAATTGTACGTTCCAATTTTTCAGAAAACTAAAAATAAACATAATTGAATTCTATAGTCGTTAGTTTCTAACATAATACACGTGCTCCTATCAACGAAAAATTAGAAGTAGTGCCTAAAACGAGTTCGCTATTTTTAACAAAGCATAATGAATTCTTTAAAACTTAACCTCGACTATTTAAATTTTTCAATCAATAATTAACAAACAAATAGCAAACAGAGAATTAATAAAATTCACATATAAATAAACTTAAAACAGAATTTTTGGATAGCAAGAAAATTAAGGATGGTATACTTGATTTATTTGTTTCAAAACATTTTTTTTTATTTTTTATAGTTTTTATCATCATTTTTTTTATTTTAATGTATTATCTTTTTTCTGAATTTTTGTTTTGTTTTACTCATTTTTTTGATTTTTTGAACTATTATCTTTTAATTATTTTTTTTTTGGGTTTTTATGCTTATGTCTTTAATATATACATATACATACTAAAGATGCATAAAAAAACTTTTTTAGACTTTTAAGTTTTGAAAATTTTTGTATTTTTTCTTTTTGAGAAAATTTTCATTCTATTTACAAAGATTGGGAGAAAAATAAAAGTTATTTACAAGAATGAGAGGGAAAAGGAAGGGGAAGAGAGAAGAGTATTTACATAAAAATATTTACAAAGTGAAACTAAATATTTTTTGGAAAAAAATTTTTTGTATTATAATTTTTTTGGAATTTTTGTTTTATATATATTTTTTGAGTTTTGGAAAAAGAAAGAAAAAGAAAATGAAAAAAAAATTGGATTTTTCATTTTTGTTTTTTTGTTTTTTTTTTCATTTTAAGTTTTTTTTTTGTTTCACTTTTTTTGTTGTTATATATATTTTTTTTTGTATTGTTGAAATGCAGAAAAATAGAAGTGCAGAAAGTAAAGCACGAAAATACCCTCATACCTAAGTCCAACATTGTTCCCAATGTTGTAACGTAAGTATGCAGAACAAACAGGAAATGCAATAAGTACAAAGAAACTAAAGAGAGGGGGGTAGAAGCTTCCCTAAAACGCATTTGGGGAGGCCGATCAGAAACCCTGCGTTTATTAGAAAAAGCAGCAAACATAATAAGGAAAGAGCGAAAAAGATAAGTGAGGGGTGCCTCCCATGAGCTCTTTGTTTATAGTCGCATAGCTTGACTATTTTGGCGGGTTTATACTGTGGAGGAAAGTTATGGTTTCGTTAAAACCGATCACTGGATCTCCCGCTATATATAAATCTAGCTGATGACTGTTTACTTTAGACGAACCTCTTTCTGGGTGGGAGACGAGTACTGTCTCCATATGGAAAAACTTCTTCAACTATGAAGGGACTGGACCATCTAGATTTTAGTTTTTCGGGAAAAAGCTTAAGACGTGAATTATAAAGAAGGACAAGATCGCCCGGAGAAAAAAATTTTGGGGACTTTATTTTTCAATCGTGATATAACTTAGAACGCTCCTTATAGAACTTATTGCTCTCGTAAGCGTTCGCACGCCATTCATCGAGCTCGTTTAGTTGCAGTTTTATATTCTGAGCGGCTAAGTTGGAGTCGAGGTTTAAGAGTTTTAAAGCCCAAAGAGCGTGATGCTCTAGTTCTACGGGTAAATGACACGCTTTGTCATAGACTAACCGGAACGGCGTACAACCAATTGCGGTTTTGTATGCCGTCCGATACGCCCACAACGCATCGTCGAGTTTAACAGACCAATCTTTCCTATTTAGTGAAACAGTATTCTCTAATATTCGCTTGATCTCTCGATTGACTACTTCTATTTGGCCACTAGTTTGCGGGTGGTAGGGGGTGGCGAGTTTGTGCGTGACTCTGTATTTATCTAACGTCTTAGCCATAAGAGCGTTACTGAAATGTGTTCCCCTATCACTAACAATTGCGCGAGGCGTGCCTAAGCGAGAAAATAGTTTTTTTAACAAATGTAACGACGACTTGCACATCGTTGGTGGGGAGAGCTTGCGCTTCCACCCACCTCGATACGTAATCGACCGCTACTAAAATACACATATTTTTGAAAGAGGGAGGTAGGGGGCCAACAAAATCTATACCCCATAAATCGAAGACTTCGCATTCTAAAAACATATTTTGGGGCATCTCATCGCGACGAGAGATGTTACCTGACCGCTGACAACTATCGCATGCGCGCACAAAAGTGTGCTCGTGTTTGAAGAGAGTGGGCCAAAAGTAGCCCGCCTCTAGCGCCTTCCAAGCGGTCTGGTTGGCTTGATAATGCCCATTGGCTGGACCCTCGTGGAAGTGCTTAAGAATTTGCAAGCACTCCATACCCGCGACCTATCTTCAGACCGCTTGGTCCGCGCAAAAATGAAAAAGAAATGGGTCCTCCCAAAAGAAATTTATCAAGTCGGAAATGAATTTCTTCTTTTTATGACTTGAAAACTCTTTTGGAAGCACCCGCACTACTAAGTAATTTGCTAAATCAGCGAACCAAGGCGAAGATGACGAAGAATTGTGAATGGCTAGGAGGCGTTCCTCGGGGAATCTGTCATTTATTTCAGATTCGACGAGCGCTTCCGCACCCGAATTTTCTAAGCTGGAGAGGTGGTCTGCCGCTAGATTTTCCGCGCCCCTTTTATCTCGGATCTCCAAATCAAACTCTTGTAGGAGGAGAATCCATCGAAGAAGGCGGGGCTTTGCATCATTTTTAGCTGATAAATATTTATGAGCGGAGTGATCAGTAAATACGATAACTTTAGATAGCGTTATATACGAGCGAAACTTTTCAAAAGTGAAAACGACGGCTAAGAGTTCCTTTTCCGTTGTCGTGTAATTTACTTGTGCAGAAGTGAGTGTCTTGCTACCGTAATAAATTGGATGAAAATGTTTTTCTACGCGTTGGCCAAGAACGGCACCTAAGTCAATATCACTTGCGTCACACATAATTTCAAACGGAAGGGACCAATTAGGGGCCACTAAAATTGGTGAGGTGATAAGTTTTTGTTTTATTAAATTAAAGGCAGACTCGCATTCGCTACTAAAGATGAAACGTGATTTCTTTTCCAAGAGGTGAGTTAGCAGCTTTGTTTCTTTTGAAAAGTCTTGAATAAAACGTCGGTAAAAGCCCGCATGGCCTAAGAAACTCCTAATAGATTTTACGTTTGTTGGTTGCGGAAGTTTTTCTATGATTTCTATCTTGGTCTTATCCACCTCCATCCCCTTAGACGAAATCATATGGCCGAGGACCAAACCTCCTCGAAACATAAAGTTGCATTTTTCCCAATTTAAAATAAGGCTTGTGTTCTCGCACCGTTGAAGGACACGATCTATATTGTGAAGGCAATCGGGAAAAGAGCGTCTGAAAACTGAAAAGTCATCCATAAAGACTTCCATAATGTCTTCTACTAGCTCGCCAAAGATCGCTAGCATACATCTTTGGAATGTAGTCGGCGCATTGCAGAGTCCAAATTGCATTCTTCGGTATGCGAAGGTGCCAAACGAGCAAGTAAAAGTTATTTTCTCTTGATCATCGGGGGAAATGGGGATTTGGAAAAACCCCGATAAACCATCAAGAAAACAATAATATAGATGACTGGATAAATGCTCTAAAATCTGATCCAGAAACGGTAGTGGGAAATGGTCCTTGCGGGTGGCATCATTAGGTTTTCTACAATCGATGCACACTCGCCAACCCGTAACAGTACGAGTTGGGACGAGCTCGTTATGCTCATTCGCCACTATGGTTAGACCGCCCTTCTTGGGCACGACATGCACGGGACTAACCCATGCACTGTCCGAAATAGGGTAGATAATCCCCGTATCTAATAACTTAATAATCTCAGCTTTAATGACGTCTTTCATGTTTGGGTTAAGACGACGTTACGGCTGAATCATTTTGCGGCAATTATCATTAAGAAATATCTTATGGGTGCAAAAGGAGGGGCTAATCCCCTTTAAGTCAGAGATTTGCCACGCAATTGCATGGCGATGTTTAAATAAAACTTCCAATAAATCGGAAGTCTTCGAATCACTCAAGTCCGAAGAAATAATAACGGGAAGCATATCGCATTTTCCCAAAAAAATGTATTTGAGTGATGCGGGTAAGGGTTTGAGGTCTAGGATGGGCTGTTCTTCTATGGAGGTTTTAATTCCTATATCTTTCTTACCAATTGGTTCGAAAGGCAAGCCTATAGAGGTATCATCATCGCATTTAAAATTTTCGAGCGCATAAATATTGTCATTTAAAAATACGGACTCGAAAGCGGGAGAAGAACGATCTCTAAAAAAGGTATCTAAAGATTAGCAGAAATCATCACTCGATGACAAATTGTCCATCGAGGGATTAATAGAGAAAGTAACTTGATCATCGCCTACTCGGAGGAGAAGACTACCATTACTAACATTTATTAGTGCGCGGGAGGTGGCGAGAAAAGGGCGGCCGAGTATTATTGGTACCTCGGCGTCCTCCTCGATGTCTAAGATGACGAAGTCTACCGGAAAGGTAAACTTGTCTACTCGGACAAGGACGTCCTCCACTATCCCGATAGGGAACTTAACAGAGTGATCCGCTAATTGGATGCCATATTTGTAGGACTAGGAGTACCCAAACCTAAACGTTGAAAGAGCGAGAACGGCATCAAATTAATGCTAGCCCCTAAATCAGCTAAGGCGTATTTTACTAATATATTGCCAAAAAGGCACGGGATGGAAAACCGTCCCGGGTCATTTTGTTTTGTGGTAAATTTATTAGTAAGGGCCATCGAGCAGACAATGTTGAGAGATATATGCGAAATATTCTCTAATTTACGTTTATTAGAAAGTAATTTTTTAAAAAAATCGCATATTTGGGCATTTTTGAGATAGCCTCGCAAAAAGAAACATTAATATGAATTTGTTTTAATAATAAAATAAATTTTTCGTATTGCGCGTCCTTACGCTCGTTATCTAATTTATGCAGATACGGTAAAGCCTTGTTTAAAATAATTTTTTCATTTAAAATTGGTAAAGGCTGCATAAACAAAGAAGAGGGAAGAGGGGTCGGAGGTGAAATATGTACCTGTGGATCGATCCGTTTTGGATCGATCACCTCCTTTCCGCTACGGAGGGTTATAGCATTGGCGTTCTCCCGCGGATTGGGCTCTATGTTTCCCGGCAGCGACCCGAGCGCACACTCTGCATCATCCTCGCCAGCTGTCCAACCTGTTGTTCAAGTTTTTTTAGCGATCCGGTGATGTTCCGGATATTTGATTCGTTGGATGCTATATATTTAGAAAACTTCTCCTCCATCGGAGAGGGTTTTGGAAGAGGGGGAGGCGACAGAAATCCGGGCGCATAAGAAATAGGGGGATGCTGAGAATTGTTCGGGTTGCTTCAAGAAAACTTGGGGTGATTCCTACAACCCAGATTATATTTATTACTATAAGGGTTGTTGTTGGGGTTGAAGGAAGGACGACCCGCATTTCCTACGAAGTCCACGAACTCTTCAGCCATGCAGACGTTAGGGGGAATAAAACAAGGCGGAGTGGAGGAGGCAGCAGACATCTCCGCCACCTGCTTTGTTAACCTTTCAACTTGAAGGGTTAAAAGAGTAGTGGCATCCACTTCAAAAAGGCCAGCCGCCGGCTTTGGGCATCCCCGCGGGACGTTCCATTGATAGGCGTTCATAGCCATCTCTTCGAATAAAGCCTGGGCGGCCTCGGGGGTTTTGTTATTCAAGGTACTCCCGCCACCGGCGGAGGAAGTTCTTAAACCATTCCCAAGTATCATAAAGAGACTCGGGTTCGTTTTGCACAAACGAAGAAATGTCCGCCCGCAACTTTGTAGTTTTTGCGGGCGGAAAGTACTTCGTTAGGAACCGCTCCGTCAACTCAGCTCACGTGGTGATACATCCTTGCGGGAGGGAATTCAACCAAACCTTCGCTTTGGACTTAAAGGAAAAAGGAAATAAGCGCAAGCGAATGGCATCATCAGTGACGCCATTAATTTTGAAGGTGTCGCATATTTCCAAAAAGTTGGACAAGTGGACATTCGGATCCTCATATGGCAGTCCATCGAACTGCACGGCGTTTTGGACCATTTGAATGACACTTGATTTTATTTCAAAATTATTATTCGCCACCGTAGGGAGAACAATACTAGACCCAGTGTCGTCCAAATTTGGTCTGGGTAATAAGACATTGTTCGCTCGGCGGACGCGTTCGGATTACGGTCTGCCATTACTACGACAGAGGGTTCGCCGATAGATTCTTCGGGGTATAAAGAAGGAATTCGGCATTGAGATCGAATACGTGCAAGGGAGCGTTCGATCTAAGGGTCGAAGTCAAAATCTTCAGACTCAGAGGGTTGTCTACGGGTCATACACCCTAAAAAAAATAAAAACGAAAGAAACTTTTTTTGTTTTATTTATTTTCTTTAGAAAATAAGTAAAAGTAATAGACTCCGGAATTCGGAATAACAACTCAAAAGACTCCCCGACAACGGAGCCAAAAACTTGATGGCCCGCAAGCAGACTCCTATTGTGTTCGGTTCGATGAGTCGATCGTCGCGGGCTTGCTAAGGTAGGCAAGTGCACCTATCGCAAGTAGTACTCGATATTCGGGAGAATACCGAGGTCGTATTGTTCTCGGGGTTGGGTTGATTATTCTTACTCCTCCTAGAGGACTATTATTTTACTGAAAGTGAGACGGAGATTTTAATTAACTAAAGAAAAGAAAGTGCGAAAACGATTTATAAAAATTCGATGAAGGGTTAACGCTCGGCATCGAATCGGATTAAGACTAAAATACCTTTTAATAATTATTGAACTTAGATTTCAAATTAATAAAGGGCAACTTGGCCGTGGAGGTTCCACAAATGTGAGCGCACTTATCTCTAATAATATTGCTCACCTGAATGCTAAGACTATTCGACCGAACGTTAGTTCGACGAAGGATTCCTCTTAACGTCTGTTTTATGCTAAGAACCCCGTTATTGGGTGGGGAACCCATTCTGGTAGAATTACGCTTGTCCTCTCTCGAGGGTATGCACACAACTCTATTTACCCAGGGGTGATTTGGCCATACGCACGGCCTCTCGGCTAGCAAGCATATGGATAACGGAAATAGGGCTCACACATCGATTTGTGGTCCTATGCGTCGTTAACCCGGGGTAAACCTTAAGTCCTAAAATTAAAGTGAAAATTAAGAACTTTAATTATTTCAAATCATTTTAAATGTCTCAATGCTCTTCGATGTCGAGGCTAATAATGATTAGCCACACATCGGTATGGGGACAACTTTATAATTTGATGAGGCGCGAGTTCGTAATTAAACGCTAAATGATTATAAGAAGAAGACATGAAAATAACAAACATTTAGAAAACAGAAAAGTTACCTAAAAAGAGAACTCACACACACGTCAAATTATAAATAAACAAAAAAACTAAGTTACAAAAAAAAGAAAAATTACAAGTCCTACTCAAACGAGTAGGCGGGAAATAAGGGTGTGTCATTTAACTCTTAACGAGTAGGCTGAAAAGAAAAAAAGGAAAATTGCAAGTCCTACTCAAACGAGTAGGCGGGAAATAAAAGCACGCCATTTAACTCTTAACGAGTGGGCGAAATAAATGCGCACACACACACTCTACACGAATTAAAAGAAAGCAATAAAACTATATCCTACACACAACGCACTCTACATAATTTGAAGAAAGAGATAAAAGAAAGGATGAAAATTTATCTCCTACACACACTCTCTACATAATTGAAGAAAGCGATAAAAGAAAGCCTCCTACACACACCCTCTCTACATAATTAAAGAAAATTTATCTCCTACACACACTCTCTCTACATAATTAAAGAAAGCATTAAAAGTTATACTCATACACTCACACACACATCATGAAAATTAAAAAGAACAAAATGAAAACCTAACTCCTACACTCACACACACAAATTAAAAGCAAAAAGAAAGTTACCTAAAAATTAAAACATCTACTTTTTATACTTAGATTTTTTCAAAAACACATAAAAAGAACACATTAAAAAGAAAGAGAACAAAAGTTTTTCAAAACAAGTCAAAAACTAAAGCCTTTCAAAAATTAAAATAACAAATTTTTCATTCTTAGGTTTTCATAAAAATGATTAAAAAGTGAAAAGAAATTGAAAAGAACAAAAAAGTTTTACAATCCTAAAATAAAGCTAAGTAAAAAAATAAAATCACTTTTAAAATCTCTTTTACAAATACATAAGAATGAAATTTAAAAAAAACACTAAGGAAGAACATCTAAAAGAAGAGATAAACATATCATACTATGTTTGGAAATGAAATCTATAACAAACTCTATCATTGAGACAAGTAAAAAAAACATAGAAAATGAACAAGTTACACTCATACACACACACACTTTTGATAAAGAGAAAAACAAAGAGATACAAAGGGATAAAAGGAGAAAAAGATAAGCCACCCATATGAATTTCTCATGCCATGTAGAGAGAGAAAATCTAACATTTTTATTAACATAATCAAACTATTACAAAGTTAAAAGCTAAAGCAAAAAAAACAAACATGAAAGGAAGGAGAAAGAAATCTCCATACATAGCACTTGAATCCACAAGGCAGCCCACAAAAACACACTAAATTAGCTCAAAAACGTGAAGCCTTGGCCCTTACAGAAATGGGCATTTTATAGGAAAAAAATCCAAGTACATGCCCTCCGACACGGGCATGTCGGGGGGGGCGTGTCACTACTGTTTGCGATGTGATCCGTCGATTTGACGTCATAGTTAACTTCGGGCTTCATACGAGGATGTCATGCCCCAGGTCACGGGCGTGACTCTGGGCGTGTCGGGGAGGTAGATCCGGCGCGGGTTGCGTAAAAAGTCACCGGCAGCGTCTTGTCGGCCAGGTGGAGGAGTACACGTGTCGTTCACGCTCGTCTCTCTGTCTACACGGGGCGTGTCGGGTTGGTCTCGACGATTGTCGAGAGCGTTTCGTCGAGCTGGAAGCCTTGATCGTCCATCGGGATGGACACGGGTATGTCATGTTGGCTGACACGAGCGTGTCGGGTTGATCGCCGATCATCGAGCGGACAATCGTCGAGCGAAATTCATCGAGCGGAAATGATACGGGCGTGTCGGGTTGGCTGACACGGGCGTGTCATTCTGATCGACGATCGTCGAACGGAAACTGTTGGAACACCCTATTACATGATTTGGGCAAGGATCACTATGTCCTTAGGAAAATTGTTTTGACCTCCTTGTATAGTTTTTAAGGTCAATTAGATTGAGTCTAAGGGTTAGAATTTAGGCTTGAAAGCTGCCCCCAAGACCCTCCGATCAGATATTCAAATTTAGGAGACTAAGTCTTTTTCATCGAGCTCAGGTCGACGAATCGTCGAACTCAGTTCGACTATCTCTGAGCTCAGTTCAACGAGTCGTCGAACGCCGTTCGACGATCTTCGAGCTCAGATCGACGTTTCTGTCTCTAATTGTTTTCCCAGTCTCTGAGCTCAGGTCGACGATAGTTGAGCTCAGGTCGACGATTTCTGTCGATAATTTCTGTTTCCAGTCTAGTTCCAGTCTCTGAGCTCAGGTCGACGGTAGTTGAGCTCAAGTCGATGATTTTCTGGAGAGATCGACGATTCTCAAGATTCAAATTCAGACAGTTATGGAATTCTATCTTATTTATTCCCAGCATTTATTTCAAGGATCTTGTAGCCGTTTCAATTAATCTGGAGCAAGTTTCAAGGGAGATTTAAAGGAATGTTTTCTAGGACTTTCCTCCAGAGACAAAATTCATTTAAGGAAGTCATTAATGAGTGGCTAACAGCTATCTTGGAGACAGAGAATCAATTCATTCTTTTCAGATCTAAGGAATAAAAGAGGATTTTATTCTGCTACTCCTAACAGTTACACAAAGAAAGAGAAAGGTCACAGACAGACACACAGACAGAATTCATTCAGAACACACACCACTGAAGGAGATCAACATACAGAAAAGAAGATTTTCTAGATCTCTTTTGACTCAAGTGTTCAGAGGCTTCATCCATCAAGACTCCAAACACTACACATTTCAGCAACTGCTGGAATCATCCTTTGCTGGAGATCTCATCTACTGAAGGCCTATTACCCTAGTGCAAAGCTTCTTTTCCTGAACAACTTCCAGATCTCAGGGGGAGCTTTGACAACATCATCCACTAGTCTTCTCTCTGATTGTTGATAGAGAAGAACATCTCACCTCTTTCTTTTTCTGCTGTAAAAGGGTTTCTCAAAACTCCCTTCAAAAGTTTTGTGCTGGTTTTTGAGACCTTGTCAAAACTCAGTGGTGGCAAGACACCTGATCAAAAAATCTAGTTTGGTTTTTGAGCACCTTATCAAAAGCTCATTGGTGCCCAGGACACCTGATCAACTCATCCTGCAGTGGATTCCTACCTAGGGTGGTAGAAGAGTGGATGTACCCAGATTGATTGGGGAACCACTATAGCTCCTTGTGTCTTCTGGTTGCTATATTTTGTTTGCTGTGTGCTGTGTTTTTATTTCTTGCTTTCATAATTTTTATTTACTGCAAGCACCTTACACATATATTTAAATTAAGTCTTCCACTACAAAATAATTTTTAACTTGAAAATTATTTTAATATACTCTATTCACCCCCCCCCCCCCTCTAGAGTTAAGGTAGATCTTATCCTCACTTCAATTGGTATCAGAGGCAGGTTGGTTAAAATCACCAGGTTGGTTAAAATACCATACTTTAGTTGGTTGTTATTCAACTAAATCTTCATCAGATTAGTTGTTCCTACAGGCTAACAACTGAACCAAAAGATCTTTGATAAGATCAATCTTTTATAGAGGGTTTTTATTTTTATTATTTGTATTATATTTATCTTTATATAAAACATGGCACAGAACAAAGATTATGCTAGCACCAGACCTCCAGTGTGCAATCTATCTAAGTTTGCACTTTGGAAGGCAAGGATAAGATTGTACATGAATTCTATTGATGAAGATATCTTTAATTCTATTTTGACAGTGTGTCCAAGACCCCCAGCAAATACAAGTACAAGTGTTGTTTCACCTCCTTCAGGAACAGATGCAGAAATCAAAAAATGGAAAGTTGCAGATGCCAAAGCAATGAACATTTTGGCACAAACCATGTCTGATGAAATATTTCAAAAAGTAGCTGAATGCAACTCAGCAAAAGAGATATGGGACAAACTATCTGAAATAGTGTCAGGATCTGCAGATGAAAGAAAAGATAGAAGATCCCATCTCATAACTCAATATGAGAACTTCAAGAAAGGAAAAACTGAGTCAGTTGCTGATATGTATAACAGACTCAGTCTTATAGTCAATGAACTGAAAACCTTGGACAAGGAGATCTCATTGACTGAACTCAATGACAAAATCCTAATGTGCTTCCCCAGCACTTGGGACTCAAGGATCTGGCCAATCAAGGATGCCAGAAGCCTAAATGAGATCACCACTGAGGCTCTTTTGGGCAAGCTCAAGTCTTATGAGCTGCTCATCAAGAACAGAGAAGAAGAGCAGAAGGCTGCTTCACCAGCAATCAGAAAAGAGAAATCAATAGCATTCAAAGCTATTGAAGATCAGCCTGAAGACAAGGTCACAGGCAATGAAGAGCTGCTAAGCTTACTGGCCAAAAGGTTTTATAAAATGGCAAGGAAGGACTTCAAGAAAAAGGCATTCAGATGGCATGAAAAGCCAAGGTATGATAAGTCCAATAACAAAGAAATTATTTGTTTTGGATGCAGGAAACTAGGCCACATTGTGCCTGACTGTCCAGAAAATCAGAATAAGGACAAGAAGGACAGGAAAGAAAGGAGAAGAGACAAAGACTTCCGGAAAAACAGCAATAACAAACCCTCCTCCGGCAAGAACAAACATACCAGGAAGGGGTTTGTAGTTGAAACCTGGAGTGAAACAGAAGAAGAATCAGAAGCTTCATCCAGCTCAAGTGATGATGAAGATGATGCTGAAGAAAAGGAGTTCTGCATGATGGCTATCAATGCCTCTCAACACAATACTGATGCAGAACAAGAGTCAGAGTCTGAATCAGAAACTCAATCTGAAGAGGATCAGGTAATAGACTCATTTGATTTTAATTCAGAGGACTTCAAATGTGAATTTAAGGCACTTTGTTTAGATCTATTAAAATCTGAGAAAGAAATTATTTCTCTCAGAAATCAACTGTCTGAACAAAGCACCTTAAAATCAGATAACCTCAAACTCTCTGAGGAGTTGGAATGTTGTAGGGAGCAGATAGCCTCACTGAAAAGTGAACTATCAGAGGCCAAGAAGTTTGAAGAATCCCTCAATGGGAGAAGTATCAAAATAATGGACATCACAAGCATAGTGAACTCAAGATTCAATAGTACACTGGGCTTGGGTGCTTCATCCAGCCAACCTATAGTATTAACAACCCCAATCAAGTTTATCTCAGATAAAGGTAAGGGAGTTGTAGAGGTGGCTAGGAAGAATTCTGATTTACCTAAGAAAACAAAAGTTCAACAGAAAACGTCGAACGGAGCTCGACGATCGCCGAATGGAGCTCAACGATCTCAGGCTGAATCGTCGAACTCAGGTCGACGATCTCTGAACCCTGAACTCTGGCATAGTCGATCTTCGAACGGAGCTCGACGATCTGACCCAAGATCGTCGAACTCAGCTCAGAGATCGTCGAACAGAGCTCAGAGTTTTGAAAAATCTTTCAAAGGTAAATCAAACTTCAATCCTAGAGGTCCTACATCTCAGAGGTTTAACCCTTATACTGAATGGATAATACCTCCTAGGAGATATCATCCTGAAGGCTATAAGAGTCAACCAGGGATGTCTTTTATTTCAGAATTTAAAGGTTATCAACCTAGGCCCAAGGTAAACTGGGTCAAAAACAAGTAAATTATTTCATGTGCAGGTGAAGACCTATCCAACATCAAACCAGCAATGGTATCTGGATAGTGGGTGCTCAAAGCACATGACAGGAAACAAGGAAAATTTCACATCCTTCAAAGCCAAACTTGGACTCAAAGTAATATTTGGTGATTCAAACTTTGGACTAACAAAAGGATATGGTGCAGTCCAGATTGGTTCAGTCACATTCAAGAAAGTAGCTTATGTGGAAGGACTGAAGCACAACTTAATCAGCATCAGTCAACTGTGTGATGAAGGCTACCAAGTGACTTTCAACAAATCCTCATGCAAAATCAAATCAGAGGACAACACAACTGTGTTGACAGGTAAAAGGAAAGGTAACATTTATCTTGTAGATTTTCTTTCAACTAAGGTAGATATATGCTTGTTCAATTCCATTTGTAGACCTAATGAACTATGGCATAAAATATTAGGACATATAAACCTTAGAACCATTGCTAGGCTATCCAAGGACAACCTTGTTAGAGGACTACCTTCTGGCCCCTACAAGAAGGAAGGACTTTGCAGGGCTTGTCAATTAGGCAAGCAAACCAAAAATAGCTTCAAGTCACTTAATAAGAGTGATTCACCTAGGATTTTGTATATGTTACACATGGATCTCTTTGGACCCATTACAGTACAAAGCTTAGGAGGGAAATCTTATATTTTAGTAGTTGTAGATGACTTCTCTAGATTCACATGGGTGTTCTTTTTGAGGAAGAAGTCTGATAACTTTAAGTGTTTGACAGAGTTTCTCAAATGCATACAGAGTGAGTTCAATACTCACATTGCCCTGATCAGAAGTGATCATGGGACAGAGTTTGATTCTCTTCTTATGCAAGAGTTCTGTCAGAATGAAGGGATCAGGCACACTTTCTCAGCTCCTAGAACTCCTCAACAAAATGGGGTAGCTGAAAGGAAAAATAGAACCCTTATTGAATCTGCTATTACATTGTTGTCAGATGCTCACCTTCCTCTATCCTTTTGGGCAGAGGCAGTGAACACCTACAACTATGTGTTGAATAGAAGTTTGATACATAAGCTAAAGGGCAAGACTCCCTATGAATTACTCAAAGGGAAGAAACCTAAAGTAGATTATTTTAAAATTTTTGGTTGCATTTATTACATTCACAATAATGACAAGAAATACATAGCAAAATTTCAAGCTAAAGTTGATGAAGGAGTGTTTCTGGGATACTCCATGATCAGTAAAGCTTATAGGGTGTATAATAAATCTACTCTTAAAATTGAAGAATCTGTTCATGTATCCTTTGATGAATCTAACATGTCTTTTAAGGAGAATAATGCTTCTACCATAGAATCTTTGCAGGTACACTCTCTTGCTAAAAATTTGGATAGGTTACATATTATACAAAAGGATGAAAGCAGTGAAGATGAAGAAGATATTCAACATCTTGGAGAGAATCTTCTTGAAGAGCTAGTTGTTGTTCTACAAGAGGAAACAACAACACAGGTTGGTGAACAATCAACACCCCCTGTTGATTTAGTAACATCAAGAGACCATCCAATCTCCCAAGTGATTGGAGACATCTCAGCTGGTGTGCAAACCAGAAATCAGGTCAACCAAAACCTGATGCACACCTGCTTTCTTTCTCAAATTGAGCCTCAATCCATTCAAGATGCAGAACAAGATCCACACTGGATCATTGCAATGCAAGAGGAATTACATCAATTTGAAAGGAACAAAGTTTGGGAACTAGTGCCAAGGCCAAAGGATCACTCCATTGTTGGAATAAAATGGGTGTTCAGAAATAAATTGGATGATCAAGGAGTCATTGTGAGGAACAAGGCAAGGCTAGTTGCTCAAGGATACTCTCAAGAAGAAGGGATAGACTATGACCAGACCTTTGCACCAGTTGCAAGGTTAGAGGCCATAAGAATCTTCTTAGCTTATGCAGCACACAAAGGATTCAAAGTATATCAAATGGATGTAAAGAGTGCTTTTCTCAATGGAGACATCAAGGAAGAAGTCTATGTTAGACAACCCCCAGGTTTTATTTCTCCAACTCATCCTGATTATGTTTTCAAATTGCATAAAGCATTATATGGTCTAAAGCAAGCTCCTAGAGCATGGTATGAGACCCTAGCATGCTTTCTTCTGAAAAATGATTTTATAAGGGGTAGAGTAGGCCAAACTCTTTTTATTAGAACCCATAAGTCCAATACCTTACTAGTACAAATCTATGTAGATGACATTATCTTTGGTTCTACTGATTCAAATCTGTGCAAAAGGTTTTCCAACCTAATGCATTCTAAATTTGAAATGAGTAGCATGGGTGAGCTTTCCTTCTTTCTAGGATTGCAAGTCAAACAGCATGTTGAAGGCATATTCATCTCTCAAACCATGTATGCAAAAGAACTGGTTAAGAAATTTGGTATGTCTGAAGAATCATGTATGAAAATACATATGCCTACTAATGCTGTATTAGAAGCGGATGAACATGGGAACATGTTGATCAGACAACATATAGAGCAATGATTGGCTCTTTATTGTACCTTACAGCTAGTAGACCTGACATAATGTTTGTTACATGCATATGTGCTAGATTCCAAGTGAGCCTTAGAGAGTCACACTTAACCTTAGTAAAAAGGATTCTTAGGTATGTGAAAAGTTGTCCAAATCTAGGTCTCTGGTATCCAAAAGACTCAGCATTTGACTTAACTGGATTTTCAGATGCTGACTATGCTGGATGCAGAATAGATAGGAAAAGCACCAGTGGAACTTGCCAGTTTCTTGGTGACAGACTTGTCTCCTGGTTTTGCAAGAAACAAACATTTGTGTCCACATCAACTGCTGAAGCTGAATATATGGCAGCAGGTAGTTGTTGCTCACAGATCTTGTGGATTCAAAATCAGCTCCTAGACTATGGCTACAACTTAGAGAAGTCAAAAATATTCTGTGATAACACTAGTGCTATTTTTATAGCACAAAATCCAGTCCTCCATAGTAGGACAAAACATATAGAAATTAGGCATCACTTTTTAAGGGACAATGTTGAGAAAAAATAAAATTGAACTTCAATATATCCCAACTGACTTGCAAAGGGAAGATATTTTCACCAAACCATTGGATGAAAAGAAACATACATTCTTCCTGAATCAGTTAGGAATGTTAGATGGAGGAAGTTTAAAATAAGATCCAAGATTTTAAAACTCTAAAATTGACCAAGACTAGGCAAACAATTTGATTTTTCTAGTGTCTATAGGTTGTTTCTGGTCTCTGAACTGCGCTCGACGTTTTTCCCAAAGATCGTCGAACGGAGATCGACGTTCTTAGAAATCGTCGACCGGAGTTCAGCGCTTTCCAGATAGTGCTAAGCTATCTTCTTCCGGTCAGCGATCGTCGAACGGAGCTCGACGCTCTCCAATATCGTCGAACGGAGATCGACGATGTTGAAGACCTTTCAGATTCCTTTAGAAGCCCAGATCGTCGAACGGAGTTCAACGATCTTTCCTTTTCTGCGTCGAACCCTAATATAAAATTCATTTTTCGGCCGTCGTTCTCCCTTTGCGCTTTCATACTCTCTGCAGAATTTCCCTTTCCCTCCAAACTTTTCTACACTTGGTCTTTTGTTTGTTCATTTTTGCAGGTAAAAATGGTCGTTTCTGTTGCAGTTTTGGCAGCAATGAAATTTGACACTGGATTCGATATCGATATGGACTCATTTGAGAACAGTGATCAGATTTTCAAGGATATTCTGGATTTATTCAAAGATCAACAGCTAGTACACATCATGACCACAAGGATAAAACTGGTTGCAGATGAAATCAAAGAATGGGTGTATACTGCTCACAATCAAGATCAAAATACAGTGATTGGAACTATATCAGGAAATCAGGTATCTCTTACTCCTGCTATATTAACAGAAGTTTTTCAATTAACTACTGGTACAGATTCTCTTGAGTTGTCTGGAGAAGAGTTTGCAAGTATGCTTGATAGGATGGGTCATTCAGCAGCAAACCCTAACAAGCTGCTTAAGAAAGATCTGTCAGTGGAATACAGGTTTCTAGCAGATGTTGTTGGAAAGGTCCTGTTAGCAAAACATTCTGCCCATGATACCATATCCAGGTATCAATTCTGTTTAATGGGTGCTTTGGTGGATAAGAAACAGTTGAATTGGGGAGAAGTTTTCTTTGACCTAATTAAGAAGAAAGTGAATAAGAACTTTGTCAATTTTGGAAGGATTCTAGGGCTATTTCTTCATAGCAGATGCCCTGAGCTGCTTGTTTCAAGTGGGATGCATATCAATGCCTCTAAGAGGTTAACCTGTGCCCTTTTTGGCAAATGGGACAGGCAAATTGCAAAGCCAAGCAGAGCCTCTACAGTCATCTCATCTTCAGGCACCAGGACTGATCCAGTCACTTCCCCTCAGGCAACTGCCCCATCAGAAGAACTGCCTGCCTCCTCATCTCCACCTTCTCCACCTACTGTTCCCTCAACAATTATCACATCCACCATAACCATCTCAATTTCATCCCCCATATCCATTCCATCTCCAAACTCAATTCCTTCACCAACACCAATATCCACTGAAGATGTTTTCCATCCATTACATCATTATCCACACATAACCATTGACTCATCATCTCACCTTCCATCCTTCACTCTCTTAGATGATTCCTATATGGATGACTCTCACTCCTCACCCCTTGAGCCACCATCTTCTTCTACATCATATCAACAACTACTATAAGAAATCATTGCTCAACCATCCTTCACTCCATCTATCTCCATTCCATTAACTTCCATCTCCACCATTCCTATATCTAAACCATCAATTCTATCATCCACATTAACACTTTCTCCAACCACATCTACAGCTCCTCCTACATCCATCTCTGCGACACTCATCTCTACCTCTACTCAAGCACCACTTGAGCAAGTAGATCTCTCAGCCATAGCAGATAAGCTCTATAAGATGTTAGCTCCAAGGCTATCACTCCTGCTGGAGACCTCCCTGGCTCCAATTCTGAAATCAGTTCAGGAGTTATCTAACAGGCTTTATTCCATATATCCTCCTCAGGCAATCCCTTTTGTTGGGTGCCTTGATCCAGTAACTACTGAATCTGGGCAGGGGGGGATGTCATATGAAGTAGAGAGATTGCCTGCTTCAGAGATTCCAGTTCCAGCTCCAGTTCCAGTTATAACAGTTGACCTCAGGTCACTGCTGTCAGAGTTTGATACTGTTTACCTCAGCTGTCTTCCAGATCAGAAAAGTGAAGATCTTACTAAGGCCATTGTGCCTATTTCTAGCTGTGAGCCCAGCATAATATCTTCTTATATAAATTCTTTCAAGGTTGTGGACAGTTCTCCTTCAGTTTCTGTTGTTCCTGCTGCTGCTGCTGATGCTATTTTAGTTTCTGATGATGTGCTTATGACAGAGGCTAATGACTCTGAGCCTGCTATTTTTGTTGTTATTATTTCTAAATCTGTTGTTCCAGTTACATCTGTTAGTGTTGTTTTTGTTACTGCTACTGCTGCTGTTGTTTCTTTTGTTCAATCCCAACAATAAAGAGATTACATCAAAAGGGTTGATGAACTATATGACAATCCTCAGAGCTCAGATAGTGATCAATTTAGAACTGATTCTGATGATTCCTCTACAACCATTGCAAGGAAGAGGAAAGCTAGAAGCAAGGCCCTAAAGAAAGTTCCCCATGAGAAAATTAAAGATGTAAATGATATTCCATACTATATTTTGCATGATTGTCCAATTTCAGAACCATGGATGTAGTTTTCCAGGAATCAACTAAAGGTAATGAAGAAAAAGAGGAAATATGATAAAGGATCATCTCACTTCAATCCTCCTCCTCCTCCTTCACCAGATGCAGGTACTGGTGGAAGTTCTGCTTATCTGTCATCTGTTGCTAAAAGTCAAAGCACCTCTCAGTTTCAAGGAAGATCTCAATCAAGAGGATGTCAATCAAGAGGCTACCAGTCCAGAAGAGGACAGTATAGGGGAAATCAAAGAGAATTCAGAGTTTATTCTAAAGGTTATTCTAGGCAGCATCCTTATTATAGGGAAGGACAAGGTCCCACTGACACTACATCTGGTCCTTTCCCTTATAAGTTAAAAGATCTAGTTTCTTCCAGAGCTACTCCTGATGATTCATCAAACAGATATGAACCTCCTGTTCCATTTGAAGACCCAGAGAATAATCCTACTTCTTGGACAGCAAGAATGAAAGAGTTGGTTGCACTAGATCAAATTAAAAAGGCAAGAGAACAAGGAAAAGATACATCAAAATTCATCACTCTATCAGAACAGAGAAAGAAAGAACTTGAAAGATATTCTCCAGCAAATTCTTTGACTCAGAAAGCAATATGAAGTTGCACCCAGAAGTTGTAGTCCCCAGGACAAAACATCAAACTTCTCTAGGTGCAAATGATGACAGAAAATCCAAGAAAGAAGCTCTTAACCCTAACAGAGAAATAATTCTCAAAAAGAGCAAGGAAAAGGAATGATTATGTAAGCTGACAGTGTTATCTATTCTGACTTTTTGATGTGATGTTATTTATGTTTCTGCAATGTTGTTTTTGATTTTATATCTGCATTGTATGCTTTTATTTCTTATGTCATGTAAATAGTAATCCTAACCCAAATAGGGGGAGATTGTTGGAACACCCTATTACTGATTTGGGCAAGGATCATTATGTCCTTAGGAAAATTATTTAGACCTCCTTGTATAGTTTTTAAGGTCAATTAGATTGAGTCTAAGGGTTAGAATTTAGGCTTTAAAGCTGCCCCCAAGACCCTCAGATCAGATATTCAAATTCAGGAGACTAAGTCTTTTTCATCGAGCTCAGGTCGACGAATCGTCGAACTCAGTTCGACTATCTCTGAGCTCAGTTCAACGAGTCGTTGAACGCCGTTCGACGATCTTCGAGCTCAGATCGACGTTTCTGTCTCTAGCTGTTTTCCCGGTATCTGAGCTCAGGTCGACGATATTTGAGCTCAGGTCGAAGATTTTCTGGAGAGATCGACAATTTCTGTTTCCACTCTAGTTCCAGTCTCTGAGCTCAGGTCGACGGTAGTTGAGCTCAGGTCGATGATTTTCTGGAGAGATCGACGATTCTCAAGATTCAAATTCAGACAGTTATGGAATTCTATCTTATTTATTCCCAGCATTTATTTCAAGGATCTTATAGCCGTTTGTATTAATCTGGAGCAAGTTTCAAGGGAGATTTAAAGGAATGTTTTCTAGGACTTTCCTCCAGAGACAAAATTCATTTAAGGAAGTCATTAATGAGTGGCTAACGGTTATCTTGGAGACAGAGAATCAATTCATTCTTTTCAGATCTAAGGAATAAAAGAGGATTTTATTCTACTACTCCTAATAGTTACACAAAGAAAGAGAAAGGTCACAGACATACACAGACAGAATTCATTCAGAACACACACCACTGAAGGAGATCAACATATAGAAAATAAGATTTTCTAGATCTCTTTTGACTCAAGTGTTCAGAGGCTTCATCCATCAAGACTCCAGACACTACACATTTCAGCAACTGCTGGAATCATCCTTTGCTGGAGATCTCATCTACTGAAGGCCTATCACCCTAGTGCATAGCTTCTTTTCCTGAACAACTTCCAGATCTCAGGGGGAGCTTTGACAACATCATCCACTAGTCTTCTCTCTGATTGTTGATAGAGAAGAACATCTCACCTCTTTATTTTTCTGCTGTAAAAGGGTTTCTCAAAACTCCCTTCAAAAGTTTTGTGCTGGTTTCTGAGACCTTGTCAAAACTCAGTGGTGGCAAGACTCCTGATCAAAAAATCTAGTTTGCTTTTTGAGCACCTTATCAAAAGCTCATTGGTGCCCAGGACACCTGATCAACTCATCCTGCAATGGATTCCTACCTAGGGTGGTAGAAGAGTGGATGTACCCAGATTGATTGGGGAACCACTATAGCTCCTTGTGTCTTCTGGTTGCTATATTTAATTTGTTGTGTGCTGTGTTTTTATTTCTTACTTTCATAATTTTTATTTACTGCAAGCACCTTACACATATATTTAAATTAAGTTTTGCACTGCAAAATAATTTTTAACTTGAAAATTACTTTAATATACTCTATTCACCCCCCCCCCCCCTCTAGAGTTAAGGTAGATCTTATCCCCACTTTCAGAAAATCGTCGAGCGCAAGTCTTGATTGTCGAACGGAAATGACACGGGCGTGTCGGGTTGGCTGACACGGGCGTGTCAGGTCAATTTTTGACCATTTTTCTAGAAAATTGCAGAAATAAAAATTCAGTTAAGTTAGGTAAATATTTACAAAAAGAGACATATTTATAAACAAAAAATAACTAAAAACTATGACTAAGAACTAAAATGATATAAATAAATTACTAATATATGTGTATATTTACAACTCATCAATATCAAACGGATTAGAAGAACTATGTCCATTGTGTGCAGGAAAAGTAGAACAATGATGTTTTCCAAACTAACAAGCTTGACAATGAAGAGAAGAATCTCCCTAAGGTAAATCAGGCAGAAGCTGATAAAGGATCCGAGAAGGAGGATGTCCAAGCCAAAGATGTCACTGAGGAAAAGGAGAGGAGGCAGAAAAGGCAGAATAAGTATCAAGATAGAACAAGCAGCCGCTCTCAGTCCCAGTAGCTACCGTCTCCCTAGACTGAGGAACCTGAAAAGCACAAGTAGACGAAGTAAATATCGCTTCACAGCCCAACTACTTACAAAGAGAAATAAGAGAAATAAGATTGCATGGAAAGTTAGGGACATAGAGAGTCTCCCAAAGCTAAAGAGAAGGAGTAACATGCACAGTGCCAGACCCGTGAACTAGGGACAGAGATCCATCGGCAATAAGAACGGGAGGTAATTGGTTACTCTTAGTAAGAGAAGAAAAAAGTCGAGAATTCCCTATCATATGATTGGTAGCACCGGAGTCAATAAGCCACCTACCCATGGTAGCTAACTGAGCAGCACCAATAGTAGCAAGAGAAGTAGTAGACTTCTTGGCATAATCAGCAGAAGAAGGACGAAGATGAGGGTGTTTGACCCAACAACGATCAATCAAGTGGCCAGTCTTGCCACAATGAGAACAGAGAAATTTTGAATAACCACGGCCGCCAGTACGTGCACCCCGACCACCAGAATTATCATGACAAGCAGGATGAGCACCAATATCAGGAGAGGGAGAGGGAAGCAAAGGACGCTGAAGTAGAGTAGTAAAAGCAGAAATACGGGCAGTAGTAGCATCGAGAGTCAGAGTGTCCGCCTCTTCGAGAATCTGTTGACGAATCATGTCATAGGAGTCAAGAAGATGAAGCAAGTAGCAGCCCACAAGAAGCTCCTGAAAATGTTTCTGTTGCTCATCAAGATCAGCGGAAAAGGGACGGTGTTGAAGAAGTTCAGCCCCAAGACTTTAGACCTCCTGATAAGCAGCAGCAGGGGTCATAACAGGACGAGAAAAGAGATCAGTATACAGAGTATAGATGCGCGAAGTCTAAGCCCTTTAGAATATAAAGCAGCCAGATGATTCCACGCAGCTTTGACTATTTGATCATGTCGAATGACATGAAGACACTCATCAGATAAACTATGAACGTGTAGGTTAGATCTGAAATACTCTAGAGGGGGTGAATAGAGTATTGTGCTCACTACAAACTTTTTACAACTTTTGTTGTAAGCCTATGTGAACAAGTCAGCAAATAAAATAAACTAAGCACAGCAAACTAAGCAATCACAGAGCACAACCAAAACAAAAGAAAAGGGCAACCAGACGACACAAGAAATTTTATAGTGGTTCCCAACCTGGGTACATCCACTCTTCTACCACCCTGGTAGGAATCCACTCAGGTTTTTGATCAGGTGCCTGAAACTAATGAGCTTTTGTTTAGGTGCTCAAAAACCAAAACCTCAAGTCTTTTGGAAGGAGACTTGCAACCAGAATAATTTTGAAGGGAATTAAAACCCTGTACAGGAATTGTAAATAAGGTGATGGTGTCTTCTCTTTCTCAAAACAACAGAGAAGACTTGTAGATTGATGTTAGCAGGTTGCTCCCCCTGAGATCTTGAATTAATCAGGAATGCTAGAGCACTGCTTCAGGGTGATAGGTCTTCAAAGACCTAGAGTGCCTAAACCAGAGATGCTTCCGGAACTTCTTTGACAGAATGAAATTTGTTGTCCTTTGAAGTTGTCCTGAGAATTGACAGAAGAAGACTCTTGATAGTGATGTGTTGTTGTTCTTCTTCTTCTTGAAGATGTTCTCTGGTTAGGCTGATTGCAGTAGAACTTTTGATTTCTGTATGGTTGTTCTTCTGTACAATCTGAGTGTGTGTCTGATTATCTGTATTGCTTGCTATCTCTTACTGATTCATTCTTATTCTTTTTTTTTCTATCTCCTTTTTGACTGACTGAGAACATTCGAAATTCGAATGTTGAGCAGTAATTGCAGTCGGCCTAGGAATGAAGCGGCAATCAATGATTTCCCCAACTGTCCCATGGAAAAATGGAATGAGATAATCCATGATTAATTGCACGTCCTAACGGTAACATTCCGAGAAGATCTGGCATTAATAACTCCGGAATCATCGCCAAGAAACGGGACGGTAAAACTAAAGAAGACCTAATCTGGATTCGTCGAACGAAGAACGCAATTCGTCGAGCTGAGTTTGAGTTCGTCGAGCTGAGTTGAGGAATTCGTCTACCAGATAAAAGAAATATTCTTCAATTCAATGCTGCTACAACCTTCGTCGAACACACAATCTTCATTCGTCGAACTGAGAACCAAAATCGTCGAGCAGATAACTATCACTGTCAGACAGTATTCGTCGAACTAAGATCCAAATTTGTCAAGCTGAGAAAGATTGTGGACTTAGCCAAATATTCTGCATCTGCTGATATCCAGTGTCGACATAAGCTAGTGTCGACTGATTGATCTTGGTGTCGACTCAAATCTTCTGGTGTCGACAAGAGTTGGTGTTGACTGATATCCTGGTGTCGACACAAATCTTCTGGTGTCGACAGAAATTGTCTGGTGTCGACACTAATTATCTAGTGTCGACACAAACCCTAAGTGTCGACACAGATCCTCTGATTTCAGAAATCATCGAGTAGAGCACTGCATTCGTCGACCTAAGAAGTTGAGAACTTGAGGTCCAAGTTCGTCGAGCTCAGAATCTAATTCGTCGACCGAAGCTTGAAGTTGGACTTAGAAAAATTCTGAAGTTGTCCTGACTTTAGCTTGATGTAGAACCTCTGTCTTCGTCGAATAGAGAACTAAGATCATCGAGCTCAGCACCAAGAAATGTCTCACGATCGTCGAGCGCAGAACACCTTTCGTCGAGCTGAGTTCGACGAACGTCGAACTCACTTCACTTAGCCTTGAAATCTTCTAAGTCTGGAGTCTCTGATAGTCTTGTTGATAGCTAGTCCATCTGAAACTGAACCTAAGGACTTGTCCTAGACTCTAGGACACAAACTTGACCCTGGCTATACATGATGGGTCACATCCTAAGCTAGTGAACCTATCCCAAATCAACTAGGGATCTAACAATCTCCCCCTATTTGGGTGAGGTCACTAACAGAGACTCAAAATAGAAACAAACAAAAAAACAAAGCAGGAAAAGAAATATATCTGGCAGAGAATTACCAACACATGCAGCAGATATGTATATACATGACTTTGTTTAAACAGATAGCATAGTTGAAAACAATTGCAGAAAGAAAATGAAACAAAATAAGGATTACTTTTTTGGCTTCTTCTGCTTGGACCTGTCTTCAGTTGGTTTCTCTCCTGGCTTCTTAAAGATGATTTCTCTCTTGGGATCTGAAGCCTGAGCCTTTGTCATAGTCATATCAGCTGCCCCAATAATATTCAATGATGTAGCTCTGGGGACAACTGCTTCTGGATGAAGTTTCATATAATCATCAACATTGAATATCTTATTTCCTTTGTCAAATCTTTTCAACTCTTCTTTTCTGTACTTAGACATAGTTGTAAATCTTGATGTATCTTTGCCTTCAGCCTTTTCTTTATTAATCAAAGATAAGCCAATTAACTCCTAGAATCTGGCCATTTTGCAGTATTAGCAGTTTCAGGATCTTCAAATGGGATTGGAGGAGAGTATGGCCTTTTTGGACTGTCAGCTTTCTGTACATCAGAAATTTTTTGATGCTACTGCTAATGTTGTTGATGTTGATGTTGTCCTGAGGATGGTTGCCTCTGCTGGCTTCTTCCAGAAGATCTCCCTGACTGTCTCTGATATGTCTGCATGGGGGTAGATCTCTGGGAGCTAGAGGAGCCAGAGGCACCAACTGCTGGAGGAGGAGGAATAGGAGGATCCTTCCTGAATCTGTGCACTTGAGGAGGGGAATATCTCCTACTTCTCTTTCTTTCCTTCTGCTGGTTCTTTGGCAACCACATCCATGCAGGCATTCCCTTGTATGAAGTGACATTGTGCAAAATGTAGTAAGGGGTGTCAGCAGTGGGATTAGGTTTAGGAGCTGGAGGAGGAGCCTTCCTTTTCTTTGCTAGCATCTTTTTTTTCTTACTGGCAGCATCTTCATCTGAGTCATCATCATCATCTTCTTCAGAATCAGAACCCTGAGGGATGTCATAAAGAGCATCCAAAGCTTTCAAAGCTTTATCATCAATAATAGCTTTTTCTGGAGGTGGGGCAGAAGGTTCAGGAACTGGAATATCAGCAATAGAAGAGGAGGAGACTGCATAGGAATCAGAAATAGTTGAGACAGAGCTTTCAGCTGCTGTCTTATTCTCCTCTTCTATATCAGCCTGAATAAGCTCATCCAAATCAGGCAAAGGAGAGTTATCCATAACAAAGACTGGTACTGAAATAACTTCTGGAATAACTGAAGATGATGGAGCAACCACTAGAGGAGTAAAACTGTCACAGAGTTGCTTAGCAACTGCTGGACTTATTGGGGAGGTATAGGGTACAGTAGCCAAACTTGGCTTAGTAAAAGCTGCTGGAAGAAACTGCGTAAATATTGTATCAAAACTTCTTAACAAAACAGACAAATTAACTGTGGGATTTAAATGGAAATCACCAACAGGTTTTATTTGCTCAACTGACTCATCTAAATCAAGGTCAGTATCCATAAAATGAATTAATTCAATCATCTCAGAATCAAAATCTGGCAAACTATCTGTATCAGTATCTGAAACTTCTGTTGTAGAGGGGGCTGCTACTAAAATTGTTGTTGTTGCATCTGCTGCTGCTTCTTCATAGAGCATCTCCCCCTACCTGGGTTCAGGAATACCTGGAGCTAGGCCCCTGAATGAAGAGGGGGCAGCAGATAGGGTAGAAATCTGGGCAGATAAAGAATTGATGGAGGTCACAAGATGTGTAATGGACTCTTGGATGAGAGATTTAAAAAGGGGAGTGAGCAAGGATATGATGGTAGATGGATCAAATGGGGAAGGGGAAGAGGATGGAATGGAGGATGGAATAACAGATGGAATGGGGGCATCTGGCATGATAGTGTTTGTGGGTATATTGTAAGATGGAATGGTTGATAAATAAGGGGGAAGTGGAGACTGAGGTGGTGTAGGAATAGATGTCTCATGAGGTGAAGCAGGGGGTGTAGGAATGTAGGTAATGTCCAGAGGTGGAGATGTAGGAGGAGTAGGCATATGAGGAGGTTGTTTTGGTGGAAGGGGTGCTGGAAGAGATGGTGGAGATGGAATGACCTCTTCAACAGGGTGGGGAGTGGCCTTTACAGCCCTGGTGCTCTCAGAAGTAGGGATGGAAGAGCAGGAAGCCTTGGAGGGCTTGGAGATAGTCCTCTCCCATCTGCCAAACAAGGGGTAGGTGAGGCGCTTGCTGGCATTGATGAAAATGGTCGGGGAGACCATTAATTCACCATCCTTTTCCTAGAGAAAGATCCCCAGGATTCTTCCGAAACAAACTTCCTTCTTGCTGTTCTTTTTCTTTATCAACTCAAAGAAAAATGTGCCCCAGTTGACATGTCTCTTGTTTACCACTGCACACATAACTAGGAACTGGTGACGAGTGATGTAGTCATGTTCAGAGTGCTTGCCCATCAGTATTTTTCCTACAATGTCTGCCAGAAACTGGTACGCGGCAGACAGTTGCTTCTTCAACAGCTTGTTAGGGTTGCTTCCTGTAAACCCCATTAACTTCAGCATATCACCAAATTCTTCAGAATTCATTTTCATGTCATCTTCTCCATTCACCAATCCAAATATTTCAGAAAGAATTGCGGGAGATAACGGAACAGCAGTAGTCCCGATATTGCCTGTCAGCATATCCTCCTCAGTAACAGACGATGTATAGACCCATTCTCTGATTTCAGTTGAGTGCAGTTTAATCCTTCTGGTCATGAAATCCTTGAGATGAAGTTCTTCTAGCAGTTCCAAAATATAGAGAAAGATGGGGTCAGAATGTTGGAAATAATCGAAGTCCATATCAAAACCAGTATCAAATTTCATTGCCGCCAAAGCTCCTGTGGGAATCGTCATTGATGACCTGCAAGAAAAACACAGAGAAAAACGGCGATCAAGAGCAAAGGAACCGAAAGTGCGGGACGGAGGTCGAAGAAAACTTAGATATAAGTTTTCCAGAATATGAATCGACAAACTCCATTCCATGAAAAAGAAACAATTCTTCGAACTGAGCTCGACGAAATAAATTATAGACAAATAATTCGTCAATCTCATCCAGAAGAATCGAACATAGTTAGTAGAACTCCGTTCGACGAAATATCTTCTAAAGCAAAGTTCGTCGATCTCTGGTCGACAAAAGTTGTTTCCACACAGAGAATTCGTCGATCTCCGTTCGACGAGAATCTCTCAAACTTTCCCTAATTCGTCGAACTCCGTTCGATGAACTCTTGAAAATTCGTCGAATGCAGACAGAAACTAATTTAACTCTTCTCCATTAATCATTCCCAGTTGATTTATAAAGAATAGATGAGTTTTCTCATCCAAGGGCTTGGTGAAAATGTCTGCTCTCTGTAGATCATTAGGAATATGGATTAAGTTAATTTTATTTTTGTCTACATTATCTCTAATGAAATTATGTCTTATTTCAATGTACTTAGTCCTAGAATGGTGAACTGGATTCTGTGTTATAGCAATAGCACTAGTATTATCACAAAATAATGTTGAATTATTTAAGTTGACACCATAGTCTAGGAGTTGGTTTTGTATCCATAGCATTTGTGAACAACAGCTGCCAGCAGCCATGTATTATGCTTCTACAGTTGATGTAGACACGGATGTTTGCTTTTTACAAAACCAGGAGACAAGTCTCATACCCAGGAACTGGCAAGTTCCAGAGGTACTCTTCCTGTCCACTATACATCCAGCATAGTCAGCATCTGAGTATCCAGTTAACTCAAACTCTGACTCTGCAGGATACCAGAGTCCTAGATTAGGTCAACTCTTTATATATCTCAAAATTCGTTTTAGGAAAATAAGGTGAGATTCTTTAGGGTTCACTTGGAACCTAGCACAAAGGCATGTGGCAAACATTATATCAGGTCTGCTAGTTATTAGTTATAATATGGATCCAACAATAGCCCTATAATGTTTCTGATCTACGGGTTTCCCTGCTGCATCAGAATCCACAACAGCATTAGTAGCCATAGGTGTTTTCATTCCTGAAGCATCACACATCCCAAATTTCTTAATAAGCTCTTTAGCATACTTAGCTTAGGAGAGGAAGATACCATCAGGGAGCTGCTTCACTTGGAGACCAAGGAAGTAGGAAAGCTCACCCATGCTACTCATCTCAAATTTGGAATGCATGAGGTCAGCAAACCTCTTGTATAATTTGGGATCAGTAGACCCAAAAATGATGTCATCCACATATATTTGTACTAACAATATTTGGTCCTTATGATGTCTAGTGAAAAGAGTTTTATCTATGGTTCCTCTTGTAAATTTATGCTCTAAAAGAAAGCTTGCTAAGGTCTCATACCAAGCTCTTGGAGCTTGCTTTAAACCATAGAGAGTTTATGCAATTTAAATACAAAGGAGGGTTGAGTTGGAGAGATAAAACCTGGAGATTGTTCTACATAAACCTCTTCTTGAAGCACTCCATTCAGAAATGCACTTTTAACATCCATTTGGAACACTTTGAATCTCCTGTGAGCTGCATAGGCTAGGAATATTCTTATGGCCTCTAACCTTGCAACAGTGGCAAAGGTTTGGTCATAGTCAATTCCTTCTCCTTGACTATAGCCTTGAGCAACAAGCCTAGCCTTGTTTCTCACAATGTTCCCTTGGGCATCTAGCTTGTTCCTGTAGACCCATTTGGTTCCAATAATTGGGTAGTTATGGGGTCTTGGAACCAAATCCCAAACTCTACATATCTCAAACTGATTTAGTTCCTCTTGCATTGCAATGATCCAGTGGGGATCTTGCTCTGCTTCATGGATGGTGAGAGGTTCAATTTGAGAGATAAAACAGGCATGCATCAAGTCTTGGTTCAGTTGATGCCTTGTCTGTACACCTACTGAAATGTCTCCAATCACTTGAGATCGGGGGTGATCTCTAAGTGTGACAAGATCAGTTGGTGGAGTTTGTTGAGCAACAGCTTATATAATTAATTCCTCTTGAGGAATGGTACTAGCTGTTGAGGGAAATTCAGCCACTTCCACTTGAATCTCTTCTTCACTATCTTAAGTAACCTGTGGAGTGGGATGGGTTGATACTTCTTGGGTAAGGTTTAGTTCATCCATAGACTCACACAGTTGTGTTACCTGCAAAAAGCTATTGGTAGAAATCTCTTTCTCCTTATAAGACATGTTAGTTTCATCAAAAGATACATGAACAGACTCTTCAATTTTAAGGGATGATTTATTAAAAACCCTATAGGCATTGCTTACTTGGGAATATCCTAGAAAAATCCCTTCTTCAGCCTTAGCCTCAAACTTTCTAATGTATCTCTTGTTATTTGTGTGAATATAACAAATGCAGCCAAAAACTTTAAAGTATGTGATTTTAGGTTTCTTCCCTTTAAGTAATTCATAGGGGGTCTTATTTTTCAGCTTATGTATAAGACTTCTATTCAGGACATAGTTAGCAGTATTTATAGCTTATGCCCAAAAGGATAGAGGCATGTAAGCATCTGCCAATAATGTGTCTGTAGCTTCAATGAGTGTCCTATTTTTCCTTTCAGCAACCCTATTTTGTTGGGGAGTTCTAGGAGCTGAGAAGCACTGCCTGATACCTTCCTTCTCACGGAACTCATGCATAATAAGAGACTCAAACTCTGTGCCATGATCACTTCTGATCAATGCAACATGAGTAGAGAACTCAATCCGTATGGTCCTAAGAAAATCTGTAAGAACCTTGAATGTATCTGACTTAGCTCTCAGAAAGGCTACCCAACTGAATCTAGAGAAATCATCAACAATCACTAAAGTATAAGACTTCCCTCCTAGGCTTTGTACTGCAATGGGTCCAAATAAAACCACATGAAGCAAATACAATATCCTAGGTGAATCACTTTTATTAATGGATTTAAAACTAGTTTTGGTTTGCTTGCCTAATTGACAAGCCCTGCATAGGCTTTCCTTCTTGTAGGGGCCAGAAGGTAAACCTCTAAAAAGGTTGTCTTTAGATAACCTAGATATATTCTTAAGGTTTACATGTCCTAATCTTTTATGTCATAACTCATTTTGGTTACTAGTGATATTGAGTAAACAAACATTAGTTTTGGCAGAAATAAAATCTACTAGGTATATGTTGCCTTGTCTAAATCCAATTAAAACAGTTTGGTTTTTATCATTAATAATAGATCAAGAGATAGAGTTAAAGTGTACCTGATAACCTTCATCACATAATTGACTTATGGATATTAGGTTATGTTTGAGTCCTCTTACATATGTTACTTTCTTGAAAGTGACTGTCCCAATCTTGACTGCTCCATATCCTTCTGACTGTCCACTCTTTGAATCTCCAAAAATCACCTTTGGTCCTAGCTTGGACTTGTAATTGGATAAATTTGCCTTGCTGCATGTCATGTGCTTGGAGCAACCACTGTCCAAGTACCAAGTCTGACTCACCCTTGGACAGTTAATCACCTATACCTGTAATGAAAAACCAAGCTCAATTGTTCTTGACCCAGGTTACCTTGGGTCCTTTATTTGGTTGAAATGAGAAACTGGAAATAACTGATAATGCAGGTTGAGATTTATAACCTAAGGGTTGATATCTCCTAGGTGGAATTACCCAATCAGCTACTGGATTAAATGTCTTATTAGTTGGCTTAAAATTTCTATAAGAGAAATGATTTAGGTTTGGCCTTTCTGGGTTCGACGAATTGTTGTAAGTTCGTCGACCAGAGTTCGATGAAGAGGGATGAGATCGTCGATCTCTGCTCAGAGAATGACAGTAGCATCTTCTGCACCCCAAGTTCGTCGACCTCTGCTCGACGAACCATACACAGTTCGTCGATCGCAGTTAGACGAGTTATTATAACTGAAGTTTGCGTTCAGCGTTCGTCGATCTGGGTTCGACGAACTGGCCACATTTCGTCGATCTGCGTTCGACGAATGCTGCTGAACCTTGTTTTTATTTGTTGTTTTCTGATTTCTATTTCTCTTGTCTATAGGTCTTGGATTGATTGCTGACATGGGTTTGTCTATTAACTTTTCTTTTCCCTTTGCAGAAATAAACTTGATGGGGGTTGTAAGAATATTTTTCTTAATTATGGGGGGTAAACTTGATGAAGCACCCAAGCCCAGCTTGCCATTTAATCTGGCATTCACTGTACTTGTAATGTCCATCAGCTTGAGACTTCTCCCATTGAGAGATTGCTCAAGTTGTTTGGCCTCACATAATTCAGATTTTAATTTAATTATTTGTTCATTAGCTAAGGTTAGTTGTTCTGTTAATTTAATATTTTCTGAGTTAACAGATTCTAGATTTTCTAGTCTTTCTCTAAGAGTTTTTATTTCTTTTTCTGAGCTAATTAAATCTAAACACATAGTTTTGAATTCAGTCTTAAATGAATCAGAATTAAAATCAAAACTGGAAATAACCTGATCTGCCTCTGAGTCTGAGGCTGCTTCTTCTTCTGATTCTTCTTCTGATCCAGAACAGCTCCTGGAGGCATCAATTGCCATTAGGCAAACCTCCTTGGATCTAGCTTCTTCCTCTTCTTCACTTGAACTGGAAGAGGATGTTTCTTCTTCTGTATCACTCCATGTCTCAGCAACAAAGCCCTTGTCTTTCTTTTTATATTTGCTGGAAGAGGGTCTGCTGCTATGTCTTCTCTTGGAGTCCTTTTCTCTGCTCTTGTCCTTCTTCTAGTTTTCTGGATATTCTGAGATGTAATGTACAGGCTTTCTGGACCCAAAGCACACAACCTCCTTGGTTGGTGTCTTGTCATACTTGGGCTTATCATCCCGCCTGGATGATTTCCTTATGAAATCCTTTCTAGCCATCTTGTAGAACCTTTTGGCAAAGAGGCTCATGAGTTCCTCATTAGAAGTTGATGTCTCACTTTCCTCAGCTGCTTTGAAGGCTATGCTGTGATCCTTCCTCACTGGAGTTGTAGTCTTCTATTTTGCTGCTTTTCTTGATTTGACCAGCTGCTCATAGGATTTTAATTTTCCTAGCAGAGATTCAGTTGATATCTCATTTAGGCTTCTGGCTTCCTTGATTGGCCAGATTCTGGAATCCCATGAGCTAGGGAAGCACATCAATATCTTATCATTCACCTCTGTCAGGGTGATGTCCTTGTCCAAGGTTTTTAGCTCATTGATGATTGAGCTCAACCTATTATACATATCAGCCACTGATTCTTTCTCATCCTTTTTGAAGTTCTCATACAGGGAGATGAGATTGGATCTCCTGTCTTTTCTCTCATCTGCTGAGCCAGCTACCATTTGGTTGAGGGAATCCCAAATGGCCTTGGCTGAGGTGCACTCAGCCACCGTTTGAAATATGTTATCTGACATTGTCTGAGCCAAGATATTCATTGCCTTTGCATCAGCCATTTTGGCTTTCTTGTAGGCATCATTATTTTCTGGAGGGGGCACTGCAGTCATGTTGGTGGAGGTACTTATAGAAGCTGCAGGTGCTGCAGGTATACCTGTCAAGATAACAAAAAAATATCCTCATCAATAGAATTCATATATAATCTGATTCTTGCCTTCCAGATGGCAAACTTGTTGAGATTGCAAACTGTAGGTCTGATGCTTGCATAATCTTTGTTTTGGGCCATTTCTCTGAAGAAATAAATCTAATAACAAAAATAAACAATCAGATCTCACCAGAGGGATCTTTGTGGTTCAGGTGTTAGCATGTACAACCAATTAAGGTGTGGTATTTTAACTAACCTCCCTCTGATACCAATTGAAAGTGCAGGTTAGATCTAAAATACTCTAGAGGGGGTGAATAGAGTATTGTGCTCACTACAATCTTTTTACAACTTTTGTTGTAATCCTATGTGAACAAGTCAGCAAATAAAATAAACTAAGCACAGCAAACTAAGCAATCACAGAGCACAGCCAAAACAAAAGAAAGGGGCAACCAGATGACATAAGAAATTTTATAGTGGTTCCCCAACCTGGGTACATCCACTCTTCTACCACCCTGGTAGGAATCCACTCAGGTTTTTGATTAGGTGCCTGACACCAATGAGCTTTTGTTCAGGTGCTCAAAAACCAAAACCTCAAGTCTTTTGGAAGGAGACTTGCAACCAGAATAATTTTGAATGGAATTAAAACCCCGTATAGGAATTGGAAATAAGGTGATGGTGTCTTCTCTTTCTCAAAACAACAGAGAAAACTTGTGGATTGATGTTAGTAGGTTGCTCCCCCTGAGATCTTGAATTAATCAGGAATGTTGGAGCACTGCTTCAGGGTGATATGTCTTCAAAGACCTAGAGTGCCTGGACCAGTGATGCTTCAGGAACGTCTTTGACAGAATAAAATTTGTTGTCCTTTGAAGTTGTCCTGAGAATTGACAGAAGAAGACTCTTGATAGTGATGTGTTGTTCTTCTTCTTCTGCTTGAAGATGTTCTCTGGTTAGGATGATTGCAATAGAACTTTTGATTTCTATATGGTTGTTCTTCTGTGTAATCTGAGTGTGTGTCTGATTGTCTGTATTGCTTGCTATCTCTTATTGATTCATTCTTCTTCTTTTCTTTTCTATCTCCTTTTTGACTGACTGAGAACATTTGAAATTCGAATGTTGAGCAGTAATTGCAGTCGGCCTAGGAAGGAAGCGGCAATCAATGATTTCCCCAACTGTCCCATGGAAAAATGGCATGAGATAATCCATGATTAATTGCACGTCCTAACGGTAACATTCCGAGAAGATCTGGCATTAATAACTCTGGAATCATCTCCAAGAAACGGGACGGGAAAACTGAAGAAGACCTAATATGGATTCGTCGAACGAAGAATGCAATTCGTCGAGCTGAGTTTGAGTTCGTCAAGCTGAGTTGAGGAATTCGTCGACCAGATAAAAGAAATAGTCTTCAAGTCAATGCTGCTACAACCTTCGTCAAACAGACAATCTTCATTCGTCGAGCTGAGAACCAAAATCGTCGAGCAGATAACTATCACTGTCAGACAGTATTCGTCAAACTAAGATCCAGATTCTTCGAGCTGAGAAAGATTGTGGACTTAGCCAAATATTCTGCATCTGCTGATATCCAGTGTCGACATAAGCTGGTGTCGACTGATTGATCTTGGTGTCGACTCAAATCTTCTGGTGTCGATAAGAGTTGGTGTTGACTGATATCCTGGTGTCGACACAAATCTTCTAGTATCGACAGAAATTGTCTGGTGTCGACACTAATTGTCTGGTGTCGACACAAACCCTAAGTGTCGCCACAGATCCTCTGAATTCATAAATCGTCGAGTAGAGTATTGCATTCGTCTACCTGAGAAGTTGAGAACCTGAGGTCCAAGTTCATCGAGCTCAGAATCTAATTCATCGACTGAAACTTGAAGTTGGACTTAGAAACATTCTGAAGTTGTCATGACTTTAGCTTGATGTAGAACCTCAGTCTTCGTCGAACAGAGAACTAAGATCGTCGAGCTCAGCACCAAGAAATGTCTCACGATCGTCGAGCGCAGAACACCTTTCGTTGAGCTGAGTTCGACGAACGTCGAACTCACTTCACTTAGCCTTGAAATCTTCTAAGTCTGTAGTCTCTGATGGTCTTGTTGATAGCTGGTCCATCTAAAATTGAACCTAAGGACTTGGCCAAGACTCTAGTTCACAAACTTGACCCTGGCTATACATGATGGGTCACATCCTAAGCTAGTGAACCTAGCCCAAATCAACTAGGGATCCATCAAACTAATAGCCAACCAAGTGCGTACCAAGGCATCAGAAGCATCCCAATCGTCGTAAACAGCAGAGCCAACAGGAGGAGGGTCATCTGTCAAGTGAGAGCGCTTACGCTGAGAGCGTAAAAGGAAGACAAAAGACACACTCCAGTCAGGATAATTTGGGCTGGTAAGCTTAGACACAGAACCCAAATTACCTGAAGTAGATACAGAGTAAAAGAATGAGAGAGAGGGATAGAGAAAGTAGCAGAGGATGGCGGAGTGTACATGAAGAAAGAAAGCAAGCCGCTCGGTTAAGACAGAAACCACGCGGACAGACAACAAGAGAAGAACTCGCGCGAATAGAAAGAACAAGCCGCTCGGTCTCAGTGTGAACACACCAGCAGCAGAAAAAAAAGCTATGACCCAAAGGTGGAGAAGCCGCGCGAAAGGAAAGAAGAGCAAGAGAGCGTGTGAACAAGATGGAAACCGCGCGACTAGAAAAAAAGAAATGGAGGGAAGAAGCCGGATGAAGCCGGAAGAAGGGAGGGCAAAAAACCAACCCATGCAGTCTCAAAGGACAAACTGTAATGAACACGGAGCAACAATTTTGGAGCAAAGGACCGGTTTTCCTCCGATACCAAGTGAAAATGAGAAGAAAAACAGACAAGAGGTAAATAACCGCAAATTTTATTGCTCCAAAAAAGTAAGTAATACATAGGTATGCCCCCTTATTTATAGAAAACGGGGGAGGTGAGAGTACAATACACGATGTGGGACCAAACCTAAGTCGGGCGTCTTGTGTGGTTTGAGATACACATACCGCACACTACATAAAATATAATAATACATCTTGCGGCCACTACAGGAGACCGCCAGACAAGTCGCCAGGCCGCACCTGTGGGTTGCCACCGGACCGCAGTGCGACTACCCATCAAACCGATGCTTCTACAATCCTCCTGACTACAAACTGCGAGCTGCCACCTGACCGCAGTTGTGGCAAACCATCACGCACAGTAGCGGCTACAATTAGACCATTGCGACTTCACAAGACTGTTGCGGCTAATACTTAAACCATAGCTGCAACCACTGGCAGATCACTGTTGTGGCTTCATATATGTTGTTGCGGTTTTACCAGACCGTTGTGACTTATCATCCAGACCATTGTGAGTAATCAACCAAGGAATAACTGCAGTCTCAAACTAGTCCGCTGGACATCCAACCCAGCAGCTCGTTGTGCCAAACCGCCAAAAGGTTGATCAGACAGACCGCTGCAGCTAGAACAGCTAACCGCCCGAACTGAGTTCCAACATAGAGAATGGAGCTTCTCTCTCCTAGTCAAAAAACCCAGCAATTGGATGGCACTTTAGGTAATTCCTACCTCTCAAGCTAGTGGGCTACTTAAGTTGGGCTTAGCTTAAATGGATTGGGCTAGGTTAGGCCAACTTGAGCTAGTTTGACCTAAACCTAGATTGAGTTGACTTGGGTCAAATTAGCCTTTTGGGTTGACCCCAATGGGTCCTTAGTGACTCGTTGGCCTCCCCTATGGTCTAGGAAGGGTTGGGTTGGCTTGGCTTGGCACCTTGGAGGCCACTTGACCCTTTCTTAGGGCACTTGACCATTTTAAGGCTATGGTTGACTTTGGTCAACTTGCCCCTTCTGGTTGACCCCAATGGGTCCTTGGTGACCTAAGGGTACTCTTAAAGGGTTAGGAGTGTTATGGTGGTCCTGGAGTCATGTTAAAACCCTAAAGTCAAGCCCTATGGTGGATAATTGAAAATTATTATTTGCAGCGCAAGGTAGTTTTCACCTTCTTGCCCAAGTTCATTTGGTCTTCTTAGCCTTCTTAGGATTTTGTCATGACCTAGTCATGACAAAACCACTCTTAGGGGTCTAGAAGTTTGAGGGATGTTGCACGTGTAGTTTATGGAGTCCGAGGGTTGTGCTTGTGAATTGAGTAGCAGGAAGTACTGGAGATGCGCTCCAGGAAAATACCCAAAAAATACCACGGTTTTGGATAAACTATTAGATATCGCCGGGCGACAGTGGTTATCACGGGCAATAGCTCTTGGTGAGCTATATTTTGTGAAAGTCCAGTTTTGGCACTGTAGGAAGCTGCAGGTTTTTTTGAAAAGTTGTTCTAGTTATGGCTGAGCCTGGGGACAGAAAGAGAAGTTCTATTATTAATGTCAGGCGATCGTGGATATCTTTAGCGATAGCTTTCAGATAGCATTTTGATTACAAAGCCTGTCTCTCGGAGATCGTGTGCCTAGTTTGTGAGCTGTGAGCTTATTGCTCAGCTCTGATGGCCATGAGAGTCATATATTAAATGTAATGTTGGCTATGTTTTGTAACACCTCCCCTATAATGATTGTATAATATAGGTCCGGCCGAGGCCCCACAACATACAGACGCCACAGCTTTAGCATTAAAAGATGATATAACTACCCAATCTCAAAACTTGGAAGTAAATACCAGCGGAAACATCAACCAAGACTAGAAGTTATCCACACATATAGTAGTATCGAAATGGCCTTATGGCCTTACAACAAAAGAGAGTCCACAATTTCAATTGATACATAACACATCAATGTGCAAAGGTACCCCTAAGCTACCTCGGCATGCAAGCCGGAAGTCTAGAGCATCAAACATACAATATCATAAAAGTAGAGCTAATGCAAAAACTGGTAACACTTCATGAGGCTAAGGCCTTTTTGGCCGGCTAGCTAGCTCCTGTTTGCGATCCTTGCCCTGTAAAAATTTTTTGTAACGTGGGTCAGCAAAGGCTGACCTCAAACTGTGTAACAAACACCTCTCCTCCTGGCCGCCCCTAACAGACCTCGGGGTACCCCCTCCAACCTGCAAGTCAGCACTTCTTATACCATATATATAAACAAGTAAAGCACTAAAAGAATGGGCTTGGATGTCTCAAACAACATACACGTTTTCTATGTTGAGCATATAAATAAAAGGGGCCTACTATGTAGCATGTATGCAAAACCCGGGCTTCACCCAAGGCACCCTATCGAGTATGCTTCTAGCACATCATCAAACATCTGGGTACTTCCAATTTCCCCATCGGCATTAAGCCTCAAACAAAAGGGTACTGTAATTCCCCTAACGGCATACAAGCCGGCACACGGAACTCTTGTCAAGGCCCCACCCGCTCATGGTCTTAGACCCAGGCTTGCCTGCAAGATCTGAATTCTCATGTCAAGATTCCGTCTAACATATTGAATGATTCTAAGAACCCTTGTTGGACCCCACCCGCTCATGGCCTCATTGCCCGGGCTTGCCCCATGCTTGGCGTTCACGTCAGTCTCACAGAAGGGGACTAGTCTCGCCGGGACACTCTCCACACATGACTTGCACGTCACGAGATAGCCAGCCGACCACGGAGACACAGTCGCGCCTTAGCACATCACAATCCAAAATCATTCCCACCATAATCCCTCATTTGTACTTCAACGTCCCCTCGCTCCAAGGAAACCATCTACCGCCAATGCGGAGCTAACCTTGTCCACCAAGGAAACCATCTACCGCCATTGCGGAGCTAACCTTGTCCGGTTCCGGCTACACGTACTCACTCGAGAAAAGGGGGAAAACATAAACATCACAAACGGCATCTTACCGCAATGGATTTCTACACAATCTTTAAAGCTCGTATGCAATATCACCGAGTCAGACTACGGTCGTGACCACGGCTTCACCCACAATGCCTAATCCACTAACGGAGCGGATTTATAATGCAAAAACATGTCGGGGATGGACTCAATCGACCTGGAGGTTCCTCTTGAATCATGGCGACCCAAACCCCTCTCATGTGAGGGATTTGATGCCCAAAAGGTTGAAAGAAAAGATGCTAAACATGTATCCTAAAACCAAGAAGAGAAGTGTCGTTACCTTACGACCACTCTTCCTAGCCATGGAAACTTAGTCAGATGAAAACCTTCTTAACGGTATTGCATCCACGGATCCGGACTCGGCTCGCGATTTGGGGCCCCGAAGCATCTCTGGCAGCCGGATCTCTCCTTCATCTTTTTCCTTGCTCTCCCTTCTCTCTAGAACTTAGAAAGAGAGTACTAGATGAAGAATGAGGGTTTACAAACCCTATTCCCGGACATAACTCGGAAAGGAAAGCCCTGGACCATCAAATCTCACTAGAAGGAAACGAACGGCCACGATCCGAACTTAAAACCAAAACACTTAGACCGAACACGGCTTGGGACATGCTCGTGTCTAAGGCTGTGTGCCCCAATCGACGCTGAAACTGTTGCACCCAGAACAGGACACAGGCTCTAAACACGCCCGTGTCAAAGTTGACATGCCCGTGTCACTCAGTACACGCCCATGTGCCTGGGCGTGTTCCTCCATCGACAAAGGAACAAACCCCACCCGAGGAGAACACGGGTACACGACACGCCTGTGTCATATTTGACACGCCCGTGTCCAGCACAAACATGCCTGTGCTCCAAGCTGTGTCTATCCTCTCACATGGCCCGACCAATAACCCTAGCAGGACACAGCCTGGGACACGCCCGTGTCTCAGGCTTTGTTCGAAGTCTCCACGATCATCGACTGCATTTTTGTCCACTCTGCGGAAAATTCATCGAACACGCACATGACACGGCCTTAGACACGCCCGTGTCCCAGGCCGTGTTCCCTGTCTCGACACTTCGTCGAGCAAAAATCGTCGACTTCCCGGGCTCGTGACGAACCCGGGCACGACACGGTCATGGACACGCCCGTGTCCTAGGCCGTGTTCACTGTCACGACACTTCGTCGAGACTAGTTCGTCGACCACCAGAGTTCTTCATCGAACCTGAGCATGATACGGCCAGCGAGACGCCTGTGTCCCAGGCCGGGTGACCCTCACCAAGACCCAAACTTGGTTCTGAACATTGTCTGTCCCTCTTTCAAATTTTGGGGCGTTACAACTCTCTCCCCCTAAAAATGAATTCCGTCCCGAAATTAGAGAAAGCAAAAAGGGTACACAAAACTTAAATGATACCTGAACGGAAAAGCTCTGGATACTCCTCTAGCATGGTCTGTTCTCGCTCCCAAGAGAGCTCCTTACGACCGCAGTTGTCCCATCGGAATTTTACGAGTTTGACCTCTTTGTTCTGCAACTGCCGAATTTCTGAATCCTCTATAGCAACTGAACAAACTCGCATCCTCAAGTCTTCCTCTATCGGCACCGATGCCGATTCGATCAACACACTAGCCTCTACCAAGGCTTTCCTCAAGACGGAGACATTGAAGACGTCGTTGTAATGCCCCAAAAATCGTTATCGAGCTGGTCATGTCCAAAAGTGATTTTGGTGCCTGTATAGGGGTACACGGCCTAGGACACGGGTGTTTCCAAGGTCGTGTCTTGCTTGGTGTTTTGGCCGGCTGTATCCAGAGAAGGACACGGCAGGAAACACGGCAGACTGACACGGGCGTGTCATATAACACGGGCATGTGCCTACCCGTGTTAGTACCCATGTTCCCGAGAGACATGATGGTTGGCGTGATGGTTATACGTGGCACGCCTCCGGTCACGGGTGTGTCGAGGACCTGACACGGGCGTGTCAGGTTGAGACATGGGCGTGTCTCTGCCCGTGTGGTTTTTCTGTGTTCGTCGATCGTGACTGGATCGAGGCACACGGCCTGGGACACGGCCGTGTGTGAGGCCGCGTTCGGCCCAGGTTTGAGGATTTTTGTACAGATCTGAACCATTCATTTTCTTTAATTGAGATCCAACGACCCAGATGAGTTCCTGCTTTGTTAAGGTCGGAAATAGAGGATCAATTCCTCATTTCTCTCCTAAGCACTCTCTTTCAAGGAGTTAGAGAGAGGAGGAAGAAGAAGGAGGATTCCGGCCGCCGGCAGAGCATTGGAGCACTGTTTAGAGAACCGAGAGCGGATCCGTGGAGGAAATCCTGTTGCGAAGACTTCTATCCGTGTAATATTTCATGGCACAAAAGCGTACTACAAGGGTAACGATTTTCTACTTAAACATGTGAAGCTCTCTTCATTTTTGCATAGGGAAACCCGCTCCCGCAAGTGTGCTGCAAGTGTGCGGTGTTCCTTGAGGTTGACGGGAATAGTCCCCCTTGTGTTGCATATACAGTCCGAAATCGAAGTACGGACATAGGCATTGTGTTTGAAGCCTACCCGGACATGTTGGTCTGGATCGGTGATGTTGTATTTGTTATGGTTTGCCGGAGAACACTCCGTGCTTTGGGTTTTCGGGTTTCTACGCGGTAGATTGCAGCATGGATCCTTGGGGATTAACTCCAAGGCGCACCCGGAAAATTGAGCGGAATAGTTGTTCTGCTAACTTGGCGGTCTGGGAACCGGCCTTGAACATAACTGGATTATGTGACTGTTTGGAAATGTCAGGATCCGAGAGAAGCTTGGATCGTGCGTACATCTTAAGGTGTACTACGCGTTGTGAGCAACGGGCAAGTGGAATCGGACTTGGGCTATGTGGTTCGGTGCGAGAGACCCGAAAAGGGGACTGGCCATTGGCATAGTCGGGAGCCTTAGACAGTGGTCAAAAAGGCTAAAATGCTCACGTTGTTGCCATCCCGGGGGTGGTGGTGAAGACGCTGAAGTGTCAGGATTCACCGATAATGTGCCCTGAGTGCACGGGGTGTTTGGCCGTGCGAGCCTACACCTGTGGCGAAGCATGTTTGTACTATATTGTTTAGCTGGGCTAATGAAATGCAGGGAAGGAGCACCGTCATCCCGAGTTAGGGGCGGGGTTGTTATAATTTGGTCAGCTTTGGATGACCGTTGCTTTATCTGCCACTGTGCGGTGGAATGTTGCTTGCAGGTTCTGCGGAGCCGAGTACCAAATAGCGGGCTGGAGCCCATGTTGCTGTGCTGTCCCTAGAAGGCCAAAGCGAATAGTTGTTCTTTTTATTATCATGTGTGGTCGGCCTGCGAGCCGATGTATGGAAAACACTACTTTATTAAGTGAACCTCTGTAAGGCCATAAGGTCGTGTACCTTTCAGTGTATATGTTTTCATTCCAGTTGTAGTGGTGTTAGACATTCATGTTTATTGGATACAATTATGGGTTCTTTTAACTGTTTTAAAGCTTCCGCTAGAATGCTCTGTGTTAGGACGAGTAGTCTTAATTGGATAGTTTGGTTATTCATACGTAACCCTTCCGACTGTCTGTGGTATATGGTGTCGGGTTCCAGCTGGAACTTCTACTATATGTCATACGACGGATGGGGGTGTTACAATTTGGTATCAGACTTCTGGTTACGGTCAGGCTTAAATGAATTCATGGGCGAATTCTTTTAAGGGGTGGTGAGCACATGTGTGTGTCATCGTTATAACATCAAAAGGAACCCATGAATGTCCACGTAGGAATGAAAAATACACTTGTTTTGTGGAACCTGAGTGTTCTAATGATTTCTTTTAGCAATATGTGTGTCGTCTAATCTAGGTTCTTTGCTATTATAGGAAGCTAGGAGCGGTGGTGGTCAATCGGAGCATCTGCAATCGGCGAAAAGTAGTGCACTGAGGGATGCGCCTACAACACCTCCTTCAGCGGAAACCATCAGGTTGGTGGCTGAAGTAGTTTTTGCCGTGATAAATGTCCAACCTACAGGTCAAATGCATCACGCACCTCCTGTGAATGAGCAAGAACCGATTAGGGCGGTAGAGCCGAGAGTGGTGGAGCGCTTGGTAGTGGATCAGGTAGAGCCGAGGAGGGATACAGAGAGACAGCTCAAACATGTAATGGGCTTTAATCCTCCGAGGTTCGATGGGGTTGGAACGCCAGCTCAAGCTGAGGATTGGCTCTCTACGATAAAGAGGGTCTTGACGGCCACATTAACTGAAGAGTGGCATAAGACCACCATAGCGACCTTCCTTTTGGCTGGTGAGGCGAGGCTGTGGTGGGATGAGTTGGAGTTTCATCTCTTGGTGGGAAGGCAGCTTGCCGATGTGCCTATGGAGGAATGCTCAAGATTGTTCTTGGCCAGATATCTATCCTCTGCTCAGAAGCTTGAGATGGAAAATCAGTATCTTGGGTTGACTCAGGGAGCCAGAAGCGTGGACGAGTATCTCTACGAGTTTACACAGTTGGGTCGGTATGTTGGTGCTATGTTTACGGAAGAAGAGAGGAAGACCGACCGATTTTATGAGGGTCTACGCGGTGACCTACAGTTACTCCTTACTGGGCTTAAGGGGCAGGGCTTCCTAGCCTTGGTCAATTCGGCCCGGTCATTGGAAAAGGTTGTGAAGAAAGTCCAAGAGAAGAAGGACCTAGGGGAAAAGAAGGAAGAGTTCAAAGTGCCAAATGCAAAGTCAGGATTCCGCAGATGGATCAAGAAGCAAAAGACTTCGAACTCAGCCCCTTCGTCTGGTGCGTCGGGGGCAACCACAAGTCGAGTTCCAGGAGCTTACTACAACAGTGGGAAGACGGGGAACTTCGCTCGTGAATGTTGGAGCGGACGTGCAAAGTCCGAGAGGAAGCCTGGAGATACCTATGAAGAGAAAGGGAAGTCGGTGGAGTCAACCGCGTCCCATCATGCTCCAGCCCAGCCTAGAGTTTATAATCTTGGTCTGCAAGAGACCATGAAACAAGCTAAAGTGGTGACAGGTATGAGTTAAATTTTAGCAGTTTAACTTTATATAGTTGTTATCTTTTTATATGTTAGCTTATATTTGTTGATTCTAGGCTTCGTGTTGATTTTTGATCGTCCGGCAAGAGCCCTGTTTGATATGGGAGCATCGCATTCCTTCTTGTCTGAAAGTTTCATATCGTACATCGGGGTCCCTTCCTCGATGGCAAAAGACAGGTTGGATGTGTTGTTGCCCAATGGGTGCTCAATGCGAGCGGATAAGTTCTGTGTGGTAAAGATTCGGATTGGGGACGAGGAGTTTGATTTGCGAGCGTTGGTTCTACCATTAGTGGAGTTCGACGTAATCTTTGGTATGGACTGGCTCTCGGAGCAGCGAGCTTTCAACGATTGCAACCGAAAGGAGGTTAAGTTGGGACTGCATACTGAACGGGAGACTATGTTTGCGGGCATGAAGGGTTCGGGTAAAGTTTTGATGTCGGCCCTTCAAGTGATTAAGGCAGTTCGGTCTAGTGCAGAGCTGTTTGTCATCTTAGTGCAGGCTTCAACGCCTAGGCCAAGCCTGGATAGTATCCCAGTTGTGTCTGAATATCCTGATGTGTTCCCAGATGATCTCCCAGGAGCCCCTCCACACCGGGAGATTGATTTTACCATTGAGCTGGTACCAAGCGCCAAACTGATGTCACGCTCTCCGTATCGGATAGCACCGAGAGAGATGGAGGAGTTGAAGGTGCAACTGCAGGAGTTGTTGGAGCAAGGGTATGTGCATCCAAGTTCGTCGCCTTAGAGCGCACCGGTTCTTTTTGTTAAGAAGAAGGATGGGAGCTTGCGACTCTGTATTGACTGTCGGGAGTTGAACAAGCTTACTGAGAAGAACAAATATCTGATCCCCAGGATTGATGATCTATTTGATCAATTGGTTGGGTCAACAGTATATTCGAAGTTAGATCTGAAGTCCAGTTACTACCAATTGAGGATAAGGGAAAGCGACATCCCAAAGACAGCGTTCAGCACACGGTTTGGGCATTACGAGTTCATGGTCATGTCATTTGGGTTGACGAATGCGCCATCCATGTTTATGGATTTGATGAACAGGACGTTCAGAGAATACCTTGATCATTTAGTGATAGTATTTATCGATGATATCTTGGTACACTCGCAGTATGAGGAGGACCATTACAAGCATCTACACATGGTGTTGGAGACCTTGAGGAGGAATCAGTTGTATGCAAAGTTCTCCAAGTGTGAGTTTTGGTTATCCTCAGTGGCGTTCCTTGGTCATGTTGTTAGTGGAGAAGGGATAGCGGTGGATCCGGCGAAGATAGCAGCGATATGGGAGTGGCCTGTATTGTCTTCAGTGGCGGAAGTTCGGAGCTTTCTGGGGCTTGCCGGCTACTACAGGCGCTTCGTAGAGAACTTCTCGCAGATAGCGTTACCACTCACGACGTTGACAAGGAAAGATCAAAAGTTCGTGTGGTCGCTGGAGTGTGAGCAGGCTTTTGAGGAATTGAAGAGGTGGTTGACCACGGCGCCTATTTTATGTTCGTCGAGTGGAACCGAAGGGTTTGAGATTTATAGTGATGCTTCGGGCAGTGGTTAGGGTTGTGTTCTGCTACAGCATGGGAGCGTGATAACCTATGGTTTACGACAGTTGAAGGTTCACGAGAGGAATTATCCGGTCCATGACTTAGAGTTAGCGGCCGTGATATTTGCTCTAAAGCTGTGGAGGCACTATCTGTATGGGGTAAAGGTCGATATATACACCGACCATAAGAGCCTGAAGTACCTGCTAGATCAAAAGGATCTGAACATGAGACAGCGGAGGTGGAGTTCTTGGGGGACTATACCTTCAAGATACATTATGTACCTGGGAAAGGAAACGTGGTGGCGGATGCGTTGAGCCGCAGGGCTCCTGCGCAGGCCAGTTGGTTATCGGTACATGATGAGAGATTGGTCCGTGATTTGGAGGCATTAGAGATTTCCTGCGTCGGTAAGGAGTCTAGTGTCGCGGCAATATTGTGCTGGACAGAGGTGCAGTATGACCTGGCTGATAGAGTTCGACGGGCTTTGATTCAGGATAGCAGCATGAAGCAGATCTTGGGTGAATCTTTGGATGGGTCAAATTCCCAGTTTGCGGTTGAGGATGCACTGCTAAGGAAGGACGGTCATCTATGCGTCCCTAGTGCGGATAATCTTTGATAGGAGTTGATATACGAGGCTCATCATACCAAGTACTCAATCCACCCGGGTAGCACGAAGATGTATAGAGACATGAAGAAGTTATTCTGGTGGCCAGGATTAAAGAAGGATGTAGCACTTTATGTGGTCAAGTGCCAAACTTGTGACTTGGTGAAAGCGGAGTGCCAGAAGCCCGGAGGCTTCCTAAAGTCCTTGCCTATCCCGGAATGGAAATTCGACAACATTTCTATGGATTCTGTGCATGGTTTGCCAAAGTCGTAGAGGGGAAACAACGCCATCTGGCTGGTCGTAGATAGGATGACAAAAGTGTCGCATTTCATCCCGAATAGGAAGGAAGATCCAGTGGAAATGTTAGCCAAACTCTATGTGAATAATATCATACGGTTGCATGGTGTGCCGCGTAGTATTGTTAGTGACCGAGATGGATGCTTCACGTCGAAGGACTGGAGGCTGGTGCATAATTTGTTGGGAACTAAGTTGAGTTTCAGCACAGCCTTCCACCCACAGACGGATGGTCAGACTGAGAGGGTCAACATGATGATGGAGGACATTCTTCGCATGTGCGTCGTAGATTTTGGAAAGCATTGGGAGGATCACCTGTACATGGTGGAGTTTGCGTATAACAACAGCTTTCAAGCGAGTATTGGAATTGCACCTTTCGAGGACTTGTATGGGAGGAAGTGTCGTATGTCGTTGTCTTGGTTGGAGACAGGAGAGTCGAAATTGTATAAACGTCAAGCGGTGGAAGATGCCACCTCAATAGTACGTACAATTCAGGAAAGGTTGAAGATCGCTCAGGACAAGCAAGCAAAGTACTATAACGTCAAGCATAGGAATGTGGAGTTCAGTGTTGGCGACTGGGTGTATTTAAAAATCAAGCCGTTCAAGGGTGTTTTGCAGGTTCGACGCTTGAAGAAGCTGAGTCCGAGATACCTTGGACCATTTGAAATCCTGGAGCTTGTTGGCGAAGCAGCGTATAGATTGAAGCTATCGGTGGAGTTGAGTGGGCTACACGATGTGTTCCACGTATCGGTGTTGTGGAAGGCGATGCAATAGACTTCACAGATAGTCGCGGTTGATCAAGTGCCAGTGGATTACGAGTTGACGACAAAGGTCAAGCCTATACGTATAGATGACGTTGAAGTCAAATGAGTCCGCAACAAGGAAATCTGAAGGGTTAAGGTTCGTTGGGATAACTGCGGACGTGAGGAGCTTTCATGGGAGCGAGAGCAAACTATGTTGGAGGAATACCCCAAGTTATTCCACTCAGGTAACATTTAATTTTTGCATACCTTTACTTAATTTTGGGACAAAATTCCTTAAAAGGGGGAAGATTTTTAACGCCCCGAAAATCGTTATCGAGTTGGTCGCGTCCAAAAGTGATTTTGGGGCCTATATAGGGGTACACGGCCTAGGACACTGGCGTGTGCAAGGTCGTGTCTTGCTTGTTGTTTTGGCCGGCTGTATCCAGAGAAGGACACGGCAGGAAACACAGCAGACTGACACGGGCATGTCATCTGACACGGGCGTGACGGTTATACGTGACGCGCCTCCAGTCATGGGCATGTCGAGGACCCGACACGGGCGTGTCAGGTTGAGACACGGGCGTGTCTTTGCCCGTGTGGTTTTTCTGCATTCATCGATCGTGCCTGGATCGAGGCACACGGCCTGGGACACGGCCGTGTGCGAGGCCGCGTTCGGCCCAGGTTTGAGGATTTCTGTACAGATCTGATCCATTCGTTTTCTTTAATTAAGATCCAACGGCCCAGATGAATTCCTGCTCTGTTAAGGTCGGAAATAGATGATCAATTCCTCATTTCTCTCTTAAGCACTCTCTTTCAAGGATTTAGAGAGAGGAGGAAGAAGGAGGAGGATTCCGGCCGCCGGCGGAGCATAGGAGCACCGTTTAGAGAACCGAGAGCGGATCCGTGGAGGAAATCTCGTTGCGAAGACTTCTATCCGTGTAATTTTCCATGGCGCAAAAGTGTACTACAAGGGTAACGATTCTCTACTTGAGCATGTGAAGCTCTCTTCCTTTTTGCATAGGGAAACCCACTCCCGCGAGTGTGCAGCGAGTGTGCGGTGCTCCTTGGGTTTGACGGGAATAGTCCCCCTTGTGTTGCATATAGAGTCCGGAATCGAAGTACGGACATAGGCATTATGTGTGAAACCTACCCGGACATGTTGGTCTGGATCGGTGATGTTGCATTTGTTATGGTTTGCCAGAGAAGACTCCGTGCTTTGAGTTTTCGGGTTTCTACACGATAGATTGCAGCAGGGATCCTTGGGGATTAACTCCAAGGCGCACCCAGAAAACTGAGCGGAATCGTTGTTCTGCTAACTTGGCAGTCTGGGAACCGGCCTTGAACATAACTAGGTTATGTGATTGTTTGGAAATGTCAGGATCCGAGAGAAGCTTGGCTCGTGCGTACGTCTTAAGGTGTACTACGCGTTGTGAGCAACGGGCAAGTCGAATCGGACCTAGGCTATGTGGTTCGGTGCGAGAGACCCGAAAATGGGACTGGCCGTTGGCATAGTCGGGAGTCTTAGATAGTGGTAAGAAAGGTTAAAATGTTCACGTTGTTGCCATCCCGGGGGAGGTGGTGAAGACGCTGAAGTGTAAGGATTCACAGATAATGTGCCCTGAGTGCACGGGGTGTTTGGTCGTGCGAGCCTACACCTATGGCGAAGCATGTTTGTACTATATTGTTTAGCTGGGCTAATGAAATGTAGGGAAGGAGCACTGTCGTCCCGAGTTAGGGGTGGGGTCGTTATAATTTGGTCAGCTTTGGCTGACTGTTGCTTTGTCTGCCACCATGCGGTGGAATGTTGCTTGCAGGTGTTGCGGAGCCGAGTACCAAATAGCGGGCTGGAGCCCATGTTGCTGTGCTGGCCCTAGAAGGCCAAAGCGAATAGTTATTCTTTTTATTGTCATATGTGGCCGGCCTGCGAGCCGATGTACGGAAAACACTACTTTATTAAGTGAACCTCTGTAAGGCCATAAGGCCGTGTACCTTTCAGTGTATTTGTTTTCATTCCAGTTGTAGTGGTGTTGGACATTCATGTGTATTGGATACAATTATGGGTTCTTTCAACTGTTTTAAAGCTTCTACTAGAATGCTCTTTGTTAGGATGAGTAGTCTTAATTGGATAGTTTGGTTATTTATACGTAACCCTTCCGACTGTCCGTGGTATATGGTGTCGGGTTCCAGTTGGACCTTCTACTATATGTCATACGACGGATGGGGGTGTTACAGTCGTGTAATCCACTCAGCTCTGCGGACAACACCAACCGGTATGGTGCTTCTCCCACCCATTCAACAACCTCGAAAGGTCCCAAAAACCTTGGACTCAACTTCTTGAGTCGGTGAATCCGTGAAACGCCTTTGAACGGCTTGATCTTTAAATAGACACAATCGCCTACTGCGAACTCCAACTTCCTGTGGCGAGCATTAAAATATTTTGCTTGTCGATCTTGAGCCACCTTCATGCGCTATTGAATGGTCCGCACCAACTCACTAGCATCAGCTACCACTTCTTTTCCCAATAGTTTGGTGTCTCCCGCCTTTGTCCAAGACATCGGTGTTCGACACCGCCTCCCATACAAAGCTTCGTATGGCGCCATTTTTATACTTGCTTGGTAACTATTATTGTATGCGAACTCCACCATGAAGAGGTTATCCCCCCATTTCTTGCCGAAGTCAAGAATACACATCCTCAGCATATCTTCCATAGTACGGTTCGTTCTTTCGGTTTGCTCGTCAGTTTGAGGATGGAAAGCCGTACTGAACTTTAGCTTTGTGCCCAAACTTTTCTGAACCAACCTCTAGTCCTTGGACGTGAAACGTCCGTCGCGATCACTAACTATACTCTTAGGGATCCCATGTAGTCGCACAATGTTGCGCACATACAAATCTACCAGCTTCTCCACACTGTCCTCCTTCCGATTTGGGATGAAGTGAGCCACTTTGGTTAAGTGATCCACAATCACCCAAATCGCGTCATTACCCTGCTGCGACCTAGGTAACCCATACACAAAGTCCATGGAGATGTCATCGAATTTCCACTCGGGGATTGGAAGAGGCTTCAGGAACCCGCCCAGCTTCTGACACTCAGCCTTCACCAAGGCATAAGTTTGGCATCGATTCACGTACAAAGCGACGTCCTGCTTCAGTCCAGGCCACCAAAAGAATTTCTTCATATCCGGGTACATCTTTGTACTGCCCGAGTGAATGGAGTACTTTGTGAAGTGAGCCTCAAACATCAACTCCTCGCGGAGCTTGCCGAACTGCGGTACACAAATCCTTCTGTCCTTCCTCAGAATCCCATCAATCAACTCCCAGGCGCCGCTCTCGCCCATTTGAGCTTCCGCCATGTAAGGCTGAAACTCCACGTCCAAACGAGTCACTTCCCGAATACGATCGGACAAATCGTTCTGCATTTCAATCCAGTTCAATCGAGCCACGCTATACTCGCCTCTTGCTACACATACCATGCCAAGGGACTCCCAGTCCCGCACCAACCGCTCATCATGAGCGTCAATCCAATTCCCTTGCCCCGAGTATTTCCTACTCAAGGCATCTGCAACCACATTGTCTTTGCCTGGCGTATACTGAATCGCCACCTCGTATTCTCCAAGGAACTCAACCCACCTGCGTTGTCGCATATTCAGGTCCTTCTGATCTAGGAGATACTTCAGGCTTTTGTGATCCGTGAAGATCTCCACCTTCGCACCATAGACATAGTATCGCCACAATTTCAACACGAAAATTACCGCCGCCAACTCCAAGTCATGGATGGGGTAATTCCTCTCGTGAGGCTTCAGCTGCCTAGACCTATAGGCTATCACACCGCCATGTTGCACCAAAACACAACCCAAACCGCATCCTGATGTGTCACTGAAAATTTGAAATCCTTCGGTCCCCTTCGGTAGACTTAGGATTGCAGCTGTCATCAGCCTTTCCTTCAGTGTCTCAAATGCCTGATTACACTCCTGAGTCCACACAAACTTCTGTTCCTTACGAGTTAGTGATGTGAGGGGTAGAGCTATCCGCGAAACGTTTTCCACGAATCTTCTATAGTACCCGGCTAGTCCAAGAAAACTTCGGACTTCCGCCACGGTTCTCAAAATCGGCCAATCTCTGATGGATTCCACTTTTGTTGGATCTACCGCCACCCCATACCCACTAATCACATGGCCCAAAAATGCCACCCTCTCTAGCCAGAACTCGTACTTTGAGAACTTTACATAAAGCTGGTTCTCTCTCAATACTTGCAGGACTACTCTCAAGTGAGTCTCATGCTCCACCTCTAATTTGGAGTACACCAGAATGTCATCAATAAAGACAACTACAAAAGAGTCTAAGTATTTCCGAAATACTCGATTCATCAGATCCATGAATATGGATGGTGCGTTTGTCAGCCCGAACGGCATCACTGAGAACTCAAAATGACCATACCTCGTACCAAACGCTGTCTTGGGTATGTACTCGTCTCGAATTTGCAACTGATAATATCCTGACTTCAAGTCCAATTTTGAATGCACCACCGACCCCACCAGTTGGTCAAACAGTTCGTCTATCTGAGGAATCGGATACTTATTCTTGACCGTCAATTTATTCAACTCTCGGTAGTCTATGCACAACAGCATACTACCATCTTTCTTCTTCACGAACAGTACGGGCGCGCTCCATGGTGAAGAACTGGGTCTGAAATACCCCTGCTCCAACAGTTCCTGCAACTGTACCTTAAGTTCGGCAAACTCCTTTGGTGCCATCCTGAACGGAGGACGTGATACCGGCCTAGCCTCGGGCACTAACGCAACCGAGAAATCAATCTCCCGTCGAGGAGGCGCTCCGGGAAGTTCATCCGGAAACACATCCTTGAACTCTGCCACTACGGGCACTTCCCCAAGCGATAACTTGGAAAGGAGAACCTCCAATAATGCTAAAAGAGCTACTCTACCCTGGTTAACTACCTGTACCAACTGCATAGCTGAAATCAGGGAACAGGCCACTCCATTAAGGCCCTTAAACTTGACTTATGCCTGCCCTTCGCTTCTTAGGGTCACCACCTTGGACAGGCAATCAATACTGGCACACTGCTCTGCTAGCCAGTCCATTCCCAATACTACATCAAACTCAACCAACGATAGGACCGCTATTATCAACACAAAATCAACTCTGCCTAGCTCCCAACAAATGCGCCCTTTTCTCCCCGGTGGTCATGGATGACCCATTGGGCATGCGCACCTTCAACTCTGCACCCGCCGAGAACGACTCAACTCCAATCCTCCGGATGAAGCTTTTCACAAGGAAAGAGTGCGACGCTACCGTATCAAACAATACCCTAGCGGGGTATCCGGAAACCCACATAAAACCTAAAACATAGACATCAAACATAACGGTCTAGAAGTATGAAGCACGAGGTTAAACTTAAACTTCCTCATACCTATCACCACATCGGGCTGGCGGATCGCTTCCTGCTGTCCAAGGTTGTAGGCCCTTGGTTTCACCGGTTGGAACCAAAAAGCGCTAAACTCTGCCATCTTCCCTTTCTCTGCTGCACTGGGGCCGGAGCGCACAGTCTGCTCCTGCCTTGGCTCCTGCTCCGCGCCTCCTTGATTACAAAAATGAGCAATATGCCCCACCTTACCACAATTGAAGCACGTCGGTGGTCCCTTAGAGTGATACCCTCCGGACGTCCACTTGCTTTTCTCACCGGACTTGAATGGGTCAGTCGTTTTCCTCTACTGTTGAAGTTGGTGACCGGGCGGTCTGGCGGTCTGTCTTTGCGGGTTGAAGACCGCGCGGTCTGGCAGTTTCCCTTCAATGGTTTGGTTGTTATGTTGTTGTTGTCTGGAGTCCGAGCAGTCTAGCGGCTTGCCTCTGGAGACTTGGAGACCGGGCGGTCTAGCGGTCTCCCATGGTGATCTCTCTCTCTCTCTCTGGTGGTAGCCGAGCGGTTAGCCCTTCTGTCTAACCGCGCGGCTTGTGCGAATTATTCTGTATAAGTCCGCTTAGTCCTGTAAATTTTTAGTCTCACATCTCTTATTTGTATTCTCTCATCTCTCCTCTATTCTATATAAGGGAGGCCATACCTTTGTAATAGACACCTTTTTCAGATAATAAAGTTTCTGTTAAACCACTTCGGGTTTGTTTTTGTTCTTTTCTAACATGGTATCAGAGGAAACGCTTTTTTCCTCCTGATTCATTTTATCTTCTTGTTCGCGCGGCTCGTACGCATTGGTCTCTTTCACGCGGCCTTCTCCTTCTCCTTCTTCTTCTGTTCGCGCGGGCTACCTTCTAGCCGCACGACTTCTTTCCCTCAGCTTGTTCTACGGCTTGGTCGTGGCTTTTATGGCTGCTGGTGTCAATCATCGTGACCGCTGCAGATCTCCTTCTCCTACCGCTGTGATATCTACCTGTTCGCGCGGCTTGTTTCCTAACCGCACGTCTTGTTTTCTAACCGCGCGGCTTCCTATTGTTTTCCTATATGTCTCTTTCTGATGCTTCTACTGTCACCACTCCAACCACCACTCCTGTCGTCAATCCAGCTCTGCCCCTTCCTACTACTCCTTCTGGGAACCTTGGGACCGTTTCTAAGCTTGTCAGCTCCAACTACCCGGATTGGAGCGTCTCCTTCACCTTCCTCCTTCGCTCGCAACACAAACGCCACCATCTCGTTGATGACCCTCCTCCAACCACTTCACCTCTCTTTGATGACCGGGATGCGAGTGAGACGCGTGTGCGTACTTGGCTTGCTAATAGCCTATCTGATGAGTGTCTTCCCGTCATCTACCATGATGAGACGGTCAAGGCCACTTGGCTTCATCTTGCCGCTCTGTACTCCAAGGGGGCTCAGACGTCCCGCATCTATATGTTGTATGCGTACCTATTTGCCCGTCCTACCTTGTCCCCTGCTGCTGCCTACCAACAGGTTCAGGCTCTTGGGGCTGAGATTCTTCAAAATTGCCCCTTTTCTGCGGATTTGGCTCAACAACACAAGCACTTCCAGGAGCTTTTGGTTGTGTGTTATCTGCTTCGGCTTCCTGATACTTATGATATGATCTGCCAGCAAATTCTGGGTGAGGCGGAATCTCCTACCTTAGATGCCACCGCTGCCCGCATCGTCGCTGTCACCTCTCTCCTTCAGCACCCGATTCTGCCCGCTCCTCCTCCACCGGCCAACTATGCTCACCAAACTCAGCGAAGTGGCTCTGGAAGCCGCAGTCACCAGTCTGGTGGACGTGCTCTTTCCCGGTACCTCTGCTCTCACTATGGTAGCACCGGCCATACTTTTGACTGCTGCTGGACGAAGCATCCCCATCTTCGCCCCTCGGGTGACTCTTTTGCCTCCTCTTCCAAGCTGTCTGCCTCTGTGGTCACATCATCAGGTAGTGCCCACATGGTAACTCAAGGTAAATGTCTTATCGACTTTGGAGCAACTAATCACATGACAGGTAATCCTCACTGCTTCACTCTCCTCGAACAGCATGATCGGGTGCCCCCGGTTCTTGTTGCAGATGGTTGTCCCTCCCCGGTTCATGGGTCGGGAGTGGTCCATGTTACTCCGTCTCTTCGCCTAGCGGACACTCTCTATGTGCCCAAATTTCCGTGCAATTTGTTGTCGGTTACCTCTTTATGCAAGCAGCTTCAGTGCTCTGTAACGTTTACTCCGACTTCTTTTTCTTTTCAGGATCCGAGCTCCCAACGGACGATTGCTACTGTGACTGAGAGCGGCGGCCTCTACTTCCTCGACAATGTTTCCGCCTTGTCCGCCTTCTCCTCCTCTTGTACGGATCTTCTCCAGTGGCATCTCCGCCTCGGTCATCCTCCTTCACGGCTTCTACATCAACTTCTGCCCCACCTCCCTCCTTCCAGTCCTCCTCTCAACTGCGACGCTTGTCAGCTTAGCAAGCATCACTATTCCTCCTTCCCGCAAAAGCAAGTTCGGGGCTCTACCTATCTGTTTGATCTAATCCACTCCGATGTCTGGGGACCTGCTCCTACCCTCACCATTGGTCGGGGTAGTTCTTATTTTGTTACTTTTATTGACGACTTCTCTAGATGTACTTGGGTGTATCTCTTACGAGATCGCTCTGAACTTTTGGATGTATGGCTTTCTTTTTATCAATTAATCAAAACTCAGTTTGGTGTTTGTATTAAAACCTTTCGCTCCGACAATGCTACAGAATATTTGAGTCATGCTTTTACCTCTTTATGTGTGCAACATGGCATTATTCATCAGACTAGCTGTGTTTATACCTCCCAGCAAAATGGGGTGGCAGAACGCAAAAAACGTCATCTCCTCGATGTCGCTCGCACCTTGATGACATAGATGCATGTTCCTCGCTCCTATTGGGGATATGTTGTTCTCCTTGCCTGCTACCTCATCAATCGCATCCCCTCCACTGTTCTCCACGGGAAAATCCCATTTTTCCATTCTCTATCCGGACAAGGAGCCTTTTCCTCTCCCTCTCCGCATCTTTGGGTGCACTGCCTTTGTGCATGCCCCCTCCGCCACCCGTGATAAGCTCTCCCCTCGCTCCACCAAATGTGTCTTTTTGGGGTAATCCACCACTCAGAAAGGATATTGTTGCTTTGATCTCGTTCTTCGTAAGCAATTCGTCTCTGCTGACGTCACCTTCTTCGAGAATGCCTCCTACTTCTCGGATGCCTCCTCTCCTCTTCCCCCAGCTTCTGATTCTCCTGCTATTCCCTTCGTTCCCTCGTCTCCTACTACGATCTTCACCCCTCCACCATCTTCGTCCACTCCTCTCCCTCCACCTCTCTCTCCCTCTTCTCCGCCCTCGTCTCCCTCAACTCTGCCGCTGCCGCTCTCTCCTCCCGGGCCAGCTTTCTCTACCACGGATGCTCTGGATGCCGAGGGACCTGCTGACCTGGATTTTCCTGTGGCTCTTCGCAAAGGGGTGCGGACGTGTACCCTACACCCCCTTACTGTTGTTGTTTCACATCATCGTCTCACCTCTTCTCGCAGGGCCTTTGCACTGGCTATCTCTGCCACTACCACACCCCGTTCCTACCAGGAGGCCCTTGTTATTCCTCATTGGAAGATGGCCATGGATGATGAAATGGCGACCCTAACTGAGCGGGGTACCTGGACTCTTGTTCCTCCTCCCCTCGGTACTGATGTCGTTGGCTGTCGCTGGGTTTTTGTGGTAAAATTTGGCCCAGACGGCACTGTGGATCGTTATAAGGCTCGCCTTATTGCTAAGGGATTTACTCAGACCTATGGGGTTGATTACTTTGGCACCTTCTCTCCCATGTCTCATCTTAGCACTATCTGGGTCCTTCTCTCTGTGGCGGTCAATAGAGATTGGCCGATTTCCCAGCTGGATGTCAAGAATGCCTTCCTTTATGGTGATCTTCAGGAGGCTGTCTACATAGAGCAACCTCCTGGGTATGTTGCTCAGGGGGAGACATGAGTATGCTGGCTGAAGAAGGCAATCTATGGCCTCAAGCAGAGCCCTCGAGCTTGGTTCGACAAGTTCAGCGGCATCGTGGCAGCCGTTGGTTTTATGCGAAGCTCTGCCGATCACTCACTATTTATTCGCAAAACCTCCTCGGGACTGGTGGTTCTTGCTGTGTACGTCGATGACATCCTTCTCACTAGCGATGACCAGGAAGGGGTAGCCTTGACAAAGCGGCATCTTCGTCAACATCTGGTCACGAAAGATATGGGATCTCTAAAGTACTTTCTGGGGATCGAAATCTCTCGGAAGCCCAACTCCTTAGTCCTCTCCCAACGTAAGTATGCCCTTGATCTTTTAAAAGAGGCAGGATTGAGTGGAGCTAAACCTGCCTGATGCCCCATGGCAACTAGAGAAGACAAAACCTGGACAGATGATTCGCCTCCTCTTTCAGATATTACGCGGTACCGGCGTCTGGTTGGTAAGCTCATATATCTCACCGTGACCAGGCCCGACATTTCCTATGTTGTGGGCAAAGTGAGTCAATTCATGCAAGCACCTAGGGAGTGCCATCTACAGTCCGCCTTGAGGATCTTGGAATATGTCAAAGCATCGCCTGGGAAAGGATTACTCTTTCAGAAGAATGGTCATCTAAGGGTTGAAGCATACTCAGATGCGAGTTACGCTGATGACAAAGGGGATCGCAAGTCAACCTCGGGTTTTTGCACCTTTGTTGGGGGAAATCTGGTGAGCTGGAAGAGCAAGAAGCAGTCGGTTGTTTCCAGGTCTAGTGCTGAAGTAGAGTATCGTAGTATGGCATTGACCACTTGTGAGTTAAAGTGGCTATGGGCTCTCCTGCTGGATTTAGGAGAGGTGTACAACCATCCTCTACCTATGTTCTGTGATAACAAGGCTGCCATATACATCTCCAAAAATCTGGTCTTCCATGAAAGAACCAAGCACATTGAGGTCGACTGTCATTTCATTCGTGAGGAGATCCTGAAGGAACAAATTTGCACTCTCTTTGTCACTTCTGCTAAAGAGCTGGCTGACATCTTCACCAAGCCAGTCTCCGCCTCGCTTCTTTATATTTGTGACAAGCTGTGCATGATCGATATATATGCTCCAGCTTGAGGGGGAGTGTTGAAGTTGGTGACTGGGCGGTCTAGCGGTCTGTCTTGGCTGGTTGAAGACCGCGTGGTCTGGCGGTTTCCCTTTAGTGGTTTGGTTGCTGTGATGTTGATGTTTGGAGTCCAGCGGTCTAGCGGCTTGCCTCTGGAGACTTGGAGACCGGGCGGTCTAGCGGTCTCCCATGGTGATCTCTCTCTCTCTCTGGTGGTAGCCGAGCGGTTATCCCTTCTGTCTAACCACGCGGCTTGTGCGAATTGTTCTGTATAAGTCCGCTTAGTCCTATAAATTTTTAGTCTCACATCTCTTATTTGTATTCTCTCATCTCTCCTCCATTCTATATAAGGGAGGCCATAACTTTGTAATAGACACCTTTTTCAGATAATAAAGTTTATGTTAAACCACTTCCGGTTTGTTTTTGTTCGTTTCTAACATCCACCTATTCCCTTCAGACCTTCCTTGGGATTGAGAAGGCTTCCCTTCCCCTTTCTTGGGCGCAAACCCCTTATGGCGTTGGCTTTGCTCCAGATCACTCTCAAACATTCTGGCTGCCTCAACCAACTCATTGAAACCAGCTCTCTTCATGGCGATGAGGGGTTACCTTAGATTCTCCTTCAGCCCCTGGGAGAAGAGGTTATCCCTCTCCTCATCGTCTGTCATTGTCGTTCCTGCATAACGACCCAATTGAGTGAACTCCTGAACATACTCGTCCACCATCTTATCTCGTTGCACCAAGTGCATAAACTATCTTTGAAGGGCCAACCTCGTCGAAACGGGAATGTACTTCTTTAGGAAAGCATTCCCAAACTCTTCCAAGGGCGGGGTGCGTCCAGGAAACTGGCGGCCACTATGGCTCACCCACCACAACTTTGTGTCTCTCTCCAACATCAAAGCCGCAAACTCAGATTTCTTCTCCTCTGGCTTCTCTGCCACCCTCAGAAGCTCTTGAATCCATGCCCACCAATCCTCCGCATCAGTCGGCGTACCAACTCCCTTGAACGTGGGAGGATGGAAGCTCAGAAAATACTTCATAGGCCAGTCTCCATGTCCGACCACCACTCTTTCGGCCAACGACTCTACTCGCTTGGCTTCTCCGCCCGGCACGACCGTCGTCGTATCCGGTGTAGCAGGGGTTGCTACCTTAGCTGTCGCTGCAGCTTGAGCTTCCACCATTGCTTCTGCAAGCATGCGACAGAAGTCGGCCGGGTTTACACCCATGCCCAAAGGACCCTGAACAGTGGCACTGCTCGCCGAAAGCTCTTCTCTTGGTCTTGACGTACCCGCCTCGTTGCTTACACTCTTAAGAAAAGCAAGGAAAAGAGGAATCAGTCTCTAATCGCAAGACTCAAACATAAGGACACTCATGGTCCCGCATTACTCCTATGTGGATAACTTCTATACGCACTGACCTTGAATCTAACCTCGCTTTTGTACCAAATTGTAACACCTCCTCTGTAATGACTGTATAATATGGGTCCGGCCGGGGCCCCACAACATACAGACGCCACAGCTTTAGCATTAAAAGATGATATAACTACTCAATCTCAAAAATCGGAAGTAAACACCAGCGGAAACAACAACCAAGACTAGAAGTTATCCACACATATAGGAGTACCGAAACGGCCATATGACCTTACAACAAAAGAGAGTCCACAATTTCAATTGATACATAACACATCAATGTGCAAAGGCACCCCTACATCGGCATGCAAGTCGGAAGTCTAGAGCAGCAAACATACAATATCACAAAAGTAGAGATAATGCAAAAACTGGTAACACTTCATGAGGCTTAGGCCTTTTTGGCCGGCGAGCTAGCTCCTGCTTGTGATCCTTGCCCTGTAAAAATTTGTTGTAACGTGGGTCAGCAAAGGCTGACCTCAAACTGTGTAACAAATACCTCTCCTCCCGGCCGCCCCTAACGGACCCCGGGGTAACCCTCCAACTTGCAAGTCAGCACTTTGTATACCATATATATAAACAAGTAAAGCACTAAAAGAACGGGCTTGGATGTCTCAAACAACATACACGTTTTCTATGTTGAACATATAAATAAAAGGGGCCTACTATGCAGCATGTATGCAAAACCCGGGCTTCACCCAAGGCACCCTATCACGTATGCTTCTTGCACATCATCAAACATCTGGGTACCTCCAATTTCCCCATCGGCATTAAGCCTCAAACAAAAGGGTACGGCAATTCCCCTAACGGCATACAAGCCGGCACACGGAACTCTTGCCAAGGCCCCACCTGCTCATGGTCTTAGACCTAGGCTTGCTTGCAAGCTCTGACTTCTCATGTTAGGATTCCGTCTAACATACTGACTAATTCTAAGAACCCTTGTTGGACCCCACCCGCTCATGGCCTCATTGCTCGGGCTTGCCCCATGCTTGGCATTCTCGTCAGTCTCACAGAAGGGGACTAGTCTCGCTAGGACACTCTCCACACATGACTTGCACGTCATGAGAAAGCCAGCCGACCACGGAGACACAGTCGCGCCTTAGCACATCACAATCCAAAATCATTCCCACCCTAATCCCTCATTTGTACTGCAACGTCCCCGCGCTCCAAGGAAACTATCTACTGCCAATGCGGAGCTAACCATGTCCACCAAGGAAACCATCTACCGCCATTGCGGAGCTAACCTTGTCCGGTTCTGGCTACACGTACTCACTCAAGAAAAGGGGGAAAACACAAACATCACAAACGGCATCTTGCCGCAACGGATTTCTACAAAATCCTTAAAGCTCGTATGCAACATCACCGAGTCGGACTAACGGTCGCGACCATGGTTTCACCCTCAATGCCTAATCCACTAACGGAGCGGATCTCTAATGCAAAAACATGCCGGGGATGGACTCAATCGACCCGGAGGTTCCTCTTGAACCATGGCGACCCAAACACCTCTCATGTGAGGGATTTGATGCCCAAAAGCTTGAAAGAAAAGATGCTAAACACGCATCCTAAAACCAAGAGGAGAAGTATCATTACCTTAAGACCCCTCTTCCTAGCCATGGAAACTTAGTCAGATGAAAACCTTCGCAACGGTCTTGCCTCCACGGATCCGGACTCGGCTCGCGATTTGGGGCCCCGAAGCTTCTCCGGCAGCCGGATCTCTCCTTCACCTTCTTCCTTGCTCTCCCTTCTCTTGAACTTAGAAAGAGAGTACTAGATGAAGAATGAGGGTTTCCAAACCCTATTCCCGGACATAACTCAGCAAGGAAAGCCCTGGACCATCAGATCTCACTAGAAGGAAACGAACGGCCACTATCCGAACTTAAAACCAAAACACTTGGGCCGAACACGGCTTGCGACATGCCCTTTTCCAAGGCCGTGTGCCTCAATCGATGCCGAAACCATCGCACCCAGAATAGGACATGGGCTCTGAACACGCTTGTGTCAAAGTTGACATGCCTGTGTCACTCAGTATACGCCCGTGTGCCTGGGCGTGTTTCTCCATCGACACAGGAACAAACCCCACCTGAGGAGAACACGGCTACACGACACGCCCATGTCACATTTGACATGCCCGTGTCCAACACGAACACGCCTGGGCTCCAGGCCGTGTCTATCCTCGCACACGGCCCGACAAATAACCCGAGCAGGACACGGCCTGGGACATGCCCGTGTCTTAGGCCGTGTTCGAAGTCTCGACGATCGTCGACTGCCTTTTTGTCGACTTTGCGGAAAATTTGTCGAACACGCGCACGACACGGCCTTGGACACGCCCGTTTCCCAGGTCGTGTTCCCTGTCTCAACACTTTGTCGAGCGAAAATCATTGACTTCCCGGGCTCTCGATGAACCCGGACACAACACGGTCATGGACACGCCCGTGTCCTAGGTCGTGTTCACTGTCTCGACACTTCGTCGAGACCAGTTCCTCGACCACCCGAGTTCTTCGTCGAACCCGAGCATGACACGGCCAGCGACATGCCCGTGTCCCAGGCCGTGTGACCCTCACCAAGACCCAAGCTTGGTTCTAAACTCTGTTCGTCCCTCTTTTGAATTTTGGGGCGTTACATGTTTAATTCACGAGAAAGGTGATGTGACCCACGTCTGTCCATTTAGCCACGAATGCTCGGCTTTTGGCTATGGCAGGGCAATTTGAGCAACAAAAAAATGTTAAACCGGAACCGTCCTCGTGACAGACGATTAATAAAGGTAAAGTATGTGGGAATTACTGTTAGCTTGGGGGGGAGTCTTGGCTTTGTGGCAGACAAATAATGCTCATAGTTTACCCTTCAGTCTCATATTTTAGGACGGTGGTGGGGCTGAGTATTTCCAGTACACCGATAAGGTGCCCGGAGTGCACGGAATATTTGGCAGGTGCTGCAAACATTTATGATATCTTGAATTGTGCTTATGTTGTACATCCATGATATATTGAATGGTTCTTAAGTTGTACCTTTGTGATATATATATATATATATATATATATATATATATATATATATATATATATATATATATATATATATATATATATATATGAATGTTATGTCTGCAGGGAATGAATACCGCTGCCCCAGGAATGGGGTAGGGTCGTTATAAATTAGTCAGCTAAAGCTGACCGTTGACTTGTTTTCCACCTTGCTGATGTAATGTCCCTGTGTAGGTGTTGGAGAGCCTAGTAGGAAATAGCGGGTTGCAGCCCTTTGATGCTATGTCGGCCCTCGAAGGTCAAGCAAAGAATTTTTATTATTTTCTTGTGTGGCCGACCTGCGAGCCGATGTTTGTAAACCACCTTTTTGAAGAACAATTATAAGGCCTTAAGGCTGTACTTTTTAGTTTATTTTGTATAATATTCCTATGTGTTTTATATAGTGGACATTCACATGAATTGAGTTCTATTAACCCTGAAGCTTCCGAGAGAATGCTCTGAGTTAAGATTTGTTTGGTCTTTTTATATTAACCAGTAACTCTGCTGACCATCCGTGGAATATGGCGTGGGGCCCCGACCGAACCTTCTGTTATATTTCACGTGACAGCCGGAGGTGTTACAATTTGGTATCAGCTACTTGTCTCGGTCTTTCTTCTGTGAATTCATGGTCGAATTCTTTTGAGGGGTGGCGAGCACATGTATGTGCTTACCGTTATAATAAAATGAACTCAAGAATGTCCATTTAGGAATACAAATACACATATTTGAGGAACTTGTGCGTTCATATTGGTAGTTGTTTTCCTTTTAAGTAGTCAATGAATTGTGTATTGTACACTTATAGGTGACTCCAAGTTGTGCGGGGTAGTCTGAACCCCAATATTCTGTGGAGAGTACGGTACCAGTCGATATGCACCTCCACCTTCTGCAGAAACAATACGCTTAGTTGATGAGGCAGTGTTTGCTATGATAAATGCACAACCTACTAGGCAGGTGCGTCCTGCTATGGTCCCAGACCAGGTTGGTATGGCTGAGCCTATAGTTGTTAGGTAAGGGTCTGTTGAGGCTTTGGTTGAAAGGCGAGCTACTAAAAGGCACTGTAATCATTTTATAAGTTTTAGTCCTTCTACGTTCACGGGTGCAGGATACCCAACGCAGTCTGAGGACTGGCTTTTGCGTGTTAGGAGAGTATTGATGGCGATTGAAATAGAGGAGGGGCAGAAGGTAACCTAGGCCACTTTCCTATTGGAGGGAGAGGCTCAGCTTTGATGGGATGAGTTGGAGTTACACCACTTTGCGGGCAGACGACTATCTGAGATCTTGATGGAGGAGTTTTCAAGATTATTCTTAGCAAAGCATCTGCCTTCGTCGCAGCAGATTGTCATGGAGAATGAGTTCTAGTGCTTAACTCAAGACGAGAGTAGTGTGGATAACCACTTGCATGAGTTCACCAGGTTGGGACTGCGGGATGAGCTAAGGCTAATTCTCTCAATTACAATGAATCAAAGTTTTCAAGTATTGGTTAATATGGCTAGTTCATTGGAGAAGGACATGAAGAGGGTGCAGGGCAAGAGGGACTTGGCAGTGATAAAGCCTGAGTTCAAAGTGCCGACTTCTTCAAAATCACATTTTTGGAAGCAAAATAAGAAGTCTATGTCTTCTGGACAGGCTCCATCTACTGTCACTTCTAGAGCAACGTCAGGATTTCGAATTGGAAGCATCTGTATTACCGATATCCAAGTTTGATATAATCTTTGGCATGGACTGGCTCTCGGAGCAGCGTGCCTGTATAGATTGCAGCTCTAAGGAAGTCACACTAGGACAAAACACCAAACGAGAGACTAAGTTCGCAGGTATGTGAGGATCGAGCAAGATATTGATGTCTGGTCTTTAGGTAGTCAAGGCTGCTCGAAAGGGTGCGAGTTGTTCTTCACGTTGTTGGAGGCTTTTGAGATGAAGTCCAGTTTGAGTGACGTTCCTATTGTATCGGATTATGCAGATGTGTTACCTAAATATCTCCCTAGGTTACCGCCCTAGTGAGAGATTGACTTCACTATTGAGTTGGTGCTAGGTGCGAAATATGTGGCCCTCTCACCGTACCGAGTAGCACCAAAGGAGATGGCAGAATTGAAAGTTTAGTTGCAAGAACTGCTAGAGAAAAACTATATATGTACAAGTATGTCACCTTGGAGTGAATTAGACCTTTTTGTGAAGAAGAAGGACGGAAGTTTGCATTTATGTATTGATTACCGAGAATTAAATAAGCTGGCGGAGAAAAACAAGTATTTGATTCCACTGATTGATGACTTGTTTGACCAGCAGGTGGGATCGAAAGTCTATTCAAAGCTAGATTTAATGTATGGCTATTACCAGTTGCAGATTAGGGAATGTGACATTCCGAAGACAGCATTCTGTGCACGTTATGGTCATTATGAGTTCACTATAATGTCATTTGTGTTGATGCCAAAATTTGACCTCAATGAAAGTTCGAAATCAGGGGCGTAGCCAACATCTACTTGTCTCAAGCTCTGACTTCCGACTGGTTGTGAAGGACCAAAAACCGACCCAAAGCCTCAACAGAGAGATCTCACCTCTTACCCAGAAGATCTCTGAGAGCTTCCCCTCCAGAGCCAAAAGCTGGGCTTGGAGCTCCTCAGAAAGCACAGGAAACTCTTTTAAAGTCCCGGGAAAAAAGTGCCTTTTGAAGAACCCCTATAGGTCTATTTATAGGCCTCTGATTTTGAACTGCCAATAACCAAACTGAACCGACCTGAAATTACCAAAATACCCTTGATCGGGTCTGCCAACAGCCAAACTTCACTGTTTTGAAGGGTTATATGCAGACCACCGAGGGCAAAAGCGTAAAATCACCTGGGGATAAAAAGATAAACCAACTTCCAACTGAACCGGTTCCTGACCAACCACTGAATCGGCGCTCGGCGAGAGCACTGCCTTGCGGGCGAGAGCTCCTTCTCATGAGGCTCGTCTCTCCTAGCGGATTGGCCCTCACCTCGCGACTGGTCCTCTCTCTAGGTCCGTCTCGCCTAGAAAGGCTCTCGCCTAAGCCGTTGGGCCCCTCTCGCCTAGCGAGTCGGCCCTGGCCCGACGAGGAGCCCTTTTCCTGGGACCCACTCGCCCAGCTAGTAGGCTCTATCAAAGAGCCGATCTCGCCTTACCTTCCCCTCTCTTCAAGCCCGAACTGTTCCTGCGAGCCCGAGGTTGTACACAATCCCCGCTCTTTTCGAGATTGTTTCAAGCTCGGAAAGAAAGTCCAACCGAGGCTCGTATCATTAAAGCGTATTTATGGGCTTATTTATGAGGGAATCTTTAGTGAGGCCCTCCACCAAAGCCTATAAATATAGGATTCCTACTCCGTATAGAGGATGCCCCCTTTCACACTTCCTTATACCTTGGCTCTACTGCAATCATGTCTCACAGCCAGAGTTTCCGCAAGCACCTTGCGATGGTGAGCAAGTAGAATAAGGCCAACGTGGCCGCTCTGACCACGACTCTGGTTCGCGCCCCACCCTCCATATCATCATCTTCGTCTCGCCCGAAGAAGGTAAAGACAGGCGGCCCCCTCTCCTCGGTCGAGGAGCCATCTCGCACTGCACTAGAAATCCACCCCTCTACTCCTCTCGCATCTCCTAGAGAGAAGGAGGTGAGTTCTCACTTTTGTCCCTATTACCCCTTCATCCGCATCTGCTTATTTACCATTTGCTTCTTCAGGGAGCCCCCGCACCTCTACACCGAACAGAAAGTCTGAGGGATGATACCATCGTTTACCGTGAGTCTCTGACTCACCACAGCCTTCCACTCCTCCATATACTCCTCCCAATGAGAGGAAGGACGACCCTTCTCAGGTTGTCGGGACCTCCCGCCATTTTGGTAAAAAACCTTCGCTCTCGCTTCTTTGTCCCGCTTGCTACTCTCATGCCCTCCTGCGAGAGCCTCCCTTATACTGCCCCTCAACTCCTTGCTTAGGCGCCCAGGCTGACTCACCTGCTGAGGAGCTCTTTAGGCGACTCGCCGTCTCGCCCACTCCTCCCATAGACGAGATTGGAGACTAGCTGCGCGACCCCATGGACCCGCTGGAGATGAAGCGGAAGACAGACAAGATGTTTTGGAAGCACGCGCGTATCATTTGAGAGCTGGAGCAGAACAAGAAGGCGGCTGATAGGCGAATAGAATGGCTGGAGATTGAGTACGCTCGCTTGTCTTCCGAGGTTGATGCCGAGATAGGGGTTGATGGGACCGACCCTCGGTCCATTATCGGCGAGGTCGACATGCAGCTCCGTCTTGCGCAACATGGGCTTGACATTGTTCGCGCCTTCCAAATGCACAGTAGGCCCCCCTGCGCGAGGGCTCGCGGTGGCCGCTGGAAATGGCACCCGTATTAAAGATTGCCCTGCTCATCCTGCTTTATTCATCTGTCTCGCTCTTAATGATGTAATAATTTTGTAACATATTATGCTACCGTCTCGTCAGTAACCTAGGGTCTGAGAACATGGTGCTCGCCTTATGCGGGATAGTACATTTAAATATTTACTGCTGCTAGCTTAATCTCTTAATTTCTTTTACTTTTTTTATTCATTTATTATGTCCTGCCTTGCTGAGGAAGCCTGTGATGGGCCACACGAATCGAGGTTTAGGAGAGAGAGAGAGAGAGTGAACTTTGTCGGCCGACTCTCCCCCTTCCTACATACATTTTCCCCGCCCTTTTAATCTATTTGACAATATCAGTTATAAATAGTCCTGCACCCCCGGATCAGAAGGATATCCGCGCTTTCACCTCTACCGCGTCTAAGCCCTTGCCCCCTTGCTTCTTCCGTCTCGTCTCGCCCCGCCCATCCCTCTCGCTCTTTATTCCTCTCACCCCTTCCTTCCTCGACCATTTTGCTGATTCTCTTTCTCACTACTTCTTTTCCCTCAACCATCTCGCCTCTATCCGTCTCACCTAGAATGGGGAAGAAGAATGTCGAGCAAGACGAGGGGCACAATCATTGTGGGAAACAGTTTACCGATCACGACTTCCCTCATGACATGCTTCCTGACGAAGACTACCGCAACTTTGTTCGCGAGTACATGAGGGAGGGGCTCGAATCGTGGCCCCCCAAGGTTGGCGAGACGGTCAACACCTACTACTCGGGAGAGCTCGCCTTCCCCGTCTCGCACTTCGAGGAGGGGTTGAGATTGCCCCTCTGGCCGGAGGTAAAATAGGTCCTAAAGTACTTTGACGTCGTCCCCACGCAGCTTAACCCGAACGTCATTTCGGTGTTAATCGCTTTCGCTAGCTACATGCGCCAAGAGCGCATAGAGTTTAACTTGACGGTTTTCCGCAAGCTCTTCATCTACCACGCCAACGCCGACGGCGTCTCGTACTTCATTGGGTAAGGGCTCAAGGTGTGCGAGACGCCCAATAAAAAACCATCATTGGCTAACCAGGTTCGTGTTCATCAGTGGCAACTTTGGGGGCGTCCCTCTCGTTCCTGTGTTGCCCCCCAAGATCTTTTATGTGTCTCTGTGGGTGGGCGACACGGACAATCTACTGTACGACTTCTTTGTCAGCAAAAACTTCGAGGTCAATTTCTTGCGGCAGGGCCTCGACTCGCTACCTCTTATGCTCCCCGGCGAAGGTACTATCGCTCTCTTGTCTTGTGTTTTATTATTTTTCGTCTCGCCATCTCATCACCCCCTTGCTTGTTTTAGGAGAGCGGGTCATACCAGTCCACCCCCCCCCCCCCCGATAAGAGCAACAACCAAACAAGGGCCTCAGTCTCGCCAGTGCGACGGTGGAGGCGGCGAGAGGGTACCTGGCTCCTACCCCTCCGAAGAGGCCTGCAAACGACACCGCCCCCTCTCGCTCCAGCCCTCCCAAGAAAAGGATGAAGAAAGTTGTGACCCTCTCTAAGGGAAAAAAGAAGGCCCTGAAGGATAAGGAGATGTCGGGGTCCTTGAGCCCCATCTCCATAGGGGACTCACAGTCGCCCCGCTCGCCTCCCCCTCAGGTCATCTCGCTCGCCCGCGAGATGACTCTACCCGACCAGCCTACCGCCACTTCTAATCAACCAGCCATCTCTACGTCTCGCGAAGCTGCTTCCTCCAGTCGCCCCGCCCCCTCTTATCCAAACTTCAATCTGGGCCACGTGGTCCATGATGCTGTCGGTGACCTCATTCTGGCGTGGGAGAGGGACATCAACTGTGTGTCCATCTCCACCCTCCTTCCCTCTTTGAAAGAGCAGGAGCTTCCCACCATCCACGCATTTTCTGTGGGCTACAGCCATTACGGTGGTCCCGAGGCAGTCTCCCCCGAGAATGAGTCCTCGCGAGACCTCGTCCTGAAGACCTCCCACACCCAACTACGTGTCTTGGAGCTCTTGCAACGCACCTCGTGTCGCCTGATTTACACCAACAAGAAATGGAAAGACATCGAGACAGGCCTATCGATGGAGCGAGAGAAATCTGATGACCTTGCGAAAAGGCTATCTGTCGCTGAAACCCTCCTCGCGAAAGCCCAGGGCGGCGTGGTAAGCCTTAACCTTATCCTTGGATTATCCTTTTTAAACACACTTTGCTAATGACTAGGCATCTCGCAGGATGTCGAGATGGCGGAGCGGATGCACTCGCGCATGGTGGCCCTGGAGGAGGATAATAAGGAATTGAAAGCTCAGATCACCCGCCTCCAGGGCAATGCCCCGTCGTCGTCTCGCCGTGAACCCCTCCAGGCCCCTCTGCCTCACTATTCTCTGGACAAAGTTGAGGAGCAGTGCCGAGGTGCCAGCATCAGGATGGCGGAGCTAGTTCTAAAGATGATGAAGGAGCCGGGGGTCGTGAAGGAAGACTCTGGAACGGTGACCGCTCGCGATCTGGTCCCCCAGCTCTATGGCGTTGAGAGCGAAAGATCTTCTTCCAGTGTGGAGGAATGACATGTTTCCTACGAGATCCAGGACCCCTCTCCCCTTTTTTGCTTTTGTATAACTTTACATAGCTTCTTTTTTAGTTTCATTCTGTTATCAGTTTGAAAATGTATTCATAACATTGTGATGAAAAGATACTGATCAAATGCACAAACTCTTGTCCTGTTACTTTATTTTACATTTTGTGAAACGATTCATTGGCTCGCTTCTGTTTGCAAGACGGTGCTACCCACCCGTCTCACCGCCTTGCTTTTACCATTTTCACTTTGCTTATTTTGTCTACGGCGAGACGACCCTTTGATGCGCTCATGCCCACGAGATGGTGCTACATCTCGTCTCGCTGCTTCGTTGGAGGGTTGACTTTTTTCAGAGCGCGAGTCGTCACTTCCCCCATCTCATTTATGCATGATACCAACTGATATAACCCTCTCGCCTCGCCTCAGGAAACTTCCGGCGCGAGTGGCTTTTAGTGATTTAACTTGCTCCCCTATTATTAGGCCGAGCCTTCTGTCCCGCGTGAGTACCCACTCGTCGTAGGCAAGACCATCCCCGAGGCGAATGGGATCCAGCTAGGAGTGCCTCCACTCGCTTTCCTCCAGCTTTTGCCTCCCATAATTTATTTTTCAAGAGATTAAGTAGGGATGCTCCTTAAGGAGGTCTCCCCAACCACTCTATCATTGAGTGAGCTTACAACCCTGCCAACTTGATGAGAGCCTGGGCAGCGGGTCTACCGGGGACAGAGCCAGGCTCGGGGTGGTGCAAAAGTCTCCAAGAACCAAGAACCAAGTATTCAAGAACCAATCCTTTCCCACACAGACAGGCCTTCGGACTTGCCAGCTAATGAGAGCCTGCGCAGCGGGTCTACCTGGGGCCGAGCAGCACTCGGGGTCCCTTACTGCCACAGGCGAGCCTTCGGACCTGCCAGCTAATAAGAGCCTGCGCAGCGGGTCTACCTGGGGCCGAGCCAGACTCGGGGTAGTGCAAAAGTCTCCAAGAACCAAGAACCAATTCTCCAAGAACCAATCCTTTCCCCCACAGGCGAGCCTTCGAACTTGCCAGCTAATGAGAGCCTGCGCAACAGGTTTACCTGGGGCCGAGCAGCGCTCGGGGTCCCTTACCCCGACAGGAGAGCCTTCAGACCTGCCAGCTAATGAGAGCCTGCGCAGCGGGTCTACCTGGGGCCGAGCCAGGCTCTGGGTAGTGCAAAAGTCTCCAAGAACCAAGTCTCTAAGAACCAATCATTTCCCCCACGGGCGAGCCTTAGTACCTGCTAGCTAATGAGAGCCTGCATAGTGGGTCTACCTGGGGCCGAGCAGCGCTCGGGTCCCTTACCCCTACAGGCGAGCCTTCGGACCTGCCAGCTAATGAGAGCATGCGCAGCGGGTCTGCCTGGGGCCGAGCCAGGATCAGGGTAGTGCAAAAGTCTCCAAGAACCAAGAACCAATCCTTTCCCCCGCTGGCGAGCCTTCGGACCTGCCAGCTAATGAGAGCCTGCGCAGCGGATCTACCTGGGGTCGAGCAACGCTCGGGGTCCCTTACCCCCGCAGGCGAGCCTTCGGACCTACCAGCTAATGAGAGCATGCGTAGAGGGTCTACCTGGGGCTGAGCCAGGCTCAGGGTAGTGCAAAATTCTCATCTCCTTGCCGTCAGAATTTCACGGTAGATAAAAGCAAAAGTAAATTGAGTAACATAGTACGATAAACTTGACTTTGAGTATACAATTTCACTTTCTCCCTTCTCATGGGTAGAAGCGCTTTAAGTCAACGCCGCTCCAGGTGTGGCTCATAGACCTACCCTCCACATCCTGGAGGTGGTAACCTCCCGTTCTCAGGACCCTCTCGACAATATAAGGCCCTTTCCAATTTGAATAGAGCTTACCCATGGGGGCAGATCTCCCCACAGCATCAACTTTCTTCAGCACCAGTTCTCCTTCCGTGAACTGCTTGATCCTAATATGCTTGTCAAAGTATTTCACAATTCTACGTTTGATCTCTTCCTGCATTATAGCTACGACATCGCGTAGATCTTCTACCATGTACAACGAGATGCGTAACCCCCCTTCATTTTCCAACCTCCAAGCCTCATCCCCATCACCCGCGGTCGCGACTCGTGGGGATCGAACCTCAAACTCCACTGGCAGGACTGCCTCACACCCATGGGAAAGTTTGAAGGGGGTCTCACCGGTGGCTGTGTTCGGGGTTGTCCGCAAGGCCCACAATACTGAGGGGAGCTGTTCCACCCAACTTCCCTTCAAGTTCACCACCTTCTTCTTGAGTAGGTTCACGATGATCTTGTTGGCCGCCTCCAGCTGACCGTTACTCCTGGGGTGATGTACGGAGGCAAATCTAAGGTCTATCCCCAGCTGAGTGCAGAAGCTGATGAACTCATCACTGTCAAACTGGGGACCATTGTCTGTTACTATCACTTTGGGGAGCCCGTGCCTGCATATGATCTCTCCCCAGACAAAATTCCTGATGACTTGTGAGGTGACCTTAGCCAATGCCTTGACCTCCAGCCACTTTGAAAAGTAATCAATCATGACCAGGAGGAACCTCCTTTGCCCACTAGCCGGAGAGAAAGGCCCGACTAAATCCATTCCCCATATGGCTAAAGTCCACAGTGTTGTGATGCTTCGGAGCCTTTGAGCGGGCAAGAGCTGGAGGGGGACGTACATCTGACACTTCAGGCACCTCTTTGCAAACTCAATTGTATCCGTCCTCAGGGTCTGCCAGAAATACCCTTGCCTCACCACCCTTGCTTCCAACGTCCTTCCCCCTGAGTGACTGTCGCATTCACCTGAATACACTTCCTCCAGGATCCTCAGGATCTCCTCTTCGGTCACACACCTTGCCAGGAGCCCTGACAACATATTCCGATGTAACCCCCCTTCCAGCATTAGGTAGTGAGTCGCCTTGTGCCTGAAGCTTTTTGCATCCTTGGCCCCCTTAGGAAGCTCGCCAGTGGTTAAGAAGGTCACCAATGGATCCACCCATGAGGGTCGTTGATCCACCTCCATCAACTCTCCTTCCTCGATAGCTAGTTGAAATAGCTCAGTCAGGGTCCCTCCTCCCTGAGGTCCAAACTTAGCCAACCGATCGGTAGATATACTCTCTTTCATGGGAACATGTTGGATTGAGAACGTCTGGAACCCTCCGATGATTACCCTCACCTTGGATAAGTACTTCACAAGGGTGGGCTCCCGAGCTTCGAACTCTCCTCGGATCTGTGATGCCACCACCAATGAATCCGTAAAAGCCTCCATATCCTGGATCTCAAGTTCCTTTGCCAAACGAAAGTCGGCTATCACGGCCTCGTACTCCGCCTGGTTATTAGTCGCTGGAAAGTTCAAGACCACTGCTTGTTCTCTAGTGACCCCTTGAGGGCTTATCAACACCACCCCTGCTCCGAGAGAGTGCTTTCCCGAGGCCCCATCAACCATCATCTTCCACTCCTCCTATGGTCGCGGCCCCTCAGCCCCGACCTCAACAACGTAGTCTACCAAGAAGTCAGCTACCACCTGTTCCTTAATGGAGAGCCTTGGCACGAATGAGATATCAAACTCACTCAATTCGATAGACCAATTAGCCAACCTGCCTGAGTGCTCCACTCCCTCAAAAAATCTTACGAAGGGGATGGTCTGTCACCACCCTGATCGAATGTGCTTGGAAGTACGGCCGGAGCTTCCTGGCCGAAATGATCAAAGCATACGCCAGATTTTTCAAGATGGGGTAGCGGAGCTTCTCCTTCTTCAGGATCCTGCTAACGTAGTAAATTGGCAATTGCTTCTTCCCCTCTTCTCTGACCAGGACAGAGCTCACGCCTCTACTCCTACTCCGAGGTACAAGGCTATATCCTCCCCCTCCTTTGGGCTTTGAAGTAGAGGAGCCAGGGAGAGCTGCCTCTTCAGCATTTGGAAAGCCTTTTCACATTCTACAGTCCACTCGAACCTTTGAGTACCCCGCAACACTTTGAAGAACACGGAGCATTTTTCTCCCGACCTGGAGAGGAATCTGCTTAGCTCGGCCAGCTTGCCTGTCAAGCATTGGACCTCCTTAGCGTTTCGTGGTGACTCCAGCTCTAGGATGGCCTTCACCTTATCTGGGATAGGCTCCACCCCTGTCGGGGTCAGAAGATGCCCAAGGAACTTCTCGCAGCTCGCCCCGAAGACGCACATCAAGGGGTTCAGCCTCATCTTGAATTCCATAGGGTGGCGAACGTCTCCTCCAGTTCCCGAAGGTGCGAGTCCATACACTTGCTCTTGACCATTAGATCATTAACATAGACCTCCAGGTTCCTCTCCCTTTGATTATGGAAGACTCGATCCATCATGCGCTGGTATGTAGCCACTGCATTTTTCAACCCAAAGGGCATCATCTTATAGCTGAAACATCTCTCCCTCGTGATGAAGGAGATGTCCTTGACATCAGGAGGGTGCATTCGGATCTGGTGGTAACCTGAAAAATCATCTAAAAAACTCATAATAGAAAAACCAATGGCTGAATCAAGCAGCGCGTCGATTCAAGGCATGGGGTAGCAATCCTTGGGGCATGATTTATTTAATAAGGAAAAATTGATACACATGCGCCACTTCTCTCACCCTTTTTTTACCATTACCACGTTGGAGATTCAGCCTAGATACTGGATCTTTGAGATGAAGTCAGCCTCTAGATGCTTCTTGACCTCCTCGTGGATGGATTCCTCCAGCTTGGTAGCGATGATCCTCATATTCTGGCGAATGGGGCGCGTCTGGGGTCCAGGTTCAGGCGATGTTAGGCCACATCTGCATCAATGCCTGGCATGTCAGCCGCGTTCCAAACAAAGATGTCAACGTTGCTCTGGATGCAAGCCCGCACTCGCTCCTGGTCCTCGGGACTCAAGCCCCCGCTGATTCGCACCCTCTGCACCTGGACAGCGCTGGTGAAGACTTCCATCTCCACCACTTCTCCAGCCGGCTCCAGCCGTGACTGCTCCCAACCGGCTCTTACTCCCTCTTCCTGCCCAAACTCTTCCTCCCCTCCTGCTTCCTCGACCTCCATTGCCTCCCCCAGGCTCTCATGCTGCTGCTACGCGACCTCCATGAATCTCAGGGCCTCCCTCTCAACTCATTCTCCTACTCCTTCCACCTGTCGACCCTCTTGTGGCTCTGACTCTCCATCCCTCTGAACCTTATGCACACCTCCTCCTCTTTGCTCCTCCTCAATCTCCTCCCTCGCCTCCTCCAAGCTCACCTCCTCCTCTCCGACAACCTCTTCATGCTCCGCCATCTCCCTCTTCAGCTCTTCCGCCTCTACTATCCAAGATATGGTGTTGACCGCCATCACGTAGCATTGTCTCACCACCTTCGGGTCCCCCCTGATCCTAACATGTACCCCTCAGTTGTTGAACATAAGACATTGGTGAAACGAGGAGGGGACACAGTGAAAGGCGTTGATGAGGGGGAGCCCAAAGATGACGTTATAGCTGCTCGGGGCATCCACGATCACGAACCTGTAGTTTCGTGACACGCCCCCCAACTTCATATGCAGCCCTACTCCTCCTTCTACCTCCTTCCTTTCTCCTGAAAATCCAAACAACGGTCCGTCCGAAGCTAGGACCCTCTTGGCCTCGACCTTCACCTCATCGAAGGCCTTCTTGAAAATCACATACATGGAGCTCCCGTTGTCCACCAGGATCCTGGAGACCGTGAAGTTCTCTATTGCCGTCTGGATCACCAAGGCGTCACAGAACGGGTCCTCATATTCTGGCATATCTGCTGATGAAAAGGTAATTTTTTCTTCCGGAGGGGGAGCCTGGGAGGTCGAGGCTACCCCCTTCGGAACATGGTCTGGAGGTTCCCCTTACGAGTTTCCTCAATTCCAACTCCTTCGTGGATCACCCCGATCCCTCCCCGGGTTCCTATGTCCGCCTGGTCCTCACACCTGTCTTCTGCCTCCCCCTGTTGCACCTCCACAATCCTTATCGACGGATCCTGCCTCCCCAGCCCCATGGCTTCTCTCATCTCCAAGAACTCTGGGCAGGTGGCCGTCGCGTGACCCTCCTCCTCGTGGAAGTCGCAGAAAAGCAACGCCACCCGGCCCCCTCTTCCTTCTCCACCTCCTCTTCTTTTGACTCCTCCCTGAGCTCCTCTCCTTCCTCCTCTACCTCGGCCGACCTCCATTGCCTCTTGTTGTTGTGGGAAGTGACCCCTCAGCCCCTGCCTCCATGCCGGCTAATCAAACCTTCTCGGCTCGCGGAAGTTGTCCCTTCCCTGAAAACCTCCTCCTTGCCCCTGGGGGTGACCCTCCTGAGGCCTCCAACCTAATCGGTTGTTTGGCTCCCGGGCCCCCCATCCTTGAAGCGGTCCCTGCTGCCCCTGTTTTTGGGGCTCCTCCCTCCTTCTCTCTTCTCTCTGCTCCTTCTGCCTTCCTACTCCCGGCTCCTTCATGTCATCCTCCGCCAACCTGGCCAGCTTCCTGGCAAATGCCGGATTGGCCCTTTCGAAGTCTATCTCCTTCGCCGCCCTCTCCATAAGCTCCTCAAAAGAGAGGGGGCACTCTCTTCAGCTCCATGCTAAAGAATCCCGGCCTCAGCCCCAGGGTAAAAGCGAGCATCAGTGCATACCCTGGGAACTCTTGGACCAGGAGGATCTCTTCCTGAAACCGGTCAACATAATGGCCCAACGTCTCATTTTGCTTATGCCTTAATGCAAACAGGCACTCCGCCTCCTTCTTACGCTTCTTTGATGTCGAGAACCTCAACAGGAACCCTCGACGCAGATCCTCAAAAATGTAGATCGAACTTGCCAGCAACTGGTGGAACCAGTCTCGTGCCTTCTCCTTCAATGTGATGGCAAACAGCCGGCACTAGAAGGCATCTGTCATTTGCCTTATCGAAACAACATCCTCAAACCACTGCACGTGCTGCACATGGTCATCTTTCCACGAGTAGTAGGACATGTCGGGCTCCCGGAACCCCTCCGGTACCGGGGTCGAGATGATGAGCTCACTAAAAGGGCCCTCGTCACCTGCCTGCCAAGAGGCTACGTCTCACGGCCTCGGCTGGTTGGCCTGATCTGCGACACCATGCCCAGGGAAGAGCTCTCGCACTGCCGCCTCCCTCTCACCAACCTCTGCTAGAACCTCCTTCCCGGGACGTTGGCCTGGGAAGAGCTCTCGCACAGCCACATCCCTCTCACCAGCCTCCACCGGGACCTCCTTCCCGGGGCGCTGCCCAGGAGCATTCTCACCCAAGAGCGGGACTGCCTCTATCGAGACCTGAGGCATTGCCCACTCGCTCCTTGCCAAGAAGGCCAAGCTAATGGTCTGCAAGACCTCTTGTCTGAAGTCCTCCGGCATCTTCCTTGTCGCCTCCTCACCCCGGGAGGGGGAACCTCCTGAACTAGATCCTTCACCTTCACCTCCTGCCATAGGTCTAAACTCAAGACTTTCTTGTATTGTCTACCTTCCACGCTCACCTCACCAGAACTGTTGAAGCCAAAATTTGACCTCAACGAAAGTTCGAAATCATGGGCGTAGCCAACACCTACTTGTCCCAAACTCTGACTTCCGACTGGTTGTGAAGGACTAGAAACCGACCCAAAGCCTCAGCAGGGAGGTCCCACCTCTTACCGGGAAGATCTCTGAGAGCTTCCCCTCCAGAGCCAAAAGCTGAGCTTGGAGCTTCTCAGAAAGCACAGGAAACTCTTTTAAAGTCCCGGGAAAAAAGTGCCTTCTGAAGAACCCCAATGGGTCTATTTATAATCCTCTGAGTTTGAACTGCTAATAACCAAACTGAACCGACCTGGAATTACCAAAATACCCTTGGTCGGGTCTGTCAATAGCCAAACTCCACTGTTCTGAAGGGTTATATGCAGACCACCGAGGGCAAAAGCGTAAATCACCTGGGGCTAAAAAGGTGAACCACCTTCCAACTAAACTGGTTCCTGACCAACCACTGAATCGGTGCTCGGCGAGAGAACCGCCGCGCGGGCGAGAGCTCCTTCTCATGGGGCTCATCTCACCTAGCTATTGGCCCTCGCCTCGCGACTGGTCCTCTCTCTGGGTTCGTCTCACCTAGAAAGGCTCTCGCCTGAGCTGCTAGGCCCCTCTTGCCTAGCGAGCCGGCCCTGGCCCGGCGAGAAGCCCTTTTCCTAGGACCCACTCGCCCAGCGAATAGGCTCTGTCAAAGAGCCCATCTCGGCTTACCTTCCCCTCTCTTCGAGCTAGAACTGTTCCTGCGAGCCCGAGGTTGTACAGTTTGGGCTAATAAATGTGCCATCGGTATTCATGGACTTGATGCATCGAACTTTTTAGGAGTACTTAGATTGATTTGTGATCGTCTTTATTGATGACATATTGATGTAATCTCAATCAGGAGAAGATCATGCATATCACTTGAGGATGGTTTTGCACACCCTGAGAAGAAATAAACTCTATGCCAAGTTCTCAAAGTGTGATTTTGGCTATCATTAGTGGCTTTTCTTGGCCATGTAGTTAGTGGAGAGGGTATTGTTATGGATCTGGAAAAGTTCATTGCAATACGAGAGTGGTCTGTGTTGTCTACGGTAGCGGAAGTCAGGAGTTTCTTTAGACTTGCTGGCTACTACAGGCGCTTCGTGGAGAACTTTTCACGGATAGCTTTACCTATCACTACACTGACGCGAAAATATCAGAAGTTCATTTGGACGCCTAAGTACGCACGAGCTTTTGATGAGTTAAAGAATTGTTTGACCATGATGCCTATCTTGAGTTCGCCATGTGGTACAGACGACTATGAGATATACAATTATGCTTCAGGGAGCAGCTTAGGCTGCGTTCTTCTGCAGTTCAAAATGGTTATACATTATTGCTCACGTCAGTTGAAAGTGCACGAGCGAAACTATCCAGTTCACGACTTGGAGTTAGCGGCTGTGATTTTTGCACTTAAACTATGGCGTCACTATTTGTATTGCGTGAAAGTTGACATATTCATGCACCATAAGAGCCTTAAGTATTTAATAGCTCAGAAGGATCTGAACATATGACAATGAAGGTGGATGGAGTTCCTCGGGGACTACACCTTCCAGATACATTACACTCCCGGGAAGGGAAATGTTGTCGCAGATGCCTTGAGTCGTTGAACTCCTATACGGGCAAGTTGGCTGCAGATGCATAATGAGCATCTGATCCAGGAGGTGGAGGCCTTAGATATTTTTTGTGTTTACAAGAATACCACTACAAATGTATGTTTGAACTGGACTAAGGTGCAATTGACCTCGCAGACAGGGTTCGACGAGCAATGGAACTCGATGAGAGTATGAAGCGCTATGCAGCGGATGCGTCAAATTCCCAATTTTCCTTGGATGACGGTCTTTTGAGAAAGGACGGTCGTTTGTGCGTCCCTATTGTGGGTAAACTGCGGAAGGAGTTGATGTATGAGACACACTTCACGAAATACTCAATACACTTATGGAGTACAAAAATGTATAAGGACATGAAAAAGATGTTCTGTTGGCCGGGTTTGAAGAAGGACATATCTCTTTACGTGGCAAAGTGTCATACTTGTGCCTTTGTAAAAGCTGAATGTCAGAAACCTGGTGGTTTTCTTAAATCATTATCAATTCTGGTACGGAAGTTCGATGGCATATATATGGCTTTCGTGCATGGATTGCCAATATCACAGAGTGGGAACGATACTGTGTGGGTGATCGTTGACCGATTGACAAAAGTGTCACACTTAATACCGAATAAGAAAGACGATTCAGTTGAAAAATTAGCAAAGTTGTATGTTGACAACATAGTATGTTTGCACGGTGTGCCCCGTAACATCGTCAATTACATAGATGGGTGCTTTACTTCAAATGATTTGAGGCTAATCCACCAGTTGTTGGGTAATAAACTGAAGTTTAGTACTGCCTTTCATCCGCAAACGGATGGTCAGACCGAGAGGACCAACAGGACAATGGAGGGCCTGCTCCGTATGTGCGTCTTGGATTTTGGGAAGAGATGGCAGGACCATCTCTATATGGTCGAGTTCGCATATAATAATAGCTATCAAGCTAGCATTCAGATGGTGCCTTTTGAAGCTTTATATGGTAGGAAGTGTCGTACTCTTTTAGCTTGGGCAGAAACAGGCGATTCGAAGTTGTATAAGCGTAATGAGGTCGAAGATGCAAATTTGACTATACGCTTTATTAGAGAGCGATTATTGATGGCTCAGGATAGAAAAGCAAAGTACTACAATGTCAAACACTGAAACGTGGAGTTTGTGTTGGGCGATTTGGTATATCTGAAGATAAAGCCATTTAAAGGTGTGTCCAGGATTCGGGGGTTGAAAAAGCTGAGTCTGAGGTACCTTGGTCTGTTTGAAGTGATTGAACGGGTTGGTGAATATGCTTATCGGCTAGCACTTTCGACAGATCTTAGTGATTTGCATGATGTGTTTCACATCTCGGTGTTGCGGAAGGCTTTGTAAGAGCCTACGCAAGTGATTGCTGACGATCAGGTAGCGGTCCATAGTGGGCTGACAACGAAGGTTATACCCATTCATATCGAGGATACGGAGATCAGGAAACTATGAAACAAAGTAATCTGGATGGTCAAAGTCCATTTGAACAATTGTGGCCGTGAAGAACTGACATGGGAGCGTGAGCAAACCATGAGAGATGAGTTTCCCGAGTTGTCTTTGTAAAGTAGTGTTGTAAAATTTTGTACTATTTTCCTTTAATTGAATAAAATTTCGGGACAAAATTTCTTTAAGGAGAGGAGGTTTGTAACATCCCAAAAATTGGAAAACAGAGCTGAAGGGTAGCTATCTCCAGGCGATAGTGACAATCACTGGCGATATCACTCGATGAACTCAACGCTCTCAACACACTCGACGTACTCAACGCACTTGACGAATCGTTGAGTAGACTATTGCGTGGCGATAGTGAGATATCACGCGGCGATAGAGGGACACATGTCGAATGGTCGGAAAGCGGCCGAAGAGCAGTGTTGACTGGGGTCAAAGCGACTACTAACGATATCGCCAGGCGATAGCCGATATCGCCTGGCGATAGCAATATGTTTGACTTATCAGCTGAAATCGTGGCCCTTCATTCGTATTGAAGAGAGGATTATGTGGCTGGGGTTATTCATGAGGCTGCTTAACTAGAGAAGAAGTGAAGAGAAGAGTCATTTCTCTTCTCTCACTCTCTCTCCTCGCTTTTCATTAAGTTCTTAGAAGATAGAACAAGAGCTGAAGTTGTGCAGGCTTGGAGAAGGAGATTTCGTGGTCGGTGTGCGAACAAGAAAAAGCAGACCGAAAATTTGGAGTAATGCAAATTTTATTATCTAAAAAAGGTATCAATTACAATGGTATAGCCTCCTTTTTATAGAATGGAGGAGATGAAAGAAATTACAATTAAGCAATGTGGGACTAAAAATTTACAAGTACAAGCGGCTTTACAAAAAGACAAACCAGACAGGTCGTGCGGTTAGACAAGCCGGCTAACCGCCCGACAACTGACAGGAGGAGAGAACAATCGCCACAGACAGCAAGCCGCCACAGGAGACCGCTAGACCTCCTGGTCTCCAAGTCGTCTGAGACAAACCGCCAGACCGCTGGGATACCAAACAACAACAGCCCGATAGATAAACCGGCTAGGATAAACCGCTAGACCGCCCGGTCTCCGAACAGCAACAGACCACCCGGCCTTCATACTGCAACACTCCCCCTCAAGCTTGAGCATAGATATCAATCATGTCCAGCTTGTTGCAGATGTGGAAAAATGAAGCGGACACCGGCTTGGTGAAGATGTCTACCAACTCGTTGTCGGAAGTGACGAACGGAGTGCAAATTTGTTTCTTGAAGATCTCTTCCCGAATAAAATGACAGTCGACTTCTATGTGTTTTGTTCTCTCATGAAAGACCAGATTTTCGGAAATGTATATCGCGGCCTTGTTGTCACAGAACATAGGAAGAGGATAGTTGTAGACCTCTCCTAAGTCAAGCATGAGAGCCCATAACATTTCAACTTACATGTGGTCGACGTCATACTACGATATTCCGCCTCTGCACTAGACTTAGAGACCACAGACTATTTCTTGCTCTTCTAACTCACAAGATTGCCACCAACAAATATGCAGAAACCTGATGTCGATTTGTGATACCCTTTATCATCAGCATAGCTTGAATCAGAGTACGCTTCAACCCTTAGGTGACCATTCTTCTGAAAAAGGGGTCCTTTCCCTGGTGTTGCTTTAATATACTCCAATATCCTCAGGGCAGATTGTAGATGACACTCCCTAGGAGCTTGCATGAACTGGCTCACCTTGCCAATAGCATAGGTGTAACACCCCTATCCGCCGTATGGCATATAACAGAAGGTCTAGCTGGAACCCGACGCCATATACCACGGACAGGCGGAAGGGTTACGTATTAATAACAAAACATTCCAATTAAGACTACTCGTCCTAACACAGAGCATTCTAGCGGAAGCTTTTAAAAGTGGAAAGAACTCAAACTGAATAATCAATTTATATGAATGTCCACAATCACTACCACTGGAATGAAATAACAATACACTGAAAGATACATGGCCTTATGGCCTTACAATAGTTCACTTATCAAATAGTGTCTTACATACATAGGCTCGCAGGCCGGCCATACATGACAAAATAAAAAAACAACTATACGCTAAGGCCTTCGAGGGGCAGCACGACAACATGGGCTCCAGCCTGTTATTTTGCACTCGGCTCCGCAGCACCTGCAAGCAACATTCCACCGCACGGTGGCAAACAGGCAACGGTCAGCTAAAGCCGACCAAATTATAACGACCTCGTCCCTTTCTCGGGACGGCGGTGCTCCTTTCCTGCATCATTAGCCTAGCTAAATAATTATGTATAAACATACTTCGCCACAGGTGTAGGCTCGCACGGCCAAACACCCCGTGCACTCAGGGCGCATTAACGGTGAATCCTGACACTTCAGCGTCTTCACCACCACCCCCAGGATGGCAACCACATGAGCATTTAAGCCTTCCTGACCACTGTCTAAGGCTCCCGACTATGCCAACGGTCAGTCCCCTTTTCGAGTCTCTCGCACCGAACCACATAACCCAGGTCCAATTCCACTTGCCCGTTGCTCAACCGCATAGTTCACTTTAAGACGTACGCACGGGCCAAGCTTCTCTCGGATCCTAATATTCCAATCAATCACATAACTCAGTTATGTTCAAGGCCGGTTCCCAGACCGCCAAGTTAGTAGAACAACGATTCCACTCAGTTTTTTGGGTGCGCCTTGGAGCTAACCTCCAAGGATCTCTGCTGCAATCTACCCCGTAGAACCCGAAAACCCAAAGCACGGAGTCTTCACCGACAAATCATAACAAATGCAACATCATTGATCTAGACCAACATGTCCGGGTAGGCTTCACACACAATGCATATGCTCGTACTTCGATTCCGGACTCTATATGCAACACAAGGGGGACTATTCCCGTCAACCCCAAGGAACACCGCACACTCGCCGCACACTCGCGGGAGCGGGTTTTCCCTATGCAAAAAGGAAGAGCTTCGCATGCTCAAGTAGAGAATTGTTACCCTTGTAGTTCGCTTTTGCGCCATGGAAAAACTACACGGATGGAAATCTTCGCAACGAACTTTCCTCCACGGATCCGCTCTCAGATCTCAAAACGGTGCTCCGATGCTCCGTCGGCGGCCGGAAAACTCCTCCTTTTTCCTCCTCTTTCCAACTCCTTGAGAGAGAGAGACTAAGGGAGAAAATGAGGAATTGATCCTCTATTTCCGACCTTAACAGAGCAGGGTTTCCCCAGGGCCGTCAGATTTAAATAAAGAAATCGAACGGCTCTGATCCGCTCAAAAATCAACAGACCTGGGTCGAACACGGCTTGGCGCACGGCCGTATCCCAGGCCGTGTGCCTCGATCCAGGCACGATCGTTGAACACAAAGACTCACACAGGCTCATACATGCCCGTGTCTCACTCGACACGCCCGTGTCGGGTCCTCGACATGCCCGTGTCCGGGGGCGTGTCACATATAACCGCCACGCCAACCGACACGACCCAATGGAACACGGGTACTGACACGGGTAGGCACACGCCCGTGTCAAATGACACGCCCGTGTCATTAAGCCGTGTTCCTTGCCATGTCCTTCTCGGGATAAAAATCGGCCAAAACACCATGCCAGACACGGCCTTGGACACGCCCGTGTCCTAGGCCGTGTACCCCCATACAGGCACCAAAATCCCTTTTTACGCGACCAACTCAAATACAATTTTCGGGGCGTTACAAATCTCCCCCACTTAAGGAATTTCGTCCCGAAATTAAGTAAAGGTACACAAAACTACAAGTTACCTGAACGGAATAACTCGGGGTATTCTTCCAACATAGTTTGCTCTCTCTCCCAAGAAAGATCCTCACGTTCGCAATTATCCCAACGGACTTTAACCATTCGGATATCCTTGTTCAGAGTCGCTTGACTTCAATGTCTTCTATACGTATAGGCTTGACCTTTGTCTTCAACTCGTAATCAACTGGCACTTGATCAACCGCAACTATCTGTGAAGGCTCTTACACCGCCTTACGCAACGCCGATACGTGGAACACATCGTGTAGCCCACTCAACTCCACCGACAGCTTCAATCTATACACTGCTTCGCCAACACGCTCTAGGATCTCAAATGGTCCAAGGTATCTCGGACTCAGCTTCTTCAAGCGTCGAACCCGTGAGACACCCTTGAACAGTTTGATTTTCAAGTACACCCAGTCTCCAATACTGAACTCCACATTCCTATGTTTGGCGTTATAGTACTTTGACTGTCTGTCATGAGCGATCTTCAACCGTTCCTGGATTGTCCGTATCACTGAAGTGGCATCTTCCACCGCTTGACGTTTGTAAAGCTTCGACTCGCCCGTCTCCAACCAAGACAATGGCGTGCGACACTTTCTCCCGTACAAGGCCTCGGAAGGCATCATTCCGATACTCGCCTGAAAGTTGTTATTATACGCAAACTTCACCATGTACAGGTGATCTTCCCACTGCTTTCCAAAATCTAGGACGCACATATGAAGCATGTCCTCCAATGTCTGGTTGACCCTCTCGGTTTTGCCATCCGTCTACGGATGAAAGGTTGTGCTGAACTTTAGCTTAGTACCCAACAGACTATGCACCAACCTCCAGTCATTCGACGTGAAGCGTCCATCTCGATCACTAATAATACTGCGGGGCACACCATGCAACCGTACAATATTCTCCACATAGAGTTTGGCCAACCTTTACACCGGATCTTCCTTCCTGATCGGAATGAAGTGCGACACCTTTGTAAACCTATCTATGACCACCCAGATGGCATCGTTTCCCCTCTGCGACTTCGGCAAACCATGCACAAAATCCATAGATATGTCGTCAAATTTCCATTCCGGGATAGGCAAGGACTTTAGGAAACCTCCGGGCTTCTGGCACTCCGCCTTAACCAAGGCACAAGTTTGGCACTTGGCCACATAGAGTGCTACATCCTTCTTCAATCCTGGCCACCAAAATAATTTCTTCATGTCTCTATACATCTTCGTGCTTTCCGGGTGGATTGAGTACTTGGTATGATGAGCCTCGTACATCAACTCCTCCCGAAGATTATCCGCACTAGGAACGCATAGGCGACCGTCCTTCCTTAGCAACCCATCCTCAACAACAAACTGGGAATCTGACTCATCCAATGATTCATCTAAGATCTGCTTCAAGCTGTTATCTTGAATCAAAGCTCGTCGAACTCTATCAGCTAGGTCACACTGCACCTCGGTCCAAAACAGTTTCGCCTCAGTACTAGACTGCTTGTCGACGCAAGATATCTCCAAAGCCTCCAACTCTCGGACCAATCTCTCATCATGTACTGATAACCAGTTTGCCTGTGCAGGAACCTTACGACTCAATGCATCCGCCACCACATTACCTTTTTCTGGCACATAATGTATCTTGAAGGTGTAGTCCCCTAGGAACTCCATCCACCTCCGCTGCCTCATATTCAGATCCTTTTGATCTAACAAGTACTTCAAGCTCTTATGATCGGTGTATATATCGACTTTCACACCGTACAGATAGTGCCTCCACAGCTTTAAAGCAAATATCACGGCTGCTAACTCCAAGTCATGGACTGGATAATTTCTCTTGTGAGCCTTCAATTGTCGTGAATCGTAGGCTATCACACTCCCATGCTGTAGCAGAACACAGCCCAAACCACTGCCTGAAGCATCACTATAGATTTTGAACCCTTCAGTTCCACTTGGGGAACATAAAATAGGCGTTGTGGTCAACCGCCTCTTCACCTCTTCAAAAGCCTGTTCGCACTCCGAAGACCACACAAACTTTTGATTCTTCCTAGTCAAATTCGTGAGTGGTAGCGCTATCCACGAGAAGTTCTCTACGAAGCGCCTGTAGTAGCCAGCAAGCCCCAGAAAGCTCCGAACCTCCTCCACTGTAGTCAAACCAGGCCACTCTCATATCGCCATTATCTTCGCCGAATCCACAGCTATCCCTTCTCCACTAACAACATGACCAAGGAACACTATCGAGGATAACCAGAATTCACAGCTGGAGAACTTAGCATACAACTAGTTTCTCCTCAACGTCTCCAACACCATGAGCAGGTGATTGTAGTGATCCTCTTCACACTGCGAGTACACCAGGATATCATCGATAAATACTATCACAAAACGGTCCAGGTACTCTCTGAATGTTTTGTTCATCAGATCCATAAACACGGATGGCACATTGGTCAAAACAAACGGCATGACCGTGAACTCGTAATGCAAAAACCGCGTACTGAATGTTATCTTTGGGATGTCGCTCTCCCTTATCCTCAATTGGTAGTAACCGGACTTCAGATCTAACTTCGAATATACCGTTGACCCAACCAACTAATCAAATAGATCGTCAATTCTCAGGATCGGATACTTATTCTTTTTCGTAAGCTTGTTCAATTCCCGGTAGTCGATACAAAGCCGCAAGCTCCCATCTTTCTTCTTAACGAAGAGAACCGGTGCACTCCAAGACGACGAACTTGTACGCACATAACCTTGCTCTAACAACTCTTGAAGTTGCACCTTCAACTCTGTCATCTCTCTTGACACTATCTGATTGGGGGAGCGTGACACCGGTTTGGCACCCGGTACCAGCTCAATAGTAAAGTCTATCTCCCGGTGAGGAGGGGCTCCTGGGAGATCATCCGGAAGTACAAAAATTAATCTACCATAAATTAACTCATACCTGTTACCACGTCAGCTTGCTTTATGGCCTCTTGCAGACCAAGATTATAAACTCTAGGCTGGACTGGAGCATGATGGGACGCGGTTGACTCCACCGCCTTCCCTTTCTCCTCATAAGTCGCTCCAGACTTCCTCTCAAACTTTGCCCGTCCGCTCCAACACTCACGAGCAAAATGCCCCGTCTTCCCACAGTTGTAGCATGCTCCTGGGACTCGACTTGTGGTTGCCCCTGATGCACCAGACGAAGGGGCTGAGTTCGAAGTCCTCTGCTTCTTGTTCCATCTGCGGAATCTTGACTTTGCACTAGGCACTTTGAGCTCTGTCTTCTTTTCTCCCGGCTCCTTCTTCTCTTGCACCCTCTTCACAACCTTTTCCAATGACCGGGCCGAATTGACCAAGGCTAGGAAGCCCTACACCTTAGGTCTAACAATGAGTAGCTGTAGGTCACCACAAAGACCCTCATAAAATCGGTTGGTCTTCCTCTCCTCTTCCATAAACATAGCCCCAGCATACCGACCCAACCGTGTAAACTCGTGGAGGTACTCGTCCACGCTTCTGGATTCTTGAGTCAACCCAAGATATTGGTTCTCCACCTCAAGCTTCTGAGCAGAGGGTAGATATCTGGCCAGGAACAATCTTGAAAATTCCTCCATAGGCACATCAGCAAGCTGCCTACCCATTAAGAGGTGAAACTCCAACTCATCCCACCATAGTCTCGCTTCACCCGCCAAAAGAAAGGTCGCTATGGTGGTTTTCTGCCACTCCTCAATTAACGTGGCTGTCAAAACCCTCTTTATCGTAGAGAGCCAGTCCTCAGCTTGAGCTGGCATTCCAGTCCCGTCAAATAATGTGGGATGAAAGCCCATTACATGCTTAAGCTGCTTCTCCATAGCTCTCCTCGGCTCTACCAGATCAACTGCTGCGCGCTACACCACTCTCGGATCTGCCGCCCTAACCAGTTCTTGCTCCACGACAGGAGGTGCGTGGTGCATTTGCCCTGCAGGTTGGGCATTAATCATCACAAATACGGCTTCAGTCACGTACCTGATGGTTTCCGCTGAAGGAGGTGTAGTAGGCATGTCTCTCGGTGCACTACTTTCCGCCGATTGCGGATGCTATGATTGACCAGCACCGCTCCTACCTGCCTATAGAAGCAAAGACACACGATTAGACGACAACCAAATTGCTAAAAGCAATCATTGGAACACTCAGATTCCACAAAACAAGTGTATTTTCCATTCCTAAGTGGACATTCATGGGTTCTTTTTGATGTTATAACGATGACACACATATGTGCTCACCACCCCTTAAAGGAATTCATCCACGAATTCATTTAATCCTGACCGTAACCAGAAGTCTGATACCAAATTGTAACACCCCCATCCGTCGTATGACATATAACAGAAGGTCTAGCTGTAACCCGACGCCATATACCACGGACAGACGGAAGGGTTACGTATTAATAACCAAACATTCCAATTAAGACTACTCGTCCTAATACAGAGCATTCTAGCGAAAGCTTTTAAAAGTGGAAAGAACCCAAACTAAATAATCAATTTACATGAATGTTCACAATCACTACCACTGGAATGAAATAACAATACACTGAAAGATACATGGTCTTATGACCTTACAATAGTTCACTTATCAAATAGTATCTTACATACATCGGCTTGCAGGCCGGCCACACATAACAAAATAAAAAAAACGACTATACGCTAAGGCATTCGAGGGCCAGCACGGCAACATGGGCTCTAGCCCGCTATTTTGCACTCGGCTCTGCAGCACCTGCAAGCAACATTCCACCGCACGGTGGAAAACAGGCAATGGTCAGCTAAACCCGACCAAATTATAACGACCCTCTCCCTTTCTCGGGATGGCGGTGCTCCTTCCCTGCATCATTAGCCCAGCTAAACAATTATGTATAAACATACTTCGCCACAGGTGTAGGCTCGCATGACCAAACACCCCGTGCACTCAGGGCACATTAACGGTGAATCCTGACACTTCAGCGTCTTCACCACCACCCCCAGGATGGCAACAACATGAGCATTTAAGCCTTCCTGACCACTGTCTAAGGCTCCCGACTATGCCAACGGCCAGTCCCCTTTTCGGGTCTCTCGCACCGAACCACATAGCCCAGGTCCAATTCCACTTGCCCGTTGCTCAACTGCGTAGTTCACTTTAAGACGTACGCACGGGCCAAGCTTCTCTCGGATCCTAATATTCCAATCAATCACATAACCCAGTTATGTTCAAGGCCGGTTCCCAGACCGCCAAGTTAGTAGAACAACGATTCCGCTCAGTTTTTCGGGTGCACCTTGGAGCTAACCTCCAAGGATCCCTGCTGCAATCTACCATGTAGAACCAGAAAACCCAAAGCACGGAGTCTTCTCCGGCAAATCATAATAAATGTAACATCACCGATCCAGGCCAACATGTCCGGGTAGGCTTCACACACAATGCCTATGCTCGTACTTCAATTCCGGATTCTATATGCAACACAAGGGGGACTATTCTCGTCAACCCCAAGGAACACCGCACACTCGTTGCACACTCGCGGGAGCGGGTTTTCCCTATGCAAAAAGGAAGAGCTTCATATGCTCAAGTAGAGAATCGTTACCCTTATAGTTCGCTTTTGCGCCATGGAAAAACTACATGGATGGAAATCTTCGCAACGAACTTTCCTCTACGGATCCGCTCTCAGATCTCAAAACGATGCTCCAATGCTCCGTCGGCGGCCGGAAAACTCCTCCTTCTTCCTCCTCTTTCCAACTCCTTGAGAGAGAGAGAGAGAGACTAAGGGAGAAAATGAGGAATTGATCCTCTATTTCCGACCTTAACAGAGCAGGGTTTCCCCAGGGCCGTCAGATTTAAATAAAGAAATCGAATGGCTCTGATCTGTTAAAAAATCAACAGACCTGGGCCAAACACAGCTTGGCACACGGCCTTGTCCCAGGTCGTGTGCCTCGATCCAGGCACGATCGTCGAACACAGAGACTCACACGGGCTCAGACACGCCCGTGTCTCACTCGATACGCCTGTGTCGGGTCCTTAACACGCCCGTGTCTGGGGGCGTGTCACATATAACCGCCATGCCAACCGACACGACCCAATGGAACACGGGTACTGACACGGGTAGGCACACGCCCGTGTCAAATGACACGCCCGTGTCATTAAGCCGTGTTCCTTGCCATGTCCTTCTCGGGATAAAAATCGGCCAAAACACCATGCCAAACACGGCCTTGGACACGCCCGTGTCCTAGGCCGTGTACCCCCATACAGGCACCAAAATCCCTTTTTACGCGACCAACTCAAATATAATTTTTGGGGCGTTACAATAAGAGATGTCAGGTCTGGTTACCGTGAGATAAATGAGCTTGCCCACCAGACGCCGATACCTTGTAAGATCGGATAGAAGAGGCGAGTCATCTGTCCAAGTTTTGTCTTATCCAGCAGCCATGGGACAACGGGCAGGTTTAGCACTAGTCAATCCTGCATCTTTTAGAAGATCAAGAACATACTTCCATTGGGAAAGGACCATGGAGTTGGTCTTCTTAGAGATTTCAATTCCCAGAAAGTATTTCGGGGAGCTCATATCCTTTGTGACCAGGTGTTGACGGAGGTGTTTTTTTGTCAACGCTATCCCATCTTGGTCATCACCAGTGAGAAGAATGTCATCAACATAAACCCTCAAGAACTACCAGACTAGAGGCGGTTTTCCAAACAAATAAGGAGTGATCGGCTGAGCTTCTTGTAAAACCAATGGCCACAACAATGCCACTGAACTTGTCAAACCATACACGAGGACTCTGCTTGAGGCCATAGATAGCCTTCTATAGCCGGCATACTCGTGTCTCCCCCGGAGCAACATACTCAGGAGGTTGCTCCATGTAAACATCTTCCTGCAGATCACCGTAGAGGAAAGCATTCTTAACATCAGCTGCGAAATGGGCCAATATCTGTTGACAGCGATAGAGAGAAGGACCTGAATGGTGTTGAGGCGAGCAACGGGAGAGAAGGTGTCGAAGTAATCAACACCATAGGTCTGAGTGTAACCTTTGGCCACCAGGCGGGCCTTGTAGCGATCCACGCTGCCATCGGGATGGAATTTAATAACAAATACCCAACGACAGCCAACGACATTCATGCCCAAAGGTGGGGGAACCAGGGTCCAGGTGCCTCGTTCAGTAAGGGTAGCAATTTCCTCATCCATGAAAGCCTTCCAATGAGGAATAGTGAGAGCTTCCTGGTAGGTGCGGGGAGTGGCAGTCGTTGAGATAGCCAATGCAAACACCCTACGAGAAGGAGTGAGGCGATCATATGAAACAACAGCAACCAGCGGGTGCTGTGTACACTTCTGCACCCCTTTGCGAAGAGCAATGGGAAGATCCAGGTCGGCATGTTCCTCAGTAACTGGAGCATCCATGGCGGAGAGAGCTGGCCCAGGAGAGGAGAGAGATGGCCGCGGAGAAGAAGGAGATGGCGGTGGTGATGAGAAAGAGAGGGAAGGAGGAGACGGTGGAGGTGATGGTGGGAAAATCTCGACGAGAGTAGACGGGGTGGAGGGGATGGTGGGAGAAGGAGGTGGAGGTGGAGTCGGGTCGGAGGAGAAATAAGAGACATTCTCAAAGAAGGTCACATCCGCGGAGATGTATTTTTTCCGCAGAACGTGATCAAAATAACAGTAGCCTTTTGGGTAGTTGAGTAACCCAAAAAAATGCATTTGGTGGCACAGGAGTCAAGTTTGTCATGTGTTACGGAAGGATTGTGCATAAAGGCCGTGCACCCAAAGATATGCAGATAAAGAGGAAACGCATCCTTGCTAGGATAGAGAAGAGAGAAGGGAGTTTGTCCATGGAGAACCGTGGATAGAATGCGATTAATGAGGTAACAGGAGAGGAGGACAGCGTATCCCCAATAGGAGCGAGGAACGTGCATTTGTGTCATCAGAGTGCGGGCGACATCAAGAAGGTGACGGTTCTTGCGTTCCGCCACCCCCATTTTTTGCGAGGTATATACACAGGTAGTTTGATGAATAATACCATTTTGCACACAAAAAGAAGTGAAGGCATTGCTAAGATATTCCTTAGCATTGTCAGAGCGAAAAATTTTAATAGACTTATCAAATTAATTTTTAACCATATGATAGAAAGACGTCTATACGAAAAAAAAATCTGAGCGATCTTTTAAAAGATACACATATATACATCTAGAGAAATCATCAATAAATGTTACAAAATATGAACTACCCCGACCAATGGTGAGGGTAGGAGCAGGACCCCAGATGTCGGAGTGGACAAGTTCAAACTGTCGGGAAGATCCACGGCCTTGCTTTGGTGGGAAGGAAGAGATGTGATGCTTGCCAAGTTGACATGCTTCACAGTTGAGCGGTGGGCCTTGCAGAGGAAGATGTGGTAGAAGCTGACAAAAAAGACGGGGAGGAGCATGACCAAGACGAAGGTGCCACTGGAGAAGATCAGTAGAAGATGCGGAGAAGGAGGAGAGTGCAGAAACATTGTCGTGGAAGTAGAGGCCGCCACTCTCAGTCCCAGTAACAATCGTCCGCTTGGTGCCCGGATCCTGAAAAGAACAAGTAGTAGACATGAATGTGACAGAGCATTGTAGTTGTTTGCAAAGAGAAGTAACATATAACAAGTTGCAAGGGAACTTGGGCACGCAGAGGGTATCCGCCAAGCGAAGAGACAAAGTTACTTGAACAACCCCCGTTCCATTGACCGGTGAGGGAGAGCCGTCCGCAACAAGGACCAGGGGTAACCAGTCATGTTGTTGTAGGAGAGAAAAACAGTGCAGATTGTCGGTCATATGATTTGTAGTACAAGAGTCGATCAGCCATTTACCTTGAGTAGCGACGTGGGCACTACCTGAAGACGTGACCACAAAGGCGGATGGCTTCGAAGAGGAGGAGGAGGAGGCGTCACCAGATGGTCGAAGATGAGGATGCTTCTTCCAACAGCGATCAACCGTGTAGCCGGTGCGGCCACAGTGAGAGCAAAGAAAGCGGGAAGCACCACGTTCGCTAGAGGGGAGCTAGCGGCCACTAGAGCAACTGCGATGAGTATGGTGAGCGGAGTTGTCCGATGGAGGAGGGAAGGATAACAGCGGACGTTGGAGCAAAGAAGTAACAGCGGCGATGCAGGCAGCGATGGCATCCAAGTTGGGAGAATCCGCTTCACCAAGTATCTATTGACTGATCATGTCATATGACTCTAGAAGGCATAGAAGATAACGCACCACCAGAAGCTCCTGGAAGTGCTTGTGTTGCTCAGCGAGATCAGCAGAGAAGGGGCGATTTTGGAGAATTTCGGCCCCGAGAGCCTGAACTTGCTGGTAAGCAGCCGTTGGAGACATGGAGGGGCGGACAAAGAGGTCCGCATATAAAGTATAGATGTGAGACGTTTGAGCCCCCTTGGAGTAGAGAGCGGCCAGATGTAGCCAAGAGGCCTTGACGGTTTCATCATGACATATGACAGGGAGGCATTCATTAGAGAGGTTGTTAGCCAGCCATGTGCGGACAAGAGCATCGCTGGCATCCCAGTCATCAAAAAGAGGGGAATCATATGGAGGAGGTTCATCGGTGAGATGATGACGTTTGCGTTGAGAGCGGAGGAGGAAGGTGAAGGAGACACTCCAATCTGGATAGTTGGGGCCAATAAGCTTGGAAGCGGTGCCAAGATTACCAGGAGTGAGAGGAGTAGGAGGATGAGCGGCAACGGGAGTAGTGGTGGTGGAGATATCAGAGTTGACCATAGATGAAAGCAGTAAGAGAAACAAGCTGCGGCTAGAAGGAGAAGTTGCTAACAAGGTCGCGACGACTTAAGGACAGGTCGCGGCGACAAAGAAGAGGAGAGCAGTTGGAACAGGTCGTGATGACTTGAGGACAGGTCGCAGCGACAAAGAAGAGGACAGCAGCTAGAACAGGTTGCGGCGACTTAAGGATAGGTCGTGGCGACAAGGAAGAGGAGCGGTTAGAAAAAAGAAGAAAGGCTGCAAACACAAATGGTCAGAAGAGGCCGCAAACAGGGAGAATCAAGCCGCGCGAACAGGGCAACGGTCAGAAGAGAAAACAAGCCGCGCGAACAGGGCAACGGTCAGAAAAGGAATCAAGCCGCGAAAACAGGTCGCGGAAAGAGGAAACAAGCCGCACGTGCATGTACAACCCTGTGTCCGGCGAGCGGGTCCCGCCAGGGAGGCGAGCAAGCCTCGCCCCGCGGCCCGCATCCAAGCGACGAGCAGATATACGGCGGAAGGGCTGGCCCGCTCCCGCCCATTTCAGGCGAGCAAGCCGGCGAGGCGAGCGAGCTGGCGACCCGCGATTGGCGGGTCGATCGAAGTCGCGACGACCGCCGACCAACCCCCACACGCGACCTGGCTGCCGATCCGCCCGGCAGAAGACGGGCAGCTCGCCCATATCGTCTCGCGCTCTCCCAAGGAGGATAGGCGAGCCGCGAGGCCAGGCCGCGCCCGCCTCCTGCGGGGGAACTGGAGGCGAGCTGACCCCCAGGGGTGCGAATAGCTGCTCAGAACAGCGGAGCCTCGCTGTTGGCAGACCAGGTTGGGCTGCGCATAGCTATTCAGAACAGCGGAGTTTGGCTGTTGGCAGACCCAACCAGGGGCCTTTTGGTATTTCCAGGTCAGTCCTTTTGGTTATTGGCAGTTCAGATTCTGAAAATCTATAAATAAGACCCAAGGGGTACCTCAGAGGACACGCTTTGAGTGCCTCCTTACTCTCATTTTCAAGTGTTCTCTGAGGGTACCTTAGCTCGGCTCTTGGCTAAGGAGGGGAAGCGCTCAGAGATCTTCCGGGTTTGTGGTGGGACCTCCCTGCCGAGCCCTTGGGTCTGTTCTCTATTGTCTCTCTCGTTGTTTTTCTTGCAGGAGCAAAGTAGGCGCGAGACCACCCCTTCCCCAAGGGTCGAACTCCACAAGCGACCGGATTCCGGTTTCAACATTTTGGTGCGGTGAGCGTGGACAGTGGTCAGTGCAGAAAAGCTTCGGCGAGCTCAATGACGGGAGGTCAAGGATCTGACAGACAGGACTCGCCACCCCCACCACCTCTTGCAACAGTGGGAATGTTTGAAGACTTCAGGAATGAGGTGCTGACTCTGGTCAAGATCGCGCTCGGCACGCGGGCCGAGTGCTCGACTCCGGCGATCCCGATCGCGGCCGCCCCCTCCTTGGGCGAGGACGCTCCCGGCAGGCGAGCCGGGAAGGAGGTGGCCGAGGAAGGCCGAGGAAGCGAGCTCCCGGGGCGCGAGCTCTTCCCCGGTTCGGCAGGCCAAGGCCGGTTCGGCGAGTTGGGCCCGCGAGACTCGCCGGCCCACCAGGTGGGGGGAGGCAGCCCCTTCAGCGAGCTGGTCTCCTCAGCTCCAGTACCAGACGGGTTCAGGGAGCCCGAGATGACCTACTACACCGGGAAGGGAGACCCGGTTCAGCACGTCCAGTGGTTCGAGGATGTAGTCTCCATCCGTCAAATGTCGGACGGATTCAAGTGCCATCTCTTCGCCATCACCCTCCGAGAGAAGGTAAGGGAGTGGTTCCACCAGCTGCCGGCCAGTTCCATCTATTGCTTCGAGGACCTGCGCCGAGGGTTCATGTTGAGGCTCACTACCTCAAAGAAGAGGAAGAAGGAGTCTGAGTCCCTGTTCCACATAAAGCAGGGGGTGAACGAGACGTTGGGGAGCTATGTGGATCGGTTCCAGGAGGAGGTTACCCAAGTCCAGGAAATGTCGGGCCACAGTCTGATGATGGCCTTCACCCTGGGCCTGCAGCAGGGCTTCTTCCGCATGGAGCTGAAGAGAATTCCCCCCCCCCCCCTCTCCTACGAGGAGTTGATGGAGAGGGCGGCGAGAGAGGTCGACGGGGAGGCGTCGAACCCAGAATTTGCAAGGAAGTTGGCCAGGTGGGCGACTGAGGAGGAAAAGGAGTCAAAGGGAGGAAGAGGACAGGAAGAGAAAAGGGGGGAGCCTAGGCAAAGGGAGCAGAGGGAGCAGACGCAGCCCCAATGGCAGCAGCCGCCGAGGTGGGGGCCCCAGGAGCCCGACCGTCGGCTGGGCTGGAGGCCTGAGTGGCAGGGTCTGGGGCCACAGAGGGGGAACTTCGGAAGGGGTCACTTTCAGGGGAGGCAAGACCAATTCCACCCCCCAGGCTGGAGGCAGGGCCAGAGGCCCCGACTCCCCGATCAGGAGGAAGTCATGGCCATAGCTCTGGGAGCCAGGAGGGGGATCATGAGAAGGAGGAGAAGGGAGTTCAGGGTGGAGCTGCCCTACTGCGACTTCCATCAAGAAGAGGGGCACGCAACAGCCACGTGCCCGGAGTTCCTGGAAATGAGGGGGAACAGGGGGCGGCATCAGCAGCAGGAGGAGGTGCGGCAGGAAGTGAGGATCAAGGAGGTCCTGCCTCGGGCGGAGGAGGATCGCTGCGAAGACCGGGTGGATGTGGGGACCCGAGGAGGGATCGGAGTGATCCACGGGGGAGTGGGGATCGAGGCTTCCCGCAAGGCAAGCCTCCACACCATGTACCGGCGGAGCGTCGGCTCTACGTCCCAAACCCCGCCGCCAGAGGAGAGGATCACCTTCTCTAGAAGTGATATGCCAGACCACGAGGATCCGTTCTGTGATGCGCTGGTCATCAAGGCCGCCATCGAGAACTTCACTGTCTCTCGGATCCTCGTGGACAATGGAAGCTCCGTGAACGTCGTCTTCAAAAAGGCATTTGACGCGATACAGGTGGAATCTAAGAGGGTGCTGGCCTCGGACGGGCCCTTGTTCGGATTCTCAGGAGAAAGGAAGGAGGTAGAGGGAGGAGTCGGCCTCCATGTCACCCTGGGGGGGCAGTCCCGAAACTGCAAGTTCGTCATTGTGGACGCCCCCAGCAGCTACAGCGCAATCTTCGGGAGGCCCCTGATCAGCGCCTTCCGCTGCGTCCCCTCATCTTTCCATCAGTGCCTGAAGTTCAACGCTGAGGGGGTGCAGGTCAGGGTTAGGGGAGACCCAAAGGTGGCGCGGGAGTGCTACGTCACCGCGGTGAACACCATCTCTTGGCAGGAAGGAGCCGAGGAGATGGGCGGAGGATGGAGGAGGACGAGCAGGAAGCCGGAGAGGTGGAGCTGGGGGTGAAGGACTGTGCAGAGAAGGCGGAAGGGGGAGACCCGGAGGAAGTGGCCGAAGTAAGGGCCGTAGGAGGGGAGATGGAGGTAGAGGTCCCCGTTCCGGAGTAAGGCGACGCCGAAGGATGGGGGGAACGATCCAGGCTGGAGGCGGCGGAAGAAGTGGTGGAGCTGGAGGTGCTCACCCGGGGTGGAAGGATGGAGAAGGTTCGCGTCAGCGGAGGGCTGACCCCGGAGGACCAGGGCCGGATGCTGGAGTGCATCCAGAAGAACGTGGACATCTTCGCCTGGAACGCCGCGGAGATGTCGGGGGTTGACGCGGATGTGGCCTGCCACCGCCTCAACTTGGACCCGGGGACACGCCCCGTCCAGCAGAAAAAGAGATCCACGACGGACAAGCTGGCAGAACCCATCAGGGAGGAGGTGGCGAAGCTTCTCAAAGCTGGCTTCGTGTCCGAAATTCAGTACCCCGGCTGGGTCTCCAACGTTGTGATGGTCAAAAAAGGAGACGGCCGCTGGCGGTTGTGTATCGATTTTTCCCTTCTTAATAAAGCTTGTCCTAAGGACTGTTACCCTTTGCCTCGGATCGACGCGCTGGTTGATTCCGCCGTCGGCTTTTCTGTAATGAGTTTTTTAGATGCCTTTTCAGGTTACCATCAGATCAGGATGCACCCCCCGGACATCAAGGATGTCTCATTCATTACAGGGGACGGCTGCTACTGCTACAAGATGATGTCGTTCGGGCTGAAGAATGCTGGGGCCACCTACCAAAAAATGATGGACAGGGTCTTCAAGGAACAAAGGGGGAGGAACTTGGAGGTGTACGTGGACGACCTCATGATCAAGAGCCGGGACGTGGATTCCCACCTCCGGGACCTGGAGGAGACGTTCGCCACCCTGCGCAGATATAAAATGCGGCTGAATCCCCTTAAGTGTGTTTTTGGGGCTAGCCGGGGGAAGTTCGTGGGGCATCTCCTCACCCCCGCGGGGGTCGAGCCGAATCCAGACAAGGTCAAGGCCATCTTGGAGCTGGGGTCCCCGCGGAATGCAAAGGAGGTCCAACGGTTGACAGGGAAGCTAGCAGGACTGAGTCGCTTCCTTTCTCGGGCAGGGGAGAAGTGCTCCCCCTTCTTCAAAACGCTGAGGGGAGGCCAGAGGTTTGAATGGACCAAGGAATGCGATGAGGCATTCCAGGCCCTCAAGGCGCAGCTGACACAGGCTCCGCTGCTCCAGGGGCCGAAGGAGGGTGAGGATTTGTTCTTATATCTCAGGGTCGGGGCAGAGGCCTTGAGCTCCGTCTTAGTACGTGAAGAGGGGAAGAGGCAGCTCCCCATTTATTATGTCAGCCGGGTCCTGAGGAAAGCCGAGCTCCGGTACCCGATCCTGGAGAAGCTTGCATTCGCATTAATCATCTCGGCTCGGAGGCTATGGCCTTACTTCCAGCCGCACTCGATCCGAGTAGTGACCGACCATCCTCTCCGCAACATCTTCGAGTGGGTGGAGCATTCAGGCCGGCTGGCCAAGTGGTCGGTTGAGCTAAGCGAGTTCGATGTCTCCTTCGTTCCGCGGCTCTCGGTCAAAGCTCAGGCGATGGCCGATTTCCTGGCTGACTACGTGATAGAAGTAGCGGAGGAGGAGCTCACCCGCCCGACCCCTTGGAAGGTGAGGGTGGATGGAGCCTTAGGAAGACATTCTCTCGGAGTAGGAGTGGTCCTAGAAAGCCCCCAAGGGACTCAGATTGAGCAGACGGTGGTGGTGCATTTCCCCATTACCAACAACCAGGCCGAGTACGAGGCCGTGATAGCGGGGCTGCGCCTGGCCAGTGAGCTGGGGGTGCGGGACGTGGAGGTCCTAACCGACTCCATGGTGGTGGCTTCCCAGATCAACGGGGAGTTCGAAGCGAGGGAGCCCACTCTGAGGCTGTACTTGGCCAAAGTAAAGGGGGTCATAGGGCTTTTCCAGGCCTTCTCCATCCGACATGTGTCAAGGGAAGAGAACGAACAAGCCGATCAGTTAGCAAAGCAGGGTCCCCGGGCAGGGGGCACCATCACCGACCTGTTCCGCCCCTCCATCGAAGAAGGAGAGCTCATGGAGATCGATCAGCAGCCTTCGTGGATGGACCCAGTAGTAGTTTTCCTCTCCATGAGAGAATATCCGGAGGGGGTGGACAGGAAGAAGCTAAGGCACAAGTCAGCTTACTACCTCCTTAAGGACGGGCAGCTGTACCGGAAGACCCTCTCCGGGATGTTGGCTCGCTGCGTAGCCGAGGGTGAGACGCAGAGGATCCTGGAGGAAGTCCACTCCGGAGAGTGCGGAAGTCATTCCGGGAGTCGGACCCTGGAAGGAAGGATAGTCAGGCAAGGGTATTTCTGGCCCACCCTGGGCCGAGACGCCGCGGAGTTCGCAAGGAGATGTCATAAGTGCCAGCTGTTTGCCCCCCTCCAGCTACAGCCGGCCCAACAACTCAAGAGTATCACGGCCCCCTGGCCCTTTGCAATCTGGGGAATGGATTTGGTTGGACCGTTCCCCCAGGCCAGCGGCCAGAGAAGGTTCCTCCTAGTAATGATCGACTACTTCTCAAAGTGGATGGAGGTGAAGGCGTTGGCCAAGGTGACCTCCCAAGTGATCAGGAACTTTGTCTGGGGGGAGATCATTTGTCGCCACGGGATGCCACAAGCCATCGTCACCGATAACGGACCCCAGTTCGCCAGTGCCGAGTTCACCAGCTTCTGCGAGCAGCTTGGAATCGACCTCAGGTTCGCCTCGGTCCACCACCCCAGGAGCAACGGGCAGGTGGAGGCGGCGAACAAAATCATCGTCAGTCTCCTCAAGAAGAAGGTGGAAAACTTGAGGGGGAGCTGGGTGGAGCAGCTCCCCGCCGTTCTTTGGGCCCTTAGAACCACCCCTAACACGGCCACAGGGGAGACCCCCTTCAAGCTCTCCCATGGGTGCGAGGCGGTGCTCCCCATCGAATTTGAGGTCCAAACGCCGCGAGTCGGAACGACCAGGGAGGGCCGAGAGGAATGGCAAGCCGAGAATGAGGAGGAGCTGAGACTCTCCCTTGACATGGTGGAAGAATTGAGGGACCTCTCGGCCATTCGACAGGAGGAGGTCAAAAGGAGGATGGCAAAATACTTTGACAAGCATGTCAGGGTCAAGCAGTTTGCAGAAGGGGACCTGGTGCTGAAGAAGGTGGATGCGGCAGGAAGGTCAGTATCCGTAGGAAAGCTCAACCCCAGCTGGGAGGGGCCGTTCATTGTAAAGGAAGCCCTGAAGTCAGGGGGCTATCAGCTCCAAAATGTAGAGGGCGAGACCCTGAGTCTCACCTGGAGTGGAGACGACTTGAAGAGGTTTTTTCCCTAAGCTCCTGTAAGCGACGCGATTTGTTATAATGAAGTCTTTCTTCTCTCCCCCCTCCAGGATTGTCATATCTAGCTTGCTCAGAGAATTGGAATGTGTTAGGACCCCGAGAAGATCCCGCTGCCAGGCTCCCACCTAGCTGGCAGGGCCGGAAGTCACTCGGTGTCATCCCTAGCCTCGAGAAGATCCCGCTGCCAGGCTCCCACCTAGCTGGCAGGGCCGGAAGTCACTCGATGGAATGTGTTTGGACCCCGAGAAGATCCCGCTGCCAGGCTCCCACCTAGCTGGCAGGGCCGGAAGTCACTCGGTGTCATCCCTAACCTCGAGAAGATCCCGCTGTCAGGCTTCCACTTAGCTGGCAGGGCCGGAAGTCACTCGATGGAATGAGTTAGGACCCCGAGAAGATCCCGCTGCCAGGCTCCCACCTAGCTGGCAGGGCCGGAAGTCACTCGGTGTCATCTCTAGCCTCGAGAAGATCCCGCTGCCAGGCTTCCACCTAGCTGGCAGGGCCGGAAGTCACTCGATGGAATGTGTTTGGACCCCGAGAAGATCCCGCTGCCAGGCTCCCACCTAGCTGGCAGGGCCGGAAGTCACTCGGTGTCATCCCTAGCCTCGAGAAGATCCCGCTGCCAGGCTTCCACCTAGCTGGCAGGGCCGGAAGTCACTCGATGGAATGTGTTTGGACCCCGAGAAGATCCCGCTGCCAGGCTCCCACCTAGCTGGCAGCGCCGGAAGTCACTCGGTGTCATCCCTGGCCTCGAGAAGATCCCGCTGCCAGGCTTCCACCTAGCTGGCAGGGCCGGAAGTCACTTGATGGAATGTGTTTGGACCCCGAGAAGATCCCGCTGCCAGGCTCCCACCTAGCTGGCAGGGCCGGAAGTCACTCGGTGTCATCCCTAGCCTCGAGAAGATCCCGCTGCCAGGCTCCCACCTAGCTGGCAGGGCCGGAAGTCACTCGATGGAATGACTCAGTAGGCGATAACCTGCAACCCAGAACAAACCACGTTGTCGGACTCCCACCTAGCCGGCGAGGCTGGGAACTACTCGAAAGGCGTGAGCAGCAGGTCGGAATCACAAGAGTTAGTCAGAAAAAAGGGAGAAAGGGCCTAGCATAGCCCCACCCTCAAGCCCCAGGAAAGGCGGCCGAGTAGACGCAAAGGCCTGGGCGAGAACCCGCAGGGAATTAGGCATACGGACGAGGGACGAGCCGGCTCGCCTCGCTCAAGGGACGAACCGGATCGCCTCGCTCGGCGGACGGGCAGTCGCCTCGTCAGAGCTGGGCCTCAGGGGCAGGTCGCGTCATCCGGCAATAACAGCGTTGGAAAAATAAGGCGGGCGAAGAGGGCATTCATAAAAGGAACAATAGCTAAAAAATACGAAGTATAAGCGCAACTCGAGCATACATCTCAGAACAGATTGATATACATGATAATGTTCATCTAAAAGAATAAATTACGAGAGTCCGGGGAAACGTGAGATCAGGGTTGAGAAATCCTAAATGGGCCGGAAGCCTTTGTCGCCAGGCTCCGGCACGGGGAGAAACAGCGCCGGCACCACGTCTTCCGCCGAGAGTCCCGCTGCCTCGCTCGTAAGCAGATCCGCGCGCCGCAGCATTTGCATCGTGTATTTCACTGCGCTGGCAGCGTTCTTTTGCATTAGCACTTCCAGGTCGTAGTCGGAGAGGTGCTCGCGCGGGCAGACCCTGCTGTCTGGAGGAAGGACAGCGGCGGCGGCCTCCAGCTCGCATATCCGCGCCTCCAACGCCGCCTTCTCTTGGCCAAGGGTGGCGATCTCGGCACCCATCCGGCTCGCCGTCGCCGCGTCCTGGGGAAAGGAATAAGAATAATCGTGATCTGTGCCCGCGAAAAGGGGGAAGGGTAATTCAGGTTGAGCACGTACCACCCCGCCCAGGTACTGCGCGAGGGTCTCCTCGGCAGCGTCGGCTCGCCCCCTGAGAAGGTTCGCGTCCACCTGAGCAAGCTTTCGGGCCTCTTCCTTCTCATCCGCCATCTTTTGAATGGACGCGGCGTTCCGCTCCACCTGGGTGCAGCGCCTCCCCACCATGTGAGCCAGCTCCAGACCGCGCAGCTGGGCCCGCGCGCTCTCATGAATCAGCACTCGCGTCTCCTCCTTGTCATAAATGGCGGCGTCTTCGCGCGAGTACAGGCCAAAGGAGAAGCTGTACGCCTCCCCGCCGATGGTATCCTGCTCCATCCAGCTCGGCAGCAGGGTCGAGATCATCGCACGGTTCGACTCCTTATCCCACGACAGGAGCGGGATGCCGAGCTCGTCCTGGTACCTCTCGCCGTAGCCGAAGTTACGATGCCCTCTCGGCACCGGCTCCGTAGCAGCTTGAGACCCGCCCGGCGACGCGGAGGTGCCCGCCGCCCTGACCGGGGAGTCGCTGGTCGAGACAACCAGCGGGGGCGAGGGGCCCTCAGTCGGCAGGACCACAGGGGCCTTGCCCTTTCTTTGGCTCGCGGTGAGTTGTTGATCCACGGTCTTCGCCACCTTTGACGGAGGGGCTGGCTGTCCACCACCCGGCCGCTTCTTGGCCGGGACCGATGGGATGTCGCGCTGGGCGGCATTCGCAGCCTGCGCACGGGCGAGAACCCCGGGGGGAATACGAGCGCTCTCGTAAGGAGGGTGAAGAGGGATGTTGCGCTCGCCTGACAGAAGGAAGGGGTGAGATAAAGGAAGAAAGGGAATAAAGTATAACAGCGGCGAGTGACAAACCTCCCCCCGGCGGGACAGCGGCGAGGTCGTCAAGATGACGGCGCAGGAACGCGACCTCAAAATTCTTCCCAGCGAAGAACGCGCACAGGTCAGCTTCGTGGCCGCCTAGGCTGGGGGGCCGGTAGCTCGCCTCGCTAAGTTGAACCGACGAGAAGGGGACGTTGCCGAAGTCCCCTTTGACGAACAGGAATCTCCTGAGCCAATTGTGACTCTTGTTAACTGTCTCCCGCACCTTGAGGTGGGCGCTGGAGAAGTAGGCCGTCCCGTCTCGATTCGCCCGGAAGGAGAACAGCTTCCGGAACACGGCGAGGCTGAACTCCACTCGCTCCTCTCGCAGGAAGCAGGCGAACCCCACCATGACGGCGATAGAGTTCGGGGTCATCTGGCCCAGGACAACCCCGAAGTATTTCAGCACCTGGCGCACCTCGGGCCACAGGGGGAGTCGCATGCCTACTTCAAAGTGAGCGAGAGGGATGGCGAGCTCATCCCTAGACAAGTCGTTGATCTTCTCCCCATCCCCGGGCCGCCTCGCAGAAAAGCCCGGCGGAACGTGGTCGCTAAGGGCATCCAGGTACTCGCGCTCAGAGAGGACGGCGCGAGGAAAATCGTGCTCGGAGAAGGTCCAAGCGCACTTGCTTCGGCCGTCCACGTCGCCGCCGCCTCCGCCCATTCCCATCGAGTCGCCGCCGAGCGCGCGAAGAAGAGCCAGAAGGCGAACACAGACGGTACTCCGCGGGGAACGGGAAGCAGGAGGGTTTGGATTCGGTGGAGAATTAAGGGCCTGCAAGGCCTATTTATAGGGAAAGAGAAAGGGTGGGAAACCTCCCGCCGAAAGATGGGGTGCGAATAGCAAAAATCAGTCCGACGGTTCGACTTCCCGCGCGCGACCGCACCTCAAGGGTCGATCCGGCACGGTTCTCGCCCGGCCGCAACCGCGGAAGACCAGTGCGGGCGAGCCTCAACCCGCACCCGCACGCTGTTCCGCGCGAGTCGGGAGAATCCCGTCTGGCGAGCCCCTCGGCTCGCCCTCGCCCCGATCAGCGCAAGAGGAAGAACGGACCTTTCCCTTAACCCGCCCACAGAAGACAATAAAAACAGCATGATATTTCCAATGAACCTCAGCAGTAACAAGTTAGGCCCATAGGCGGGCTAAAAGAGTCGCTAGCGATTACAAATACAAGATAAATCCGAAATGACAACAACCCCGCGGTATCCCGCAAGCGAGGGGCAGACAACTGGGTCAGTACTCGACCCACTTCCACCTGTGCTGCCTCTTCGTTCCCGACCGAGGCGGCACACGAGGATCGTGGTAATCGCGAACCGCCACCAGCTCCCGCTGAGCCAGGCCGACCTGCTCCATGGCGCTCTTAAGATGCCCCTCGGCTCGCGTTATATGCACGCCCGGTGAGGTGACATCGTCGTCTTCCGCTTTGCGCGGAGGGCCCTCCAAGGCCGCGAGCCGGGCCTCGGTCTCGGCCTTGTCGTCATCGATCCTCTTCATGATCTCCTGCAGCAGCAGTGTGTGTTTCTGGAACAGCCGCGTCACCTGCCTCTTCATCCCCACCGCATCGGTCGGGTCGCCCAGGTAGTCAGAAACACTGTCCACGTCGGGCGGAGACGAGTACCCTTCGCTCATCTCGGTTTCAGGAGAGGCTCTGTTAAAGCCTGCAAACTGGGGGGGGGGGGTCAGAAGGAGCGAGCGAGAGACAAAGCCAATGATAAAAGCCGACTCACCAGGGGTTGGCACGTCGCCCGCACCGACAGACGGGCGAGAAGAGCCCGGCCGACCCTGAAAGTTTCCTCCCTCGAGGGTCTCAAGAGATTTTCCCAGCCCGTGAGAAGCCAGCGGACAGGGAGTTTCCGGAGGTGGGCGGTCCGGAACCGGGGAACCAGCGACCTTCTCGGGCGACACGCGAGGGGGGCGATCCTCTCCCCCATTCCCCACCTCTTCACAGGGAATCGCCTGCAAAACAAAAGGTCAGAGGTACAACAATAATCCGTGGAAGGTCACGTACCTCAGGGACTACCTCGACACCCGCCGCCGAGCTGGAGCCCGGACAGTCACCCGTCAGAGACCGCCTGACAATCTTTCCCTTCGCCGGCCTGAAGAGAGGGCCGGGAGACCCGCGTGATAACCAAGGGGCAGCCTCGAGGGCCTCCTCCTGAGTCTTCAGGCTCGCTGCCGCCAGGCGAGCTCGCACCTCTTCGCTGACCGGCATCGAGAAATTAAGATCTGCTCAAAGGAAATGAAGGGATCTGGGGAGCCTCCTCCAGGGGTTAGCGGTGTGTATTTATAGCAGGACAGTGGGCCCCCACCAGAAGATTCCCTGCCAGCTCAGCACAGAGCTCGCCGAACACGCGGGTTGGATGATTCTTTCCGAGCTTGATTCAAGCTCAAAAAGAGCGGGGATTGTGTACAACCCTGTGTCTGACGAGCGGGTCCCCCCAGGGAGGCGAGCAAGCCTCGCCCCGCGGCCCGCATCCAAGCGACGAGCAGATATACGGCGGAAGGGCTGGCCCGCTCCCGCCCATTTCAGGCGAGCAAGCCGGCGAGGCGAGCGAGCTGGCGACCCGCGATTGGCGGGTCGATCGAAGTCGCGACGACCGCCGACCAATCCCCACACGCGACCTGGCTGCCGATCCGCCCGGCAGAAGACGGGCAGCTCGCCCATATCGTCTCACGCTCGCCCAGGGAGGATAGGCGAGCCGCGAGGCCAGGCCGCGCCCGCCTCCTGCGGGGGAACTGGAGGCGAGCTGACCCCCAGGGGTGCGAATAGCTGCTCAGAACAGCGGAGCCTCGCTGTTGGCAGACCAGGTTGGGCTGCGCATAGCTATTCAGAACAGCGGAGTTTGGCTGTTGGCAGACCCAACCAGGGGCCTTTTGGTATTTCCAGGTCAGTCCTTTTGGTTATTGGCAGTTCAGATTCTGAAAATCTATAAATAAGACCCAAGGGGTACCTCAGAGGACACACTTTGAGTGCCTCCTTACTCTCATTTTCAAGTGTTCTCTGAGGGTACCTTAGCTCGGCTCTTGGCTAAGGAGGGGAAGCGCTCAGAGATCTTCTGGGTTTGTGGTGGGACCTCCCTGCCGAGCCTTTGGGTCTGTTCTCTCTTGTCTCTCTCGTTGTTTTTCTTGCAGGAGCAAAGTAGGCGCGAGACCACCCCTTCCCCAAGGGTCGAACTCCACAAGCGACCGGATTCCGGTTTCAACAGTGCAGATAGAGCTCAGTCAGGAGGAAAGGACCGAGTGCTCTGATACCATGTGCGAACAAGAAAAAGCAGATCGAAAATTTGGAGTAATGAAAATTTTATTATCCAAAAAAGGTATCAATTATAATGGTATAGCCTCTCTTTTATAGAATGGAGAAGATGATAGAGATTACAATTAAGTAATGTGAGACTAAAAATTTACAAGTAAAAGCGGCTTTACAAAAAGACAAACCGGACAAGTCGTGCGGTTAGACAAGCTGGCTAACCGCCCGACAACCAACAGGAGGAGAGAACAATCGCCCCAAACAGCAAGCCGCCATAGGAGACCGCTAGACCGCCCGGTCTCCAAGTCGTTTGAGACAAACCGCCAGGCCTCTGAGATACCAAACAGCAACAGCCCGGCAAACAGACCAGCTAGGATAAACCGTCAGACCGCCCGGTCTCCGAACAGCAACAGACCGCCCGACCTCCATACTGCAACAGTCGGAATCAAGAGCTAAAGCATGATCCGTGAAGAGGAAAGTGTTACGATCCTTTCCACCTGGATAGAAGGATTGTTCATGGCTCCAAAATGTTCTACGATGGTAACGATATTCCTTCTTGGACAAGTGAAGTCCTACTTTAACATGTGCATGGAATCCCCCACCAAAATGTGGAAAGAGGAGGGAATCCTGATGGGTTGATACTTGATATCCCCGAGTAGTTTTGCATATAGAATCCGAAAATCGTGTACATAATATGCATGATGTGTGAAGCTCATCCGGACAGGTTGGTCTGGATTGGTGATATTTTAATTTGCGTGTCAGAGAGGACTCCGAGTATAAACAGGTAGTTTATGGAGTCCGAGGGTTGTTCCTGTGAATTGAGTAGCAGGAAGTACTTGAGATCCACTTGAGGAAAATAGCCAGAAAATACCACGGTTTTGGATAAACTGTTGGATATCGCCGGGCGATAGTGGATATCGCTGACGATAGCTCTTGATGAGCTATATTTTGTGCAAGTCTAGTGTCTAGCACTGCATGAGGCTACAGGTTTTTCTGGAAAGATGTTCCAATTGTGGCTGAGTCTGGGGACAGAAAGAGAAGTTCTGTTGTTAAAGCTAGACAATAGTAGATATCGCTGTCAATAGACCCCAGATAGCATTTTGATTACGAAGCCAGTCTCTCAGAGATTGTGTGGCTAGTTTGTGAGTTGTAAGCTTGGTGCTTAGCTCTAATGGCCATGAGAGCCATCTATTAAATGTAACGTTGGTTATGTTTAATTCACGGGAAAGGTGATGTGACCCGCGTTTGTCCATTTTTCCACGAATGCTCCGCTTTCGGCTATGGCAGGGCAATTTGAGTAACAAGAAAAGGCTGAACTAGAACCGTCCTCATGTCAGATGGTTAATAGACCTAAAGTACGTGACAATTACCATTGGCATGTGGGGACAGTCTTGGCTTTGTGCCAGACAAATAATGCTCATAGTTTACCGTCAGTCTCGGACTTTTGGACGGTGGTGGGGCTGGGTATTTCCAGTATACTGATAAGGTGACCAGAGTGCACATAACGTTTGGAAGGTGTTGCAAGCATTTATGATATTTTGAATGGTGTTTAAGTTGTACCTTCGTGATATATTTAAATGTGCTTAAGTTGTACCTCTGTGTGATATATATATAAATGATATGCCTGCAGGGAAGGAATACCGCTTCAACGGAAATGTGGTAGGGTTGTTATAAATTAGTCAGCTGAAGCTAATTGTTGCCTTGTTTGCCCCCTTGCTGGCGGAATGTCCCTGTGCAGGTGTTGGAAAGCCGGGTGGGAAATAGCGGGTTGCAGCCCTTTGATGCTATTTCGGCCCTCAAAGGCAAAGTGAAGAATTTTTATTATTTTCATGTGTGGCTAGCCTGCGAGTCAATGTTTGTAAATCACCTTTTTGAAGAACAATCGTAAGGACTTAAGGCCGTACTTTTTAGTGTATTTTGTATAACATTCCTATATGTTTTAGATAGTGGACATTCAAATGAATTGAGTTCTATTAACTCATGAAGCTTCCGCTAGAATGCTCTGAGTTAGGATTCATTTAGTCTTTTGATATTAACATGTAACTCCGCTGACTGTCCGTGGAATATGGCGTGGGGCCTCGGCCGGACCTTCTATTATATTTTACGTGACGGATAGAGGTGTTACACTTCATGTAATTTGTGGATGTTCTTAGATAGGAGATTTAGGTATCCAAGTGAGACCGTGTGAGTCGTTTCTCTTGGGTACCCAAATACTTCGTGATAAACCATAGGGAGATACTGATGGATGTGCCCTTTTGAGTAGAATAGGTGCATCATTTTTAATGATGGGCCTCCATTCATACCTGGGTTTAATGTTATTTTTATCTTGCAAATTTCCATTCAGTTTTTTTTTGAGTCTTTATGTGATGATCTTAAGTTGAACAATATTGCGTTTGAGGTTTAGATATATTGAAACTGTCCTCCAGATTAAGATTATGCCGTTTAACGTAAGGACACATAGTGTTGTGATTTTTAAAAGTTAATTTATGTTCATTTGATTTTATATTGGGAATGATTTGAGTTTGCACATGAAGATGATTTATATGTTTTGGAACTTCATTCACGTGTACATGACGGGTTTTACTCCCATTCATTAACTTATTTATTATATGAAAGTTCATATTCAACATGCTTTTGGGTTTAGCTCGAAACTTAGGAGTTATATTTTGTGAGTTCTTAATCATAATTTCTTTAAGCACGTTGATTGTTGTAATCAATTCTTTATTTTTAGTTTTGAGAATATGTCTAGCTTTATTGTACTCGACTGTGGTATTTTTAAGAGTGGAGACTACAGATTCAATATGAGCTTTGTACTCACTCTTGAATTCATCAAAAGTCTCATTTATCTCTTTAATTTCAATTTTATAATCATTGCATCTAGTACAATCCCTTTTAAAGATGAGTTTTCTAGACATAATTTTTCATTTTGTTCTTTTGCAGATAGAAGCTCCTTTTAAAGAATCTTATAATTTTCTTTTAATTCATTATAATTTATACAAGGTGTAGAATTATTATCTAAAGAGCATGCAGGAGATCAAGGCACGACAATGGTAGATTCTACATTGACATTTACTTTTAAAAGGTTATTTTCTAAATGTAATTTTGAATTCATACTTTTCAATTTCTTAATTCTACGTTTAACCGCATCTAGCACATGCAATGTTGAATAGAATTACATACACAGAGAGAATTTGATTTTCTTACAATGCTTTTGGATGAGGAGCACAGAGTTTCTTTGACTTCTTCATGTGCTTCCTCATCCGTAGTTGAGATTTCATCTTCCCTTTCCCTTGATGTGGTTGCCTTGTTTTCCTCCAAGAGCAAGTATCCATTTGGTTCTTCGCTTGGATCCATGAGAAATTGCACGGATTCATTATCTGCAGAAGGAGAACTATAAGTTAACTCAAGAAATTTCCATATATCATAAGCAGTAGGAAGCGTGTAGATGAGTTTGAAAATTTTTTGACCGAGCACGCAAAATAAACTATTCATAGATTTAGCATTTAAAAACATTTCATGTGTATTTAATATGCTTGGGGGCTTCTTATTTGTAATATTCCAAACTTCTATGTCTAATGACTTAAGAAATTGTTTCATCAATATTTTTCACCATTTATAATTCTTACCTATAAATAATGGTAGCGCTAGTGAATTTTCAGTGTACAGATTTCCATCCCAACTAGTCGATTCAAGAATAGGGTTGACCATTATTCCCGGTGGTGAAACCATTTTGGAATAACTTGTTCTAATACCACTTGTTGGATCAGCTGGCCAGCCTTAGAGGGGGGGGGGGGGGTGAATAAGGTTTGCAGACTTATTTGAAAATTAAAATAATTTTATCCAGTAAAACTCATTCTGGATGCTACCGCGGGGCGCTCGCTTGCTAGCATGCGGCGGTAGGTCACCAAACTCATTTTCTTGGATAAACTTTGCCTTGTATACGCTCACGCCCTTCAAAGATCTACCGACATACTGCCATGAAATTGCAATAAGAGTGAAAAACAAACAAATGAAAGTGGTTTACAATTACAAACAAATAGATCTCCATGACTCCGGAGATCGGATGCGGTGAAATACAAATTCCTTTTCGTTTTCTATACCGACCACTACCAGAACCGGTTGGCTCTCTCCTTTTCTCTTACCGAAAGGTCTTCTAGCCAGTTCTTCACCCTCCTTCCCGGAAGTGTCTTAGAGCCCCACTAGATCCCCCGATCTAGACGTCCCTTCCCCGGGTTGATTTCTCACGGAATCCTTCTCGGATTCCGACGACCTTCACCGGTCAATTTTCCTCACCCACAAAACGGTTAAAAAAGAGAAAAATAAGAGATTAAAGAAGATTTAAAGTGATTCTCCCTCAAGATGATTCCTACGTTGAGCGTTGCGTGACTGGTGCTAAGGATCTTCGTTCTATTGCAACCGATCAACTCCTCTTGGTCGTTGTAGTTCTTTGCTCGCAGGAGATCTTCGTGCACAATTGGGAGGAAGACGACTTTTTTTCCTTCCACGGAGACGGTGGAACGTTGCTCTGAGAAAACACACATAAACCCTAGAATCAGAATATGCCTCTCCTGATGTCTCCAGGAAAAGAGGCGTGCTTTTATGCATCTCGAGAAAAATAAGATACCGCTGGCGGTAGAGCTAGCGCCCGACGGTAGGTTAATGCGCGTTGATGTGACAGCTGTCCAACCAATTTGGAAAAATATCTGAATAAATTTTTTTTCCTCTTTTCCAAGCTATCGCGGCACGGTACAGAGCTATTGCCTGACGGTAGCGTGAGGTCTCGACGCTCGTGGAGATAATTAGCGCGTTGCGGTAAGAAGCTATCCCCTGACAGTAGGTCACATAGTGCTTGTCCTGAATTAATTACAGAAGCTAGCGCGAGCGACATTACTTGCGCTCGACGGTAGTTCCAGAGCTTGATTTTTCATTCTTTTGTACCTGTAGAACTGCACACTATACCCAAACCTCATACCATCACATACAACATGTGATTTGATATTGTCAAACTAAAGAGATGCGAACTATACACTCCAACACTTCCTCTTCTACAACCAACGACGAAGCTTCTTGTTGCAAACGAACATAATTTTTTGTTTTATCCAAAACAAAAACACTTGATTTTTTCATCCAAAACAAAAATCAAATATGAATATGTTGCAAACAAACCCGCCCTAAGTTTGTTTTTGGGTCCTGGAATCTCGATTCCCAACCTCCATAAAACCAACAACCATTTCCTAAACCCTTCCTCTCCCTTTACTCCCACCGACTTCGCTGCCGCCACCACCACCTTGGCCACCACAACCCAAGCCATAGTGACAACCTCAGTCACTTTCGTTCCTAAACTTCCGTCCGCTTAAACTGATGTCACTCTCATTGGACCTCGCCCTCCGGTTGGCTCCGCCGTCATCAAATTCCGTCTCCACTCGAACGGCAAGCCCGACGACTCTGTCTCCCTCGATTCCCTGGAATCCCTCAACAGCATTCCTAGAATCGGCGATGGATACAGCGACGATACGTACAGTAACGACGCCTCCTATTCTCTCCTCCTCCTTTCTTCATTTCTTCGTCCACGCATCCTCCCGAACCCTGGTTTTCCACGCTAGACCTGATGAAACCGTTGGAGGCATCATCGGGCGGATATGCGCAATAACCGGATTTAAATCGCGCGATCACCACCTCATCTATCGAAGTCGGCTTCTATCCGAAGACATGACCCTTGCCGAGTGCGCCATCGAGAAGGACACCACCCTCCGTCTCATAGGCAGGCTTCTCAGCGCGAGTTTCTCCACATCATGGCAAATTGTAGATGAAATGTTCTGCGCAATGACATGCCTCGTAGCCCTCCGACCCTCCCCAACTGATGATTTTAACCACATCATTCCCAGCATTAGCGCCATAGTGAAGAAATTCCTGGCAATGACCCCAACAGCTTATGATGAAGCTATTGTCCATCTTCAGGTCTTCATTTCGACTAAGGCTCATGTTGCTCTTGTGAAGCTTTATATGTCCCCTTTTAAACAGATTAGAGAAGTCGGTAAGGAAGCCATTAACACTTTCTTCAGCTCAAATCGCTTCTACCTTCCCCAATCAGTACATCTTAAATGTACGCCGATCCTGTTTGAATTTTGTAAATTGCTTGCTGGGACAGTTGGCAGGACGGATTCCCTGTATCTTACTTGCAGAAGCACACTTGGATCTTTGCTAGCAGCCCAGGATCGGAGTTTTTACATAAGTGCATCACGAAATCTGATAATAGATCTATACCCATTTGTTGCAGAGCTAGCTGAGGCAATCATCATATTATTACCATCAGAAAGAAAGTGCCTTGCATCTGGTGTTGATTTCTCTAACTTCATGAAAGCTCTGCGATGGGCAATCCATGGATGGTTGGGAGGAGAAGGCTTCATTCCAGAATCAATGTACAAGAGCTCTTCGCTCATGTGCGAGCAGTGGGCTATTGATTTGTATGCAATATTTCTAAAACTCGTGAAGAATTTTGATGAGGGTCTAGAAAAGACAGGAAAATTTTTGGCACAAAGTACTGCTAAGGAAATCGAATCTCACTGTCTCCATTGGTCTAATCTTTTAGCTATTTGTAGTGGATTTCATAAGTTTGCTAGGAATTATGAGGATGCCAGGAAGGTACTTCATGCTATTCTTCTTACTCGGAGAGTTCCCCTCAATGCGCTCATTAAACTGGCAAACAGGAATGATGATTACCATTGGCTTCTTAAGCTCAAAGATATAACTGATTTTGAGTCAAGAAGGAAAGTGTCGATAATGTTGTTTCCTGATAGAAGTTTTGAGCTTCATGAAATGCTTATAGACAGGTCACAACTGTTAACTGAGTCGTTTGAGTACGTTGGTCAAGTTGAGGCTAATGCTTTGCATGGCGGGCTTTTCATGGAATTCAAAAATGAGCAGGCTACAGGTCTTGGTGTTTTAAGGGAATGGTTTTGTGTATTGTGCCGAGAAATCTTCAGTCAACGAAACATCCTCTTCTTGTCATGCCCAAATAATCCGAGAAGGTTCTTTCCAAATGCTGGTTGGTTCATCCTTATTTGAAATCAATTTTTATTTTTTTTCTCTTTAAGTGGATTTTACGTACATAAAAGCAATGTAAAATTTTACAAAGCATAGGTGATGACATACTTACCATATTCTCATTGTAAGGTATGATCCCATGACTGTACCACTACTTGAGCAGTCTTGTTAATTTTTTCTATGTCACATCCTTTTATAAACATGGCGATACAAATTATGTAATCAACTTTTATCGGTTGAATAAAATTTATTTTTTGAATTTGAAAACCTTTATTTTACCAAATTATCCAAGATGTGATATTCTTGTTGAAGTTTGAGAGTTGATTGATAAGTTATTACTATTACCTCATAAGTTTTTCTTGGTTGAGGAGTAAATGGAATTAGTTTGTGTTATGATTGGATTTCAACTATGCACATGACCTTTTGATTTGTTGTGATTTTTGATTTAGCCTTACTATAATTAGAGTGAGATAGAAAGAATGATTTTGTTTTCAAGAAGGAAAAATACATGTGATAAGATAGATTAACTTACCAAAACATGGGATTCACTCTATCCATTATATTTTTGGCGTGACTCATGCATTAAGCTCCTTAGATCCCGCACTAAAAAGCACCATGCACCTGGTACACTTATCTTTTTATTGCCTATGTAAAAGGACCACCTGTTTACTCGAGCTCTTTCTCAAAATCGCTAAGGGCCCGTTCGTTTGCAAGTTTTCATCGGAAGGTTTTCGTTTTGACCCAAAACGAAAAATCATGAGTTTTCGTTTTGGGGTAAAACGAAAACTTATGTTTGTTTGGAGAATGTTTTTCGTGTTCGTTTTAGACCAAAACAAAAACTAATGTTCGTTTGTAACATTCACGGGGCGGGAGCGCTGCTTATTTCACCTTGCATTTTTTCGCGGTCAAAGTCAAAGTCAATTAAGTCCACGGGCATCTTCTTCCTCCTGCAGCTTCTGTATGCAACTACATCTGCCCTAGATAAAGGAGATAAGGATGCTGCCAATGGACGGATTGAACCGTAAGAAACTAAACATTCCGTACGGCTGATAAGACAGCGTCGTCTTCTTCCTCTGCTCCTCCGCCGCCGCTCTGTTCACAGTGTAATGAATCTCGTGGGCCGAAGTGTCGGTGACAACGCCTCTCCTTGCCGATCCTCCCCGTGCTCTTTCCTATGAACTAAAGCTCTGACACCTTGATTCCTCTTCCCCTTTCTTTCTTCCCGTTGACGATGAAGACGAGAGCGAAGTAAAGGAGGATAGCACGACGTACTATCTCCTCCTCCTCCTCCTCCAATAACTTGACCTGGAGAATATTGGCGGTCTATTCTCCTCCTCCTCCCCGTTTCCTCCCAGCAACGGTCCACGAGCTGGGCAGCCGCTGCCGACGACAACGCCAACCTCACATTGCGGAAAATCGCCGGGGAAGAAGGGAAGAAGAGAATAGTATATTCTCAAAACACAGCAAAATGCAACTCTTGAGGTGTGTTTTGGAGCTAGGAAAATTTAGAAGAAACGAAAACACATCGTTTTCATCTCAAAACGAAAACGATGCAAAACATAGCCAAACGAACGCCTACATTTGATCCGCAAAAACTCAAAACGAAAACGCTGTGTGAAAACGGTGCAAACGAACGGGCCCTAAATGTAGAAGTTTTTTATGGCCATAAACATGGATTTAATGAGATAATTGACATTAAATAAAATATTGATGAGAGGTAGTGGTGGTTGAGAGTTTATAAATTATTAGCCGTTCATTAGTATATCAACATAGTTCTCATTCCTTTAATAAAACTTGCATTGTGTAAGATAATTAGTGAAGTACCTCATTGTATTGTTGGTAAATACTCGTGGAATGTTTATACTGGAGTCAAGAATGGTTTACGTATCCACGATGGGACGCAGCATACCAACGCCGTGCAAATGAGCGCAATGATTAACCTACACCCCACCACAATTTTTATTTCCTTTAATTTATGCATGTTTAGTTGAACTCACCATGCTAGCCTTGTGATGGGCATTTTGGAGTTGTGGTTTAAATTTTGGCCACCCTATTGAAGGGTGAAGGATGGGCAATGAAAAAGGCAAAACGTATTAATCAAATTCTCTCCCTCTCCCTCCTTGATCCCGACCAGCTCCAAGGTTTCACAGCCAGCGGCCCCATCATCTTTCCCAACCAACAATCAACCCTCGTTCGACATTAAGGATTCCATCTGCACTTCCCTCCTCTCTCCTTCCTACCTTCAGTAACGCAATAGGTCCACGTGTCTCCACAAAGGGGATATCCATTCTCCTCCAAGACTTTATTCTCACCAGATTTTGAACAGGATCCCAATCGGGGGTCAGGGTTTCCTCCCGCGTGTCCACCTCTCCTTCCTAACTCCATTGCCGTTATCTATGGTGTTAAAGGCGCTCCTCAGGCACGCCTAAGGCTCCAGGCTCAACAGGCTCAGAGGCTTGCGCCATCGTGCACCCTTTTTGCGCCTTTGGAGCATAAAATGCACGTCTGAGTGCGATTTCTGTTTCAAAAGAAAGAAAAAATAATGTAAGAACGCAATAGTTTTTACATGATTTAGTGTTTATAGAACATAATCAAGTGTTAATACTTAGATATGATGCAAGTGACAATATTAATTATATTTTTTAAGAGATATAAATGATAGTAATAAATGATTGATGAGTAAAATAAATGAAAAATCTAATCAAGAAGATGAACTGATGTTTGATGCTTATTTTTTAAAGTAAATGTGGCTGCGCCTTGCCTTCTTTAGGCGCGCGCCTGTGCCTTGAGCCTTACGCCTAGACTCCAAGAGCACTTTGCGTCTTGGTGCGCCTTGCACCTTTAATAACTAAGGTCGTTATAGGTCCATGAGCCTTGAAGAAGGGGAACTACAATCTCTTCCAATACTTTATGCTCACAAGGCTACGAACGAGATCCCAAATAGGGGTCCATATCAAATTGGTATCAGTTCCTGAAAGATCAACTGAAGGCTTTCCGCCCCCTCCAGCCGACAACCGCTGACACTTTTTCATATGCATGCGAGAATGCGCATGACTAACGACCCGTGTCGTTCCTTGCGATTCCTGCATGTGGGAACTTCTCGTGACAACCACAACTTCTTGGATTATGCCCAGCTGGCGTCGACTTCCAGTGTAGTATCTAGGACCTCCTGCCCGCTCCCAACCGTGACATCTACCCCTGATGACGGTTCCCATGAAAGGCATCAGCCTCACTGTTGAAGCCAAAATTGACCTATGTGGAGTTCGGGGTCCCTGAAAGGGGTGACCTCACACCTACTACACTCGAGAGAACGTCACAGACCGAGACTTAGGAGACTATGAATAGACCCTCGGCTCTAGCGCGGAGGTCCCACCTCACACCCGGAAGGCTACCTGAGCTCTTCCCCTCCCTCACCAAAGGGCTAGGCTAGGCGCCTTGGAGAGCTCTCTCCACTCTACCAAGAATAAGCTAAGGGAGGAGGAAGCTAAGAAAAAGGATCCTCTCCAAGGCACCCAAGGGGGTCTATTTATAGTTTTTCAAATCCCATGGGCCACAAATGACCAAAATACCCCCACGGCCAAAAGGCCTCGGGCCAATAAGAAACCGCCACGCCGGGGGGTAGAGAAGGAAAAATGCGTCACCCAAAGCTAAAAGGGGACCCACCCTGCGGGACGGGGCGAGACCCGGCCTGGGGCCGGACTCGCCCGGCCTACCCGCGGTGCTGGGCGAGACCCGGCCTGGGGCCGGTCTCGCCCGGCCTACCCGCCGGGCTGGGCGAGACCCGGCCTGGGGCCGGTCTCGCCCGGCTGCCCGCGGGGGCTGGGCGAGACCCGGCCTGGGGCCGGTCTCGCCCGGCCTACCCGCCGGGCTGGGCGAGACCCGGCCTGGGGTCGGTCTCGCCCGGCTGCCCGCGGGGCCGGGCGAGACCCGGCCTGGGGCCGGTCTCGCCCGGCCCACCCGCCGGGCTCGAGCGAGACCCGACCTGGGGTCGGTCTCGCCCGGCTGCCCGCGGGGCTGGGCGAGACCCGGCCTGGGGCCGGTCTCGCCCGGCCTACCCGCCGGGCTCGGGGCCGGTCTCGCCGGCCTGAGGGAAAAAAGGGGCAGGGGAGGGCCTGCTGATCCCGCCTCCACACCCGAATGGCCCGGGCGGGTGCCTACCAACCTGCCGCTTTCACACTCCAACTAAGGGGCCCACTATTCGCGAATACGAGGTTGTACACAATCTCCGCTCTTTTCGAGGTTGGCACAAGCTCGGAAAGAAACATCCAACCTAACGTATTCGCGGAGTGTCATTTCCCCGCGGGGTCAACCTGCCATGCCAGCTATGGGAGCCTGGGTGGCGAGACGAAAACACTTACCCTCCCCGAGGGGTCAACCTGTCACGCCGGCTAATGGGAGCCTGGGTGACGAGACGGCCTCGGGGTGAAAACACTCAACCTCCCCGAGAGGTACCACCGGCCCTGTCAGCTAGTCGGAGCCTGGCAGCGGGACTGTCTCGGAGCAAAGGGCTTGGCTTCCACGAGAGATCAACCTACCTAGCCAGCTAGATGAGAGCCTGACAGCGGAATCCATCTCGGAGCAAAGGGCTTGGCTTCAACGAGAGATCAACCTGCCCTGCCAGCTAGATGAGAGGCTGGCAGCGGAATCCATCTCGGAGCAAAGGACTTGGCTTCCACGAGAGATCAACCTGCCCTGCCAGCTAGATGAGAGCCTGACAGCGGAATCCATCTCGGAGCAAAGGGACTTGGCCTCCACGAGAGATCAACCTGCCCTGCCAGCTAGATGAGAGCCTGACAGCGGAATCCATCTCGGAGCTAAGGGACTTGGCTTTCACGAGAGATCAACCTGCCCTGCCAGCTAGGTGGGAGCCTGGCAGCAGAATCCATCCCGAGGTGAGACCTTCCCACCCTCCGAGAGATCAACCTGCCCTGCCAGCTAGGTGGAAGCCTGGCAGCGGAATCCATCTCGAGGTGAGACCTTCCCACCCTCCGAGAGATCAACCTGCCCTGCCAGCTAGGTGAGAGTCTGGCAGCGGAATTCATCTCGAGGTGAGACCTTCCCACCCTCCGAGAGATCAACCTGCCCTGCCAGCTAGGTAGAAGCCTGACAGCGGAATCCATCTCGAGGTGAGACCTTCCCACCCTCCGAGAGATCAACCTGCCCTGCCAGCTAGGTGAGAGCCTGACAGCGGAATCCATCTCGAGGTGAGACCTTCCCACCCTCCGAGAGATCAACCTGCCCTGCCAGCTAGGTGAGAGCCTGGCAGCGGAATCCATCTCGAGGTGAGACCTTTCCACCCTCCGAGAGATCATCCTGCCCTGCCAGCTAGGTGAGAGCCTGACAGCAGAATCCATCCCGAGGTGAGACCTTCCCACCCTCCGAGAGATCAACCTGCCCTGCCAGCTAGGTGGGAGCCTGACAGCGGAATCCATCTCGAGGTGAGACCTTCCCACCCTCCGAGAGATCAACCTGTCCTGCCAGCTAGGTGAGAGCCTGGCAGCGGAATCCATCTCGAGGTGAGACAACTAGACATCAACGAGAGGTACCACCGGCCCTGCCCAGCTAGTGAGAGCCTGGGCAGCGGGACCGTCTCAGAGCAAAAGAACTAAGCATCTCAATCAATCTCTTACCAAATCCTACATCCTCAAACGGGGAGAAATAGATGAGTTACATCATCCCCCCGACTCAGCTGGTCAGGGGTAACACTTGTTTACAAGACAAGAAAAATGAAAAGACTATCGCAAGGCGAGGCACCCTCACGGGGCCTGTGCATGACGACCGTCTTCCGCCTCCTTTTCCTCGGGCACTTCCATCTTGCTCAAGCTTTCCATGACCTTCTCCATCTCCTCTGCCTGGGCCAACCAAGAGATGGTGTTGACAGCCGTGACGTAGCACTGCCTTGCCATCCTGGAGTCCCCCTTGACTCTGACCTGGATCCCTTCGGAGCTGAACTTGATGCATTGGTGGAAGGAAGATGGTACGCAACGAAAGGCGCTGATGAGGGGCCTTCCGAATATGGCGTTGTAGCTGCTCGGAGCGTCAACAATGACGAACCGGCAGTTCCTCGAGACTCCTTCCAATTTTACTTGGAGCCCCACTCCACCCTCGACCTCCTTCCTTTCTCCCGAGAATCCGAACAGGGGTCCGTCCGAGGCCAACACCCTCCTTGGCTCCACCTTCATCTCATCAAACGCCTTCCTGAAAACGACGTTGACAGAGCTCCCGTTGTCCACCAAGATTCGGGAGACGCTGTAGCCCTCGATGGCCGTCTGGATGACCAGCGCATCGCAAAACGGATCCTCATGATCCGGCAGGTCCTTCATCGAGAAGGTGATCTTCTCCTCCTGGGGCGGGGTCTGGGAGGTTGAGGCGATGCTCCTTCGGTACATGACATGGAGGCTTGCCTTCCGAGTGGCCTCAATCCCCACTCCACCATGGATCACCGCTATACCGCCTCGGGGTCCGACATCAACCCGGTCCTCACAAACATCATCACCCCCTCCTTGGGGCAGAACCTCTTCAACCCGCACCGGTGGCTGTGGCTGGGCAGGACCTCTCGCCCCCCTCACTTCCAGGAACTCGGGGCAGGTAGCCGTGGCGTGCCCCTCCACCAGATGGAAATCACAATAGGGTAACTCTACCCTGACCCTTCTCCTTCCCTGGCGGTTCCTCCTCTCCCTTCGACCAATCTCCATCGCTTGATGTAGTGGGGGTAGGAGCTGCCTAGGGGCTTGCCTCTGGAAGTTGAACCTTCCTAGGCCCCCATGGAAGTTTCCCCCATCTTGGGCGTAACCTCTTCCCGGGCCCTGGGCGGGTCCTCCCTGCTGTCTCCAACCTGGTTCCGGACCCTCCTGAGTTCTCCGCTCCTCTCTCCTTCTTCCTTCCTGAGGTCTCGAGCCTCCTTGCTCCTTCGACTCCGCCTCTGTTAGCTTTGCCAACTTCTTGACAAATGCCGGGTTGGCCGCCTCCATGACAATCTCCTCTGCTGCACTTTCCATCAGCTCCTCGAAGGAAAGGGGGGGCCTTCCGGGTCAAGCTCATCTTGAAAAAGCCCTCCTTCAGCCCAACGGTGAAGGCCATCTGGAGAGCATACCCTGGCATCTCCTGGACCTCCAGAATCTCCTCTTGGAACCGGTCAACGTAGCGGGCCAGCGACTCCTCGGCCCCCTGCCTTATCAAGAAGATGGACTCAGGACTCCTCTTCCGCTTCTTGGAGGTGGAGAAGCGAAGCTGGAAGCTCCGGCTCAAGTTCTCGAACCCGTAGATCGACCTTGGAGGGAGTTGATGGAACCAGTCCCTTGCCTTCTCCTTCAATGTAATCGCAAAGAGGCAACACTTGAAGACATCCGTCATCGGCCTGATGGAGACGGCATCCTCGAACCACTGCAGATGCTGGACGGGATCATCCTTCCCGGTATAGTAAGCCATGTCTGGCTCTCTGAACCCCTCGGGAACGGGAGCTGAGATGATCAGCTCGCTGAAGGGTGACCTCCTGAGGGGTGGTCTCGCCACCTCCACTCGCGCGACCTGCTCGCCTGGGAGGTTGGCACTCGCCGGGCTAGAGAACAGCTCCCGGCCAGTGAGGTCTCGCTCGACCCCATCTCCCATCCTCTCCTTTCCTGGCCTTCTTCCTGGTGCGCTTCCCTCTCCCCCCGCTGGGGTCATCTCGCCTAGACCCCTGGGAGTCGACTCATCGAGGGGGGGAGCTAGCTCCTGGGGGGTCGGGGTGGAGCTGCCACCCTGAGGAGCAATGCTTCACAGCATCTCCATGATACCCTGGATGGAGGCCATGAACTCTTGCCTCCCCACAAAGGGTCCTGAGCTAGGGAGCTCGCCGAGATCATCACTACCTCCCTGACCTCCCGTCATGACACTCTCCTGAGATCTTCTGTGCTGGTCACTCTCCACGCTCACCGCACCAAAATGTTGAAACCGGAAGATCGGTCTCATGTGGAGTTCGACCCTTGGGGAAGGGGTGACCGCGCACCTACTACCCTCAAGCGAACGATCTAGGCACAAGACTAGGAACACGAGGGACAGACCCAAGGTCTCAGCGTGGAGGACCCGCCGCATACCCGGAAGACTAACAAACTCTTCCCCTCCCAAGCCAAGGGCTGAGCTAAGGCACCTTCGGAGGGCTCTCTTGGCCGACCGGAACATCTAAGGAGGATCTCCAGATCCACTCCCAAACTAGAGGTGCCACCTCGGGTCTAAGTAAAACGTTCCCCGCCCGCCTTACTATCGGCACAAAACCGCCCAGCAGCCCTACTCTACGCAGCCCCAATTGGGCCGCTAATAGCGGAACTCCGCTACTCTGAAAGGATGGCAACGGGCCATCAGGGGCTTCCCGGCATCTATACCTCGGGGACCACACGGGGGGAGCGGTTCACGAACACACCGCTCGCCCAAGACAGGAGGAAACCACATATTCACAGAGCATCACAGATATAAAAAAATATTACAGGAATATAAATTCCATACTCGGCACGCAGGCCGAAAATATAAACAAAAAGGCCTTCGAGGGCCAGCACAAGCTTGGGCTTAAGCCCGCTATTCCCCGCCTGGTACTGCAACACCTGTACGCCAACGTCTCGACGAGCGACGACCAACTAGTCATCGGTCGGCCAACATAAGCGGGCCAAACATATTGCGCACACCCCCTTTTATGGGGCTTGTGGCGCGCATTCCCTGCAAGCGGCTAAATAAACAACTTCCTCGGAGTCTTCTCCGGGAACCCCAGAACATCACCAATCCGGCTCACACGTCCGGATGGGCTTCACACAGCATGCCTAAACCCGTACTCACGCTTCCGGGCACTAATGCAATTAACTGCAGGGACGTACACGTCAACCCGTCGGGGAGCTCTCTTCCCCCCACCCGTTGGTGGAGAGGGGCTTCCGTGCGAATATGGAAATTGAAGGCTTCACATGTCCAAGTTGAAACATCGTTACCCTTGTCGCGTGTTTGGCGGCGGGGACGGAAGAGGAGCTCCGGGTCGATTCTGCTACGTGCGGCCGCGTCTGTGTTCGATCCCCACTCTAGGCCGAGCCTTGCTCCAGGCCGAGCCTCGCTCCAGGCCGAGCCTCGCTCCAGGCCGAGCCTCGCTCCAGGCCGAGCCTCGCTCCAGGCCGAGCCCCGCTCCAGGCCGAGCCTCGCTCCAGGCCGGGAGAAAGAGAGGATCGGCCGGGGTGTGGTTGCTGCTCCAGGTCGGGAAGAAGAGAGGGCCGACCGGGTTGGGGTTGCTTCAGGTCGGGAAAAAGAAGGAGAGTGGCGGCCGGGCTGCTGCCTTGCCGGCGACGGAAGAGAGCGGGAATGGGGCGGCCGGGCTGCTGCTTCGCCGGCGACGGGAGAGAGAGAGAGGAAGGGGCGGCCGTGCCCTAGCTTCGCCGGCGACGGGAGAGAGAGAGAGAGAGGAAGGGGCGGCCGTGCCCTAGCTTCGCCGGCGACGAGAGGGAGAGAGAGAGGAAGGGGCGGCCGGGCTGCTGCTTCGCCGGCGACGGGAGAGAGAAAGAGAGGAAGGGGCGGCCGTGCCCTAGCTTCGCCGGCGACGGGAGAGAGAGAGAGAGGAAGGGGCGGCCGGCTCCTTGCCGCTCAAGGCCGACGATGAGAGAGGGGATGGAAGCCGGGGTTGTGGCCGTGCTGCTCCGGGCCGGCGAGAGAGCGGGGAAGGGGGGCGGCGGCGGCTGGACTTTAGATCCGCGGGCTAGGGCTCCCGATTTCCCCTGCTTCCATTTCTCCTTTTTCTTCTTCCTCCTGTCCCGAGCCCCACCCCCTGCCTGCTCTATTTTATCTTTCTTTAATTCCTTTTTTTCCCTCTTTTGCTGTTGTCCTCAGCCCCCTTTTCTCCTTTTTATTCCTTTTTTATCCCCCCTGCTGCCCGAGCCCCCCCTATACATCCATATAATACATATTATATTATAAATATAATATATATTATTATATTATAAATATAATATATATTACTATATTGTAACATCAATCGAACGTCTGCAAAAAGCCTACACGCACGAAATCTCCGCACGCACGCACGAGCACCCGCACGTCCTCGAACGGGACGGCACCAAAACGTCGCCCGCAACACACCCCTAGGCTGATTTTTGGGGAGGGTCCCACTCGCCCGGCTACGGTGTTGTACACTCACCTTGACTCAAGTCATGAAATTGTCTAAAAAATGATGACGACGATGACCACCAATGCCCTCAAAGCCCTCATAGTTCGACTCAACCGCACGCCATTGCCACATCAAGCTGCCTTAAGCTCCTCCCATGAAGGGCCTCCGAATCACCCAGAGTTTTAGGGCTAATGCTAAGAAGGGAGCGAGGTTCCCTGCTATGTGAAGATGGACTTTCCTCTCTTTGACGATTATGAGAACCCTGTGGCGTGGCTTACAATCTATGAACAATTATTCGTGAATTAGAACACCTTGGGACGACTGGATTAACATGGCATCCTTTCACCTCTTTGGATCCACCTAGTTATGGTTTTCCCAATTATAGTCTATTGTTAAAGGCGTGCCTCAGGTGCGCCTAAGGCTTAAGGCTCACCAGGCTCAGAGGTTTGAGCATTCGTGTACCTTATTTGCATCTTTAGAACATAAAATGTGTGCCTGAGTAAGTTTTTTGTTATAATTTTTTTTCAAAAATTAAAAAGAAATAATATAAGAACTCAATATTTTTTGATTTATTTAGTGTCTGTAAAAAATAATTGTGCGTTGAGATTTAGATATGATGCAAGTGAACACATTAATTTTATATTTTAAGTGATAAAAATGATATTAATGAATGACTAATTAGTAAAATAGATAAAGAATTTGATCAAGAAGATGAAATGATGTTTGCTACTGATTATTTAAAATGGATGTGGTTGCGCCGTGCTTTCGTTAGGCGGGCGTCTAAGCCTTGAGACTTGCGCTTAGGATCCAAGATGTTTTTGCACCTAGGATCCAAGATATTTTTGCGCCTTTAATATCTAGAACTACAGCTGGAAAAACAACACTTGCATTAGAGGACTTTAGATCAGTTGTAACCTTCTGGGACACCTCTTCGCGACAACCCCTCAGTGACCTCCTTTTCCCTCATACAAACAGAGTCCATTAATGATTACTTGGAAAAGTTTGAGGTGCTGCTCGTACTAGCCCAATTAATTCCACCAGAGCACTAGATGACCATCTTTATGACGGGCTTCTATGGGCGGCTTTGTTTGGACGTGGAGTTTCATTCTCCGACAGATCTCACCACCGCAATGAGCTTCACACGTGTTTGCAAGAAGCAATTGTTGGGATAGACCTTACACTAGTCGTCATAGCGGCGAAGGGACGTCCCGAGTTTTTGGTACTCCCCCTTCCTAGTCCAGTAGTGACCTCCTCAAGGGAAAGGAAGGGGATCCGTGGGATCCTGAGGTTTTCCTCCACGCTATCGCGGGATCGCATTTAGGCGAGACTATTTAGATGCTGATCACTATAACAGATCACACGCTGGTAGCTCTTGGATTTCAGGAGCACACATAACTTCATTAGGGAACAAACCACTCATCGCCTTCAACTCCATTTGACCAGTCAAGGCTGCCTTAATGTAGCGGTAACCAATGGGATCTTGATGGCGTGCCCTAGAGTTTGTCGCGTCGTACCTATCGTGTTGGAGAGCTACCACTTGAAGATGGATATTTTGGTGATTGCCTTTCGGGGCTTTGAAGTTCAATTAAGCACCGTTCGTTTGAATGAATTGGAATATTGGAATTGAGATCAATTCCAATTATTCTCGAAATTGAAATTTCTCTAATTCTAATTATAGTGTTCGTCTAATAAGTAAAATTGGAGAATATCGTGGAATTGATCAATTTTGTTATTTGTTAGATAATTTTTAAACTTAGACCTACGCGTGTCAGATAAAAAAACACGCACCTGTGTGAAGTAATTGTGCCCGAGCGCGCATACAAAAATGTGAGCGGCCATGCGAAGCGCGTGAGTCTGTGCGAAACAGTGGGTGTCCAAGCAAAAAATGCGTACCTAGGCGAAAAATGAGCGGTCAGGCGAAAAACGTGCGACCGGTCGGAAAACGCGTGTCTAGGTGGAATTCTCGTGCCCGGGAGGAATTCGTGCGCCTGAGTAAAAAATGCGCGATGTGAAGGAAAATTGGGCCCGAGTGAAAGAACTCATACCAGGGTGAAAATGCGTGCCGGGCTAAAAATGCTCCCCCGAGCGAAAAATTTGTGGCTTGGCGAAAAATGCACGCCCTGACAAAAATCGTGCGCTTGGGTGAAAAAATGCGCCATGACAAAAAAAGCATGCTCGGTAGAAAAAAGCACACTCTGGAAAAAGTACTCATGCACGAGAGGAAACACACGTATGATTGAAAAATGCTCTTCTGTGCGAAAAATATTCGCCCGGACAAAAAAATGCGTCCTTTGGCGAAAAAAATGCGCCACATGCGATAAAGGCACCTCAACCAGAATTATCCAATTTTTTATAGATCGAAAAGAATTGATTTTAGTTCAAAATGAATTCCATGGAATTCATTAAAATTCCAATTTTAACGTTCAAGCGCGCAAACGAATGACAAAATTGAAATTAGACATTCAATTCCAATTTCAAGAGTTTAATTCCATCCAAACGAACAGACCCTTTGATAACCGGTGGTTATGCACCTTGGGGATGTTGACATTGGACTTTGATCTACTCACTATGACATGGGGCAGGGACTTAACACAATTGTCAGGCGGCGCTTTCCTTTCTAGTGGGCACTTCACGGTGATCCTTTTACTTGACATTGGATGATGCAACTCACATGAGCCTAGATTCCCTCTTACAAGAATTCAATGATGCCATGGTTTCCTGTAGGGACTATACCCCCTCCTCATCGACATGACTACCTCATTTGCCTCCTTCTAAACACGACACTGGTGGTCATTCAACCCTACCACTTCCCTTTCTTACAAGAAGGATGAGATCGAGCCCCAATGCATTTCCATGCAATAACAAGTGATCATTCATCACGGTGTATCCCCCTTTTCATCTACGGTCCCCTTGGTGCATAAGGATGACACATGATCATTTTTTGTGGACTATCACAAATTGAATGGAAAAACTATTATGGATAAATTTCACTTCCCTGTAGTAGAATAACTACTGTACGAGTCACATGACGCCTGCTTGGACTTATGCTCGGGGTACTATCAGTTGCACATGGCGCCAACAGACATGGAGAAGATCGCCTTCCAGATTCATTATGGTCATTTTGAGTTCCTTGTGACGCCCTTTGGACTCACTAATGCCCATAAACATTCCAAACACTAATGAATGTGCTGTGAAGCATCGATACTTTCTTGAGGGCCACGTATCAGTACCAAATACGTATTCGGTACCGGTATGTACCCGATACTCGACCGATACACATGTTACTCTAGTCTGTTGGTACAGTTGGACTTGGTAGATCGTTATGCATATTGTGATAGTACACTTTTCTAAAATAAATAATAGATTTTTTTCTTTTTGAAAAGAAAAAATTATGACTCATAAATACAACTAACAGTGTTTGTTTATTATAATAACAAAATGTGTTTCAGATTTACATATCTTTTTTTTCCCGTTAAAACTATAAAGAATTTGATTTAAAATTTATTATTTTATTTTGTACTATATATTTAATGATTAGATGTTGCAAATTGGTAATGTTTCTTCTTGTTCAACACAAATTGGTAATTTTTCTTGGTAAATGTATCATATATTGATATAATCAAAGATATGCATACAAATTCAGTGACAAGGGTGAGGACATCTGGAGGATTAACACAGGAATTCCCTATCACTGTTGGCTTACATCAAGGTTCAACTTTAAGTCCTAATATCTTTACCCTTATCTTAGATGAGCTTGCCGGGCATATCCAACAAGCAATACCTTGGTGTTTATTGTTTGCGGATGATATCGTTTTGTTTGATGAGACGCGCGAGGATGTAAATGTAAAACTTGAATCTTGGCGAGACACTTTAGAAACAAAGGTTTTTAGGTTGAGCAGGGCGAAGACAAAGTATATGGAGCTTAAATTTAGCAGTACAAGAAGGACGGATGACGTCGTTATTAAGTTGGGTGATCAAGATATTTTCCGTAGTGAATGTTTTAAGTATCTTGGATCGATAATTAAAAAAGACGAAGGTATTGATAAAGATGTGACACATAGAATCCAAGCGGGTTGGTTGAAGTGGAGATGCGCGTCAAGGATCTTATGCGATCGTAAAGTACCATTAAAACTCAAGAGAAAGTTTCACAGTACTGCAATTAGACCAGCGATGTTCTATGGTTCTGAGTGTTGGGTAGTGAATTGTGTACATGAGCAAAAAATGGGAGTTGCGGAGATGAGAATGCTTAAGTGGATGTGTGGACACACGAGACTGGATAAAATTAGGAATGCATGTATCGGGTTTAAGACAGGAGTAGCATTAATTGCAGAGAAGATGAGAGAAGCTCGACTAAGATGGTTTGGACATGTACAAAGGAGACCATTAGAGGCACCTGTTAGGCATTGTGAGAGTCTAGTCACTAGACATGCTAAACGAGGGAAGGGTAGACCAATAAAGACCTAGAATGAAACTATACATAAAGATATGATGTACTTAGGCATTAGTGAGATTATGACAAAAGATAGGGCACAATGACACACATATATATATACATGAACATGTATATATATATATGTGTGTACATGTGCATATATATATACAACGTATGTATTTTTATATGTCAATTTTAATTACACCGTACCCCAAACATTCTCGCGTTTTTTTTAAATTTTCTGTACCGTTGTACCAGATACGTATCGTACATGGTACTCGTACATGTAACAGTGCTTCATAGTGAATTGGGTATTCTAAGACTTGTTGTGCCGCTATGCACTTGATTTCTTGGATGATATTTTGTTATATAACAAGATCTGAGAGGCACACTTGAGCATCTCCACAACGAGCTCCAACTTATTAGACAACATTAGTTGTTTTTGATGCGGGCCAAATGCTCCTTTGACATAGATAGGGTGGTGTTTAGGCCATATCGCGCACAACATAGGGTCTCAATCTACCTGGCGAAGATTCAAGGGGGACAACCTGGCCTATTCCTTAGTCCCCACGCGAGCTCCGTGGCTTCTTGGGGCTCATCGGCTATTACCATCATTTCATCCAAGGTATAACTTGTTTGGGGAGCCCTTGATGTTGAAGAACTCATTTACATAGAAGAAACAACCACTTTTAAGATCCTCCAACATGTCTTGGTCACCGCTCTCGTGCATCATCTGCCCGATTTCACTCAGGTATTTCAGGTGGAATGTGATGTCTCAGGACCGCCTACTTTTGTCGGAAGACAACCATCATCAAAAGAAGCTCCCTGCCTATGAACATGAGTTGATCAGATTGGCCAAGGTCGTTCAACACTTGTGACCATACCTATTAGGACACGCATTCTTGATTCAGACAGATCACTTCAGCTTAAAGTATCTCCTTGAGCAATGCCTCAACACTGCCCTTCTGTAGTGTTGGGTAAGCAGACTGTTCGATTTTGATTTTTTGGTCAATTATAAGGCTGGCACCTTGAAACACACTGCATATGCACTTTCACAACGAGACTATCCATACACATCTCTCTTCGCCATTTCGCACACCACTTCTGAGGTTCTCATTCGACTTAGACTGAAGATCCAATGCTCACCCATTCTCTTGCCGCCGAATTCGAGAAGGAAGGATTTCCACCTTCTAGACCGCGAGGGATGGCTTCATTCTGTACAAGGAACAATTATATATGGCGCTCTCTTCCTCCCTCATCTCTGACATTTTGGAAGGCACCCATGGAGCCACACACGTAGGGGTCCACATGATACTTTAACACTTTCAAGCAAAATTCTTCTAGAAGGACCTTAAGCGCAATGTGCATGAGCTCATTACAACTTGTTTCGTATGTCAGCGTAACAAAACCTATCACCTTCTCCCAACACGTCTCCTTCAACCACTACCTGTTCCAAGTATTAGTATGTAAGTTTTTAATCACACCGAAAAAATAACTTTTCTTTCTCGATAACAAATTTAAATACACACAGAAACTAAATTGACACGAGTGGATTAACCAAAGTAACACTAAAGTGAGGAGGGGGTTGAAGTGGCAAGGGTAGATGGGGGTGTGGTGTTGGTCATCCTAGTTGGAGGCGAGGGTAGTTGTTGGCAGTGTAGGATCGGAGCGGAGATTGCAACTAATGATGCCAAAAAGGAGGATGAGCTAAGAGTAGTTCTGATGTAGCGGTAAGACTAACACGGGGTGGATCTTCTAAATGCAGCCCTAAGTGCGATAAAGTATAATGTAGTGCAAGATTGGTCTGCTAAAATCACAACTAGTAATTAATTATTATAAAAGGGGAAGTTGGTTCTCTCATCTTTGTTGGAAATATCTATGCTTGGAAGATTTACCTACATCGAAGGGGAAGTTGGTTCTCTTCATGGTGGTGGATGGGTTATCCAAAGGGGCACACTTCATAGCTTCGAGCAACCCTTTCACTGCGGAAGGTGTCGCTCGAGCCTTCTTTGAGCAGGTGTTCCGCCACCAGGAGCCCATACCATAAGTTGGGCCCAAGTATTATGGGCCATTCAAGGCATTGCAACGGATTGGGGATGTGGCCTACCATCTCCAACTCCCAACCGAAGCCCAGATTCATAACATCTTCCATGTCTTCCAGCTGAAGCGTTTCATTGGGGCACCACCGACAGCACTCTTGGTAAGCCTATCGCCGCAGTTGAATGACAAGCTTGAGGTCAAGATTGATCTCAACAACGAAGGTGATGTTACAGATTCACGATGGGACACCACATATTAGCGGTGTGCAAACACGTGAAATGATTCACTCACGTCATCGCGGCTTTTATTTCTTTTCTTTAATTTCTAGATGTTTATTTGAACTCACTATGTTAGTCTTGTGAGGGGCATTTCAGACTTATGACGTAAATTTTGTCCACTCTATGGAAGGGCAAAAGACGGGCAATGAAAAAGGCCACAAAGTATTAATCAAATTCTCTTTCTCCTTCCCTCTTTTCTTTTTCTTCTCTCTTCTTTCCTGATCCCGATTGGCTATAGGGCTTCTCAACCAGCGTCTCCTTATCACTCCCAACTGATGATCGTCGTCCCTCGTTTGACAGCAGGAGATCCTCCGGTGCTTCCCTTCCCTTTCATTCCTACCTTCTCTACCGCTATAGGTCCATGAGGCTCTAAGAAGTGGAACTCCAATTTCCTCCAAGACTTTACGATCATCAGACTGCAAACTATATGAAGAGGAATTAGAAAGAAACGTACCCAAGGTAGGAGGGGCTTTGTTCATCCAAAATTTTTACCCACTCATCCTTTTCATTTGAGGAATCACTCTCTCAACTTGAGGAATCCTACTATTTCTTTCATACATATATCTTTTTCTCTGCCCTTCATTTATAAGTCTGGTATATAAATCTAAACGTGGTGCAATAAAGTGATTTATGGTAGAGTATGTGGTGTTAGGTGCTACAATTTATTTATCAATAACTATTACACAACCACTTCATTAGTCCTCAGTGGATATGATATTACAACGATAGGTTACTTGTAGGGTATCTATTGTTGATCTACGCCAATTTTATTTTTTCTACTCGATACAAATATCTAAGTTTGTATTAATTTTGTGTTACTAAATTTTCCATCTCAAATCTTTGTATGTTTATTTTTGCATGGTTGAGGAATCCACTGAGAGAAAGCAAAAGTGACAGTACAAGATTTCTCATCCATGTATACAAGTGGTTACAAATGAAATTAAAATAAATATTGAAACAGTGAAATAGCTAAATGCTTAAGCATAACATGAGGCCTTAGCTCGCCTTTTGTACGTCCACCATGTGCGTGTGGGTTTTGCAAAACTCCTCGCGCCCATAATTGTCCCAACAGACCTTTACCAAACGAATGCTCTTGTTCCACAATTGCTGAACTTTTGTATCTTCTATACTAACTGGGTGAATGATGGTCTCCACATTCTCTCTAATCGGTACCGTAGTTGACTCGATTACGACACTTAGCTCGACTACGACTCTTCTCAAAAAGAGACATAGAATACATCATGAAGTTCACTAAGATCTTCCGACAAAGCGAAGCGGTAAGCACACTCACCTTTGTGTTCTATCACTTCAAACGGCTCTAAATATCTTAGACTCAACTGCTTCAAACGTTGAATTCGTGATACACCCTTGAACAACTTAGTTTTAAAACAGAATTTATCTCCGATAAAAAATTCCACATTTCCGTGGTGTGCGTTGTAATGTTTATCCTGGTGGTCTTGAGCGATCTCCAAACGGTCCCGATGGTTTGGATTAATTCGAACGCATCCGACGCCTCTTTCTTGTTTAGCAAACTTGTGTCCCCCCGCCCCCTCGCCCAAAACATTGGCGTCCAACATACCCTTCCATATAGTGCCCCAAACGGCCCAATCTTTATGTTCGCTTGAAAATTGTTGTTGTACGCAAACTCGTTCATATTGAGGTGATCCTCCCACTTCTTGTCGAGCTCGAGTGTGCACATCCCTAGCATGTCTTCGATTGTACAGTTGGTTCTCTCTGTTTGACTGTAGGTCTGCAGACAAAACACCATACTATACTTCTACTTTCTTCACAAACTCGTCTGTACAAGCCTCCAATATTTGGAGGTGAAATGCCCATCCCGATCTCTGATAATACTCCTCAGTATCCCGTGCAAGTGAACGATATTTCGAACATAAAGCTCAACCCATTGCTTCACACTGTCACTCTCCTGATTAGAGATGAAGCGAATGATATTTGCTCGCTTCTCTGACAACCAATCTTTACCCAGAATTACGTAGCAGTAACACTACCTTCAGGTCGAAGCCCTGTTGCTCTATCCTCAAAATGATGGGACCTCTCTTGCTCATGCTTATGAATGATCCATTCAGCATTTTCACGTTTAACTCAACTCTAGCGGAAAACAACTCCGCACCAATACTTCAGATAAAGGCATCCTACAAGAATGAGTGCGACTCCCCCGTGTCGAATAAGACCTTGGTATGTATGTTGAAAACTAAAACCATGACTAACAAATAACACAAACATAAAATTGCTAACAGATAGACTGTTCTAAAAGTAGAAAACTTTTAAACTTTTCATACATGTCACCAAGTCGGCCTGACAGGTAGCCTTCTGCTGCCCCAAGCTGTACGCCCTTGGCTACACTGGTGCCATGCGAGAAGCACCGGACTTCGCCTTCTTTCCTTTCTGTAATAACCTAAGTTTTAAAATAAATTAAAACCATAATAATAGTAATGACATTTTAGTAAATAACCAAAACCTAATTCCCTCTTAAAGTTGAACCGTGAGCCCCCTAAAGCTATATTTTTCTTTCAACTTAGGTTTCCCACAGTCGCCCGTCCCGATCCCCCCCCCCCCCCCCGCTTCTCCCGATTTCCGCCTCCCGCCTATCTCCCACTCCCGGTACCGCAAAGCCGCCGATGCATCTTCTCCTCCCTTGGCCGACGCCTCCTCTTCTTCCCTTAGCCGACATTTTCTTCTCCTCCCAAAGCCGACAACATCTTCCCCAAATCGGCAGCAGGCCCTTCTTCCTCCTCCAAGGGCTGCAGTAACCTCTTTTTTTCTTCTTCCTCCTAGCGGGCCAACCAGCATCAGGTTTCCCCACCTCAGCCTCAGTCAAACATCAACCTTTTCCCCTTCCTCTAGGCCAGCCGCCACCTCCTCTTCAAGGGCCGACAACCTCATCCTTTGGCAGCCCTTAATCCTCTGATTCTTCTTTGATTTGGCCGGGATTTGCGAGATGGACACCTATGGTTTCCTTACCTCTCCTCCTTGGGCTCGGATTGGTTCTATTGGTAAGAATCTTCATTATTTCTCTTTTAATCAGATATTTGTGATCCTTAATGATTTATTCGTGTTTGAAATTTCGTATATTTTGTGATTCTATGTTTATGCCCTCCTGTGATCGTCTAACCCCATGATATTTGTGATTTCCGGTGCCGCTTCTCGTTTCAATTGGTGGGATCACAAAAAACCCTCTCCGATTTAGGGTTTCTCCTAGCCAAGTGCCGCTAAGTATCCGGTTCTGCGTGGTAATCTCCCCTCCCCTCACCTTTGAGGGAGGTAATTCCTAAACCCTCTCGTGCTTTAGGTTTTGTAAATAATACGTGCTAGCGTAGAATTTTCCGTCATGTCAAATATCAATTATGATTGTGAACATATTCAAAATAGGGTTTTTGATTTTTGTTTGCGCCATTGTAGCCGCCGCCGTCAGTTTCAGCCTCATCTTAAGGCAAGTAAAGATTTCTCTTTCTTGCAAACATTGAGCTTAGTTTAATGTGTCTGTTCTCATGATTTTATGACTGTACTCTTGAATATTTTGATATTTCGAATGAATTTAAATCTTGAATGCATATTCTGACAAGTTAATAGTTTAGGGTTTAATCTTGAATGTCCAATGTGATCGCAAATGATTATTATTTGGATATTCACTTAGACGAATGTTCATTTCACATTTGATGAATAAATTGAAGAATGATAAATTGTTGAACACGAGCAACATTGGCATGATAATAATTGTAATGAATTCTGTTTAGCAAATATATGATTGATGTTTTATATCATGCTTGTAGCATACATATTTTTATTTGAAAGATATTGGTGTCAGAAAAATGGTTGAATCTAGATCAGTATTTGCTATCCCCAAATTATGTATAGTAATCTTACCACTCATGAATTCTTTAACCCGCAAATTATAAAACTTTTTGCTTCTTAGGTATGTTTAGATGCAAGACTTGGATAAATATTGTTTCATAACTTGATTCCCCTCTTTTCATGTTTATGAACCCTAATCTTGTATATCTGAATCGATAAATTAGTAACATGTCTTGATACACTAGGAATCACTAAATCATGAATCATTTAATCCATTAATGTAAAAAACAATCATTGAAAGGTAATGTTAAATTGATGTGACGCTTTTGAATCGAGTTTCCGCTTGACTTGTAATGGGAACCAATAAATGGCCATAACAAGCACAATTTTTTTATAAGCCTTGCATTTAGACTTATATTAGAATCATGCGCATCAAATAGAAATACTTACACCTTTCACTGATTACAACTTATGTCATTACGTGATCGAATATGTGTTTTACTCTGAAGTAAGCTAATAATTCTAGTTATTTCTGCTTGACCCACTTACTTGCTTGTCTTATTAGCTTTGATTCATGAAAATTGGTACTCATACATTTCTGCTTCTTTTACTGGTTATGTACTTTGCCTTGCTTATATTATCAATGTTCTGAGACTTTTTCTTCTTGTTTTGAAATTATCTTAGCGTCCGTGACTGCGCCACCTGTTTCTTGACCCCGATCTGTGTCAAGTCCCATCTTCGGGAAGTTATCTTCTTGCTGTGTCGGGTTCTATGTTTATGTTTTATTTTGTTTTTTGTCGGATATTTCTTTTATATAATAATTATGGTCAGTAAATTATGGACAACTGCTAGGCTAAATAATCTATGTACTAGAATTTATCATTATTTACGTGTTCATTTTTCTGAGCTTGTCATGACATAAAAATTGTATCTAAATTTGTATCACGAGTTTTAATAAAATGCACGTGCATTAAATTTTTCAGCCATATTTTAAAGCTTCTGCATGAGAACAATCTATTTTTCTCAAAAATAATTATTTAAAACCTATTATCAGTATCTCTGCTCCCGCATAACAAACAATAATTATTTTAAAATCTATTTTCTTTCCGCCCATGCCTCACGATTCGCCCCAAAACGCACTTTAACTTTTGTTAAAACATGTCGTGACACTTTCTCCACATAGCTCGGCTTTGTCTGCAATATAGGCTCCAACCTTCTGTTCTCTATAGATGTCTGTTCCTGGCACTTGTGTGTGTGGCCCTCTTGCCACAAGTGTAGCAGGTAGGTCTCTGATACCCACCCGTCACTCCATTGCTCACGTCCCCTGAATGCTGAGGACAAAACCTCTTACTCTTTTTCTCTCTTTCCCACATCTTCTAGCTCTAAGGCTCGAGCATCTTCCACCATCGCATTGAATCCAAAAGTCCTTGAGGAGATCAACGTTTGCCTCAGATTGCCCCACAACCCTTTATAAAACAAATGTTTCTTCTCTTCCTCATCAACAACCATGCTCCCTGCGTGCCTGCTCAGCTGGGTGAACTCTTGAAACGCATTAATACCTTCTAGGAGAGTGGAGAGGGAATGCCGGCAAGGGGAAGGGCGGCCGGAAGAGGGGGAGAAGAGAGAGTTAGGGTTGAGAGAGGAGAAAAGGGGGCAGCCCTCAATTCATTGATCATCCAAGATAAAAAAACCAAACAAGAGTCCAAACCCATATATAGGGTTTCAAATTACAATAAACCAAAACAAACCAAAATAAACCCAAAAGCTGAAATCAGCCCCAACCGGCCCAACCGGGCTTGGCCTAATTTCCGGTTGGGTTGGTGCCGTCATCCGTGCCTCCGCCCGACCCCGTCCCGGCCGGTTCTCCGGTCTCGACCGCGTCTCCAGCATTGCGCTCCCGAGCTCTTCGCGTGTACACCTTCCATGGTGGCTCCTCGAGTAATTCGGTAACAATACCGCCATCTGGAAAATTGGCCTTGTCCTCAAGGCAGTAGTCAGGAAATTGGCGGCGAAAGTCGTCGCGAATGAGCCAAGTGGCGTCGCTCTCCGGCCGATGTTGCCAAGCCACACGAATCTCTTCGGGGGCCGCATCCCCGGGTAAGTGGTGACGGTGGCCAATGATGCCGGCTGGGTAGAGGGGCGCCATGCCCGATTCCTCCTCCTCGGTGGGTAGAGGTTCCACAGCCGGGTGGTCGCCAATGACCCGGCGGAGTTGGGATACGTGGAAAACCGGATGAATGCGGCTATGTGGCGGTAGGCGGAGCCGGTAGGCCACCGCGCCAATACGGCTGAGTACTTCGTATGGCCCGAAGAACCGAGGTGCAAGCTTCGGAGAGGAACGGCGAGCTACCGAAAGTTGGCGGTAGGGGTGGAGTTTGATGAAGACTTTGTCGCCCGCTTGGAAGGAGAGGTCGCGGCGCTTCCGATTCGCAAAGGATCGCATCTTCTCTTGGGCTCGTTGGAGGTGATGTTTAAGGCTATCCAAAATGACATCCCGATCATGAAGGTGATCGGCTAAGGTGGCTACCGGGCACTCCCCTGGAAGGTGGCGAATGATGGACGGAGGAGGCCGTCCGTAGACGGTTTCAAAGGGAGTGGTAGCCGCGGCATGGTGGTAAGCCGTATTGTAAGAATACTCGGCCCAACATAACCATTTGGCCCATGTGTTCGGGCGCTCCCCGATAAAGCAGCGGAGGTATGTCTCCAAGCAGCGGTTAAGGACCTCCGACTGGCCGTCGGTTTGCGGGTGGTAGGCTGTGCTCATGCGAAGTCGAGTGCCCTGGAGCCGAAAAAGTGACGTCCAAAATCCACTGAGGAAGAGCGGGTCGCGGTCGCTGACGATAGAGCGTGGAAACCCGTGGAGACGTACTATCTCCGCGATGAAACAGTCGGCCACCGTGGCCGCCGTATAGGGATGCCGGAGCGGAATGAAATGTCCATACTTTGTGAGGCGATCCACGACCACCAAGATGCAGTCGAATCCATTCGAGCGTGGGAGGCGCGTGATGAAATCCATGGCAATATCCTCCCAAATCCGCTCCGGAATGGGTAATGGTTGAAGGAGCCCGCCCGGAAACATGGCCTCATACTTGGCCTTCTGACACGGTAGGCAAGCCGCTACGTAGGCCTTCACTTGGCGGAGCATGTTCGGCCAATAGAGAGAGGCCGCCAAACGTCGATATGTCCGGAACGCTCCAGCATGTCCGCCGGACGGTGTGGAGTGGAACTCGGCGAGAAGGCGCGGGATACTGGCGGCGGCCGTGGATAGCACAAGACGGCCGCGATGAAACAGTCGGCCTCCAATAAGAGTATACGGCGGATGAGCCGCCGGGTTCGTGAGAAGAGTCCGCCGGATTGCGGAGAGGCGCGGGTCCCGATCCACTTCCAGTTGAATTGTGGCGGCGTCGTCCCAAATGGGGCGAGAGATGGCGGTGAGCTCGGATGAGGGCGGTACGCGGGAGAGCGCGTCGGCCGCCTTGTTTGATTTACCGGAGCGGAACTCGATCGTAAAGTCGTATCCCAAGAGCTTGGCGACCCATACTTGTTGTGCAGGCGTCGCGATTTTTTGTTGGAGAAGATACCGGAGACTGTGGTGGTCCGTCCGAACCACAAAAGCGCGGCCAAGAAGATAGGGCCGCCAATGTTGTACGGCGAGCACGAGGGCCATCAACTCGTTCTCGTAGGCCGAACGACTGCGGACTATGGAGGAAAAAGCTCGGCTAAAGTACGCGATCGGGCGGCCGGCTTGCATAAGAACGGCCCCCACTCCCGGTGCCGGAGGCGTCACATTCCACGACGAAGGGTTGCTTGAAATCGGGCATTGCCAAGACCGGGGCTTGCACGAGCGCCGATTGAAGGGTGGAGAAGGCAGACATGGCCGCGGCCGGCCAATCGAAACGGGCATCCTCGGCCCCTTTAAGGAGTTGAGTAAGGGGGCGGGCGATGGCGCCGTAATCCTTGATGAACCGGCGATAGTAGCCGGTGAGTCCCAGAAATCCACGGACTTCGCGGAGGGAAGTCGGCGGCGGCCAATGGAGCACCGCCTGAACCTTGTCGATATCCATGGCGACGCCGTTGGAAGAGATGGTATGGCCCAAGTAACTGACGCTCGTCATACCGAATGAGCATTTTTTGCGATTAAGCACCATGCGGTGGCTCCGCAAGGTGGTGAAGGTGCGGCGCACGTGGACGAGGTGTTCCTGCCAAGTTGGACTAAAAACCAAAATGTCATCGAAAAAAACGAGAACATGTTTTCGAAGTACCGGCCGGAAGAGATCATTCATGGTCGCCTGGAAGGTGGCCGGCGCATTGGTGAGGCCAAAAGGCATCACCAAAAACTCAAAGTGGCCGTCGTGAGTCCGAAAAGCCGTTTTGTGGACGTCCTCGGCGCGCACCCGGATTTGATGGTAGCCGGCGCGGAGATCCAGCTTAGTGAAGTAGGCCGCCCCGTGTAACTCATCCAGAAGCTCCTGGATTACGGGGATGGGGTACTTGTCTGGTACCGTCGCTTTGTTCAACTCGCGGTAATCCACGCAGAAGCGCCAACTTCCATCCTTCTTGCGCACCAACAAGACCGGACTGGAGAAGGGACTGGAACTGGGGCGAATGAGCCCGCCGATCAACATCTCCCGCACGAGGCGTTCGATCTCGTCCTTTTGGGCGTGCCCGTAGCGGTAAGGCCGGACGGACACCGCCGCCGAGGTTGGATGGAGAACAATTGGGTGATCCGTGGGCCGAACCGGGGGAAGACCCGGGGCTGTAGAGAACAAGTCCGGAAAGTCGTCGAGGAGGGGGCGGAAATCCATGTGGAATGACGGAGTTTGTGGATCCGCCGGTTGGAGAGGTAGGAGATAAGCCGAGAAGAGAGCGTCCGCGACGCGGTGAATACCACGGGCCGATAGCGGAGAGCGTAGGAGCGCCGCGTCGCCCATTAAACGACATGGTTGGTTCTGATGGTGGAAACGCATGGTCATGGTAGCCCAATTCACATGAACGTCGCCCAAAGTCTGGAGCCACGCCACGCCACGCCGAGAATGGCGTCGAGGCCCCCCAATTCGAAAACATGAAAATCGGCGGTGAAAAGGTAGGAGCCCACCGAGAGGATCACTCCCGCGCAACGTCCCAAGGTCGGTCGGCGTCGACCGTCCCCCAATGCCACCGAAAATCCGGGGGACGGGAGGCTCGGCAAGGCTAGCTCCTGAGCCAAGGAAGCCGAGATGAAATTGTGGCTCGCGCCACTGTCGATCATCACGATCACGACTCGGCCGTGAATGGAGCCCTTCAACTTCATGGTGCGGGGTCCGGTTATACCGCCCACCGAATAGAGAGGGAGGTCCAAGATATTCAAGGTGGCGGTGTCATCCGGGGGAGGAGGAGCCTCGTCGGGTTCGATGAGCGCATCAAAGTCGGCCGCGGTCACGTCGGCGTCGAAATCGCCGAAAAGGGCGTGAAACTCCTTGACGGCGCAAACATGGTGGGGCGAATAAGGTTGCCGGCAACGGAAGCACAAGCCCTTACGGCGAAGCTCATTATACTCGTGATTGGAGATGCGATGGGGGGGATCGGGCCGGCCTGGGCGAGGCCCTCCCCCTCCCGCCACGGGTCGGGGGGGGCCCATCACGCGAGGTGGCCGGTCGAGCAGATGAAGCCGGGAAATTCGGGACCGGGCGATGGCCGAGATCGGCTTCCACCGCGCGCGCGAGGTCCAAGGCTTCGGAGACCGTACGCGGGTTGTGAGTCCGAATGCGCGAGCGAATCGCCGGGCGGAGGCCTTGGAGGAAGAAGCCCAAGTAGTGGTCGGGTGGGAGACCCGGGACTTGGGTGACGAGGGCGACGAACTCGTCAATATACCCGTCGAGATCGGCCGTTTGGCGGGCGCTGCAGAGGCGTTCAATCGCGGAGCAGGTGTAGCGGGGATCATAACGCGTGATCATTTCCTGCTTGAAGTCCGCCCAAGAAATCGTCGGCTGGCTTTGCCGGAGCCAACGTGCCCAATGAAGGGCGGAACCTTCCAAGCCGACCATGGCAGTGCTAACCCGGTCCGCGGGAGGTGTGAGCTGAAGGTCAAAGAGTTGTTCGGCCCGTGCAATCCAACCCAAGGGATCCACACCGGAGAAGGAGGGGACATCAAGGTGTTGCAAATGGCGGGGTAGCGCGCCGGCCGCAGGCGGAGGGGCGTGCGCAGCCGTGTGTAGGGGCGGGGCGCCCAGCACGGACGCCGTGTCCGCGGAGGAGGCCGAGCCGGGGTTGGAGGGGGTGGCGAACGCGTCGAGACGGCGGAGGATGGCCGTTTGGCCCACGACGAGGGCTTCGATGGAGGCTTGCAAGGAGGAGAAACGGGAATCGTGCTCGGCGACGCGGGCGGCGAGGGCGTCGTGGGCGTCGGCGTCGGGCTCGGTGTGCGCGCGGGTGGTCGGGGCCATGAAGTCCGACGGCAACACGTGCAGGCGGACCGGCAGGTCGGACCAAATAATACCTTCTAGGAGAGTGGAGAGGGAATGCCGGCAAGGGGAAGGGCGGCCGGAAGAGGGGGAGAAGAGAGAGTTAGGGTTGAGAGAGGAGAAAAGGGGGCAGCCCTCAATTCATTGATCATCCAAGATAAAAAAACCAAACAAGAGTCCAAACCCATATATAGGGTTTCAAATTACAATAAACCAAAACAAACCAAAATAAACCCAAAAGCTGAAATCAGCCCCAACCGGCCCAACCGGGCTTGGCCTAATTTCCGGTTGGGTTGGTGCCGTCATCCGTGCCTCCGCCCGACCCCGTCCCGGCCGGTTCTCCGGTCTCGACCGTGTCTCCAGCATTGCGCTCCCGAGCTCTTCGCGTGTACACCTTCCATGGTGGCTCCTCGAGTAATTCGGTAACACGCATCCACTATCATGTCCCGCTGAAGTAACCTCGCGAATTTCCCCTGAAGGGCAAGCCTCGTCGATAAGGGGAGATACCGAGATAATGTTTCATGAACGTTGTTGCGAACTCCTCCATCGAGATCTGACTAGTAGGACGCCCAACAAAGTGTTTGCCCAGCTCATCTACCCACCAGAATTTCGCATCACCTTACAACATGAACGCGACCAAAGGTAGTTATGTCTTCAGGAGTCTTCGCTGCCTCCAATAGCTCCTTGACTCTTGCTAACCAGTCCTCAACATACGTTTGAGTTCCAGCCGCCTTTAACAAGGGAGAGGGATACTCAGGAAATACTTCGTCTGATGGTCCCTCTGATGATGCAACCGCCGCCGCCATCCCAAGACGCATGATACCATCATACGATACATTATTTTATTATTTTATGACATGTATTTCTTCCGTGTTTTAGTTGTTATTTTTCTTCGACTTGTCGGTTGGACCATCCGATGACACCCTGAATAAATGGTCCGACAACTTTGAATTAGTTAGGATGAAATAGGTAAGCTCTAAACATTTAGGAATTCATGCAGATAAAACAAAAATCTTAAAAAAGGGATTTCGAATTATACTCCAAATCATTAGCAGCCAAATAAATTTGGAAACAAAATATTTAGAATCCAATTGATTTTTGGTAAGCTATTTCTCCTTAAGGACTTGATCTCAGAATATGGGACAGACATCTGTACAGGAAGCGAGACCTAGTCTCCTTCTCTGTTTCACCGGAACTATCTGCCGCTGAAGACTTCCATGCCAGGCAACCTCCTGTTGCTGCCACCCCATTCATTGCTAGCGTATTCCGCCCTCGTTTCCAGGGACCCGATGACGCCTCACAACAACCCCATCTTCCGCCGCCGACGCGTCAGCCGGACGTTGTCGACTTCGACTCTCCCTATTCTAGTGTCTCGACGGTCAAAGCTCTCCTGGGAAAAGATGTCGACGACAGCAAACCCTCCCTTCTGTCGTTTCAGACGAGTTATCCACCTCTGTGTCGCTGGATTTGGAAAGACCAACACCCGATTGAAGCTTTGCGTATGTCTGGTAATCCACCGTTTTTGATGCCCGGATTTCGTTAGCATTAGCCGCATGCAATTCAATTAACTGTCCAAGAGCTTGCTTAGGATGATCTTATTATTTCCAAATCGTCGTTTTTTCATAAGTTATTGCCTCTGAATGAGGCTTGTGGAAAATAAACTTGTTGCTCAGATTGACCTGTTATAATTTGAGAACTTCCCGCACGCAAGGATTAACGATTTTTCGGCAACACCACAAGTAGAGTTTCTGCGCACAAAAATTCGATTTGGCCCGCTTGGCCTACCATTCAAAATTAATTTCGGTGGCATTAAAAATATTGTATTTTCTAACCCTAATTTTTAGCTACGTCAGTTTGGTATCAGAGTTAGGTTAATTCATTCCTATTGCGAATCAAGCGATCATTTTTTTTAAACAAGGGTTTATTAAAATTTCCCTTAAAACTTAAATCTTTATTTTAATAAAAGAAATGATTATACTTTTCTAGCAATTCTAATAGTTTATTGAATTTGTGTTTTAAAATTTTCAAAAATAAATTTATTTTATACCCGCTCGGGTAATCTCGTATTTAAAATAAAAGCTTAAGTTTTTTTGGAGTAATCTTTATTTTAAAAAAGGAATCTTAAAATACTCAACAAATTTATTTTTTTTCTAAAAAAGTGAAACCTAACTCATATAAATGAAAAAGCGAGTAGATCATTTAAAGATTAGCCTAGGGAACTTGACCCAATGAATGAACAACTTATGAAAGCGGTATAAACTCTCACCATCAATATGAATAACATCAGACACGTTATGAACAGATTATGCACATCAGTTAATATATAGTAGTCACCATGCAACTAAATCGAGTTCTTGCCCTAGAGAACAAAATAAATCCTAACCCTAGACATCTAGAACTTGTACACCCGAAATCGAACCCGAACCACGTAACCAAGCTCATATGGATATGAGAGTCAAGTTAGATGTAGGTGACTTTGAAGGGCAATTAGAGCCTGAAGGTTGTTTATAATGATGCGATATGAAGGGCCATTTCCTGTCTTGGAAGCTTCCCCAAGCTAGACAAGTCGAATATGTCACCCTGAGACTGAAATGGTCCGCTGTAGTTTGGTGGAGACAGTTAGATCTTTCTAGGTTCAATTTAGGCATGCCACCCATCACTACATGAACTGAATTAAAACACAATTGTGTAAGAGATACATCCAACCCCCTCTACCGTAAGTTCCACAACCTACGACCAGACAAATTATTGGTAGATGAATACACGAATGAGTTCCTAGTACTCCAGTCTCGCCTCGACCTCCAAGAGGATGTTGACATGATCGTCTCCCGTTATCTGAACAAGACACAATATTACATTAGAGATCAGTTAGAACTTCTTGACTTTAAGGATCTAGGAGAATTCTCTAGCCGCACATGTAGGGTAAAGGCCTTGGAAAAAGGACATCCGGGATTAGGTCTACTGATAGGCCCCCGTCCTACTCACATCTCCACTCCCAGGGTTAGGACCGTTGGTTCCTCTCGTCTGACCATACCTACGAGTACCCCTACACTCCCTGCCGCACCCTCTAGAGGCAAGGAGGTTATAGGCACTAGACCAAAACCGAACACTTTTATATGTTTTAAGTGTTTGGGTCCGGGCTATATATCTTCTGAGTGCCTGCGATACCATTTCGTCACCGTCAATGATCTTGAGAGTGGTTCAGAACTTGAGTATGATGTCTTCCTTAGTGACTCCCAGCCTGACCTGAACCCTGAGACTGAGTTAAAGAGCGAGTGTGTCCTCCACCACAACCAACTGACCCATAGAGCTCCTACCGAATATGAGTGGTTGAGAAACAAGGAGGTTATAAGCATTAGACCACAACCAGACACTTTTAGATGTTTTTAAGTGTATGAATTCGGGTCATAAATCTTCTGAGTGCCCACAATGCCACCTCATCACTGCCAATGCTTTATAGAGTGCTTCAAAACCTGTGTATGGTGTCTTTCTTAGTGACTCCCAGCCTGATCCGTACCCTAAGACTGAGTTAGAGAGTGAGTTAAAAGTAGGAGATTAGCCTGAGTAGCTAGTGTGTCCTCCACCACAGCCAACTGACCCTAGAGCTCCTACTGAAGATGAGTGGTTGAGAAACATATTTTTCGTACGACCACCCACGTCCATGGACAGTTTTGTTCTATCATCATTCATAGCGGTAGTATGAAGAACTTTGTTTCTCAGTGCATGGTTAAAAAATTGAAATTGAAGATGCATCCATTAGGAAAATCCTACAATCTAGCTTGGTTCACTAGTAGCACTGCGATTCCAATCGCACATCAGTGTCTCGTTGAGTTTTCCATAGGTAGTTCCTATCAGGACGCAGTTTGGTATCATGTTGCGACTATCGAGGTTTGTCATATTCTGTTAGGATGACATTGACACTTGGCAGTACGATAGACATTCACGATGTTGTGAAGAACTCACTCCTTCAAGCTCAATGAGGGCAAGATTGTTCTTCTTCACTAGAAGAATAGTCTTGTCCCTAGAGCCCCAGAGAGTCCTTCATACTCACCTACCACTGTCTCCACGATATCCTTCCCTTTTTCCACCATGTTGCTGACTGAGTCACAATTCCAGGTGGAGATGAAGGTTAGTAATGTAGTTATATGTTATCCGATATCGATTCCACTCCCACCACATTAGACATCCTTAGCACAGTATGACCTCTCATTGATGAGTTCTCTGAAATTATGTCAGAGGAGTTACCCAATCAGCTTCCTCCAATGAGAGATATCCAACACTGCATTGATCTTATAGCAAGAGTTATCTTACCTCATTAACTTCACTATCTTATGAGCCAAAAAGAGAAAGAGGAGCTACATATGCAGGTGACTGAGCTGATTTCGAAGGGTTACGTAAGAGAGAGTATGAGTTCGTGCGCCGTCCCTGCATTACAAGTTCCCAAGAAAGATTTGACTTGGCGTATGTGTGTAGACAGTTGAGCGATTAACAAAATTATTATCATATATTGCTTTTTGATTCCCCGATTGGATGACATGCTTAATATGGTTAGTGGATCCCGCATATTTTTGAAGATTAACTTGAAGAGTGGATACCACCAGATTAGAATTCAACCTGTGGATGGATGCAAGACTGCATTTATGACTAGAGAGGGTTTATACGAGTGGTTGGTGATTGCCTTTTGACCTCTCAAATGCTCCCAACACCTTTATGCGTGTGATGAATCAGGTGCTTAGACTACTTATGGGAGTTATACGAGTGATGAATCAAGTGCTTAGATCACTCATGAGAGTCTGTGCAATGGTATATTATGACAATATCTTGATTTTTAGTCTTGATCCTGATCAACACATCTGAGGCAAGTATTTGAAATTCTGCCTACGAATAAATTACATGTAAATTTGAAGAAGTGCGCTTTTATGACTGATAACCTGACCTTCCTATGATATATCAGCCCTAGGACAATTACCGAGGCTCGAGGATTTCAAGGGCTAACATCCTTTTATCTGCGTTTTATCCGGAATTTTAGTACCCTGATTGCACTTGTGACTGATTGTTTTTTAAAAAATTATTTTTTGGACTTGGGAAGCCGAACACACATTTTTTTAGTAAAGGAAAAACTCACAAGTGCACGTGTATTAGCGTTGCTTGATTTTGATAAATTTTTTGAGGTTGACTGTGTCGCATCCATAATTGGCATTATCACAATTTTGAGTCAGGAAGGACGACCTATAGTATTCTTTAGTGAGAAGCTGAACGAGACAAAGGCTAGATATTCCACTTATGATATAGAGTTTTATGCTATTATTTAGGCCCTCCGCCATTGGAGGCATTAACTGATCCAACGTGAGTTTGTGCTAAATACAAACCACAAAACACATAAGCATTTGAATTCCCGGAGAGAGATTAGACGCCACTCCAAGTTGGCTGCCTATTTATAGGAGTTCACATTCCACTTAAAACACAACAGTAGGATCAAAAATTTTGAATTAGTACAACGTGATCGAGTCCTACATAGATGAATGTTTATATTTCTTCAGTGTACTACTCCTTATTTTTCTTTGGCTTATCGGTTTAACCACCCAATGCAACCCTAAATAAATGGTCCGAAAATTTTGAATTAGTTAGGACGAAATAGGTAAGCTCAAAACATTTAGGATGGCATGCGGCTAAAACAGAAATCTTTAAAATAAGGTATTTCAAATTATACTCCCAATCAATTGCCACCAAATAAATTTGGAAACAACATATTTAGGATCCAATTGATTTTTGGCAAGTAATTGCTACTTGAGTAGGACTTGATCTCAGAAAAAGGGGCAAACATCTGTACAAGGAACGAGACCTAGTCTCATCTGTTTCGCCGGAACATCTACATCTATAGTTCGGTCAGTAGGACCACAAGTCTAAGTCCATTCCATGTCATGTGAATTGATGCAACTGTCGTCGCCATCTGAAGATGCATAATACTATCATACGATATGTTAATTTATTATTTTATGACATGTATTTCTTCTGTGTGCTAGTCCTTATTTTTTTTGCTTTCAGTTTAACCACCCGACGAGACCCTAAATAAATGGTCTTAAAATTTTGAATTAGTTAGGACAAAATAGGTAAGCTCTAAACATTTATGAATGCATGGGGCTAAAATAGAAATTTTTAAAATAAGGGATTTCATATTATACTCCTAATCAATAGCCACCAAAGAAATTTGGAAATAAAATATTTAGGATCCAATTGATTTTTGGCAAGTAATTGCTACTTAAGATTGACTTGATCTCAGAAAAAGGGGCAGTCATCAATACAAGTAACGAGACCTAGTCTCCTCTGTTTTGCCGGAACATCTATATTTATAGTTTGGTCAGTAGGACTACAAGTCCAAGTCCATTCCATGCCATGTTCGGTAATCTCGGAAGCCCATTGACCCGATCCCCATTTCGACCGAGTCTCGAGCTACTGAGACCCCTAATTTTTTCATCCAATATTTACGTGAGCTTCATGAGTACGTTCGAAGGAAAATTATTGCGAGTAATAATAATTATAACCCTATGCAAATTAAACACAAAAGGGAGTTGAACTTGGAGGAGGGAGAGCAGGTGATGGTTTACATACGACCAAAAAGGTTCCTTATGGAACAAATGTGTATGAGGGATAGGAGCAAATGTATATGAGGTTGACATCTCTATGAATATGGGGATAAACTGAGTGTGCAATATGGATTACTTGACTCGAGGAGCGCGTGTATGTATACGGTATACCCCTTCTTTGAACTTATCCCCAAGATACTACCTCCCCAGCTTACCCCCATCCCCTCTCGGGTATGTACTGTGGAGTCACCACTTCAGGGCCATTGGACACCACCGCGACACCACCAATCTAGAGTTCTCACAAAGATACATTACAGTCAATGATGCCAAAGAGCATATTAGCTGCCATTGTTGCCCATGAATTCATCACCATGACCGAGGGAGATACGCCGAGTTATCTTGTCCGTTGGAGAGGCCGGCAGACTTCTGATGCCACCTAAATTTCACCTACAAAGTTCGAGAAGCTCGTGCTCGAGTTACGTTGAGAACATGACCACCTTCATTCTTCAGAGATGAATGATTTCAAGTCGAGGGAGTTGTTTGAGTTCAATTGTCCCCATGGGCCACTCACGCGTATGCTCACAAGAGGCTTTGATTTAGTTCCCAATTCCCCATTCGAATGGTTTGAGTTTGCGAATGCATATGGAGGATCGTTTAACCATTTTAACATGTATAATTTTTTATTTTTCGTATTTTTATTTAGTGTTGATCACAACCAATATGAATGTGCATTATGAGCAGCCCAAATTGGTTGCTCTAGTCCTCATGCTCTATTTATTTGCTTGTATGCTGTGTGGGCATCAAAGCTTTAGTTCATCCTTTCTAGAGTCGCCTGTCCTCTTCACGGTGCCGACTCCGCGAGCCTCTAGGTGACGACTCTTAAGACATTCCCATTCTTCTTTCACCGCCATTTTGCGACACCGGTCCCCTTCCCCCTTTTCTCGGGTTCAAGTCCTAGTGGCACCTCTCCCGATCTCGACATCGCCAACCAACCCTCCTCTGACCCTGTCACCCCCACCCTTCCCCTCTAAGTCATACACCGTAGCGTCCTCCCCTTCCATTACATCAACCTCTCACCGCTACCTCTGCTGATCCTATCATCTCTAGCCGTCTCCTTCCCTAATCCCAATATCGTCAGCCGCCAATCATGACATCACCAGCCGCCTACTTCCCCGATCCTTTGTCCCCCGCACCCCCTCCTCCAGTTCCGACGTACCATCCATATCTCTTCCTTAGGGCAGAGCCTCCACTCCCACCTTTCTGAGATCCCAACGCATAGTCGCCTCCAATCCTTGTCCTGAGCCCATACTGTGAATTCTTCTTTTGCATCCCCTCCATCCTGTGTCATTAGGGATTGTCTGAACAAACACAGTTCTTCCACCCTCCTCATTCCCCCTTGCCATCACCTACCCCGAGCTGCGCCTCCTATTGGAGCTTCAATACCTCAAAGCCACACCTCTACCTATGTGTGTAAGTCGTTATTTTGGTATTCTTGTTTTTTTTTTCATTGTATATCCGGACAATGTTTGTATGGATGTGACAATCTATGCATTTACTTCTTGATTTCACATTGATTTGCAGGGATCATTCGCGGCGCACTTAAATATTTGTGCTCTATTCGCGGGCATATCTAAACTTAATCTCTTAAATTAATCATGCTTTTATTGTGTGTTTACTGCGTAAGATTATAATTATTTGGTTAATCTCTTGTAATACTATTTGGTTAATCAATTTTTGCATACACACATCTTTCTAGAGCAAGATAGGAATTATTTTCCCAGCAATACACCTAGGGTTTCCTTTGTTTGTGGTCAGCTTCATTGCCTACCCAATGTCAGGTTTCACATAAAATATGGCTAATGGCAAATTATCATGCGCCCAATATTTGATTCTTCCAATATTAGTTAAAATGTATCATCATTCTGATTAGATATTTATATTCATATTTTTGATTCACATTGGTGCATGAATTAATGGATGTGCAGGGTCTGTCGCCGATTCTTTACACCTCAAGTACTTTAGCTTTGTTGGGCGTGTGATTGCATTGGCCTTGATGCATAAAGTTCAAGTGGGCATCACATTTGATCGTGTATTCTTCTTGCAACTTTCTGGAAAAACTCTCACCCTGGAAGATATTCAGGATGCAGATCCTTTTTTATATATGAGCTGCAAAAAGATTCTGGATATGGATGATGAAATTGTTAATTCAGATGCATTGGGACTAACATTTGTCAGAGATATAGAAGCACTGGGTAGTCGTAAGTCTGTTGAACTGTGTTCTGGTGGGAGGGAAATCGTGGTAAACAGTACCAACAGAAAGGACTACGTCACCCTTTTAGTTCAAAATTGCTTTGTCACATCTATTGCTGAACAGATTCACCATTTTAATCAAGGATTTAGTGATATATTTTCGGATAAAAAGTGTCACAAACTTTTCTTTCAGAGTTTAGACCTTGAAGATTTTAACCGAATGGTTGGTGGAAGTGATGATTCAATTAATGTGAGCGACTGGAAGGCGCATACATCATATGATGGTTACAGGGAAAATGATTGTCATATCATCTGGTTTTGGACGGTAAGCTCATTATGTTTTTTTTTCATCATGCTTATGTTATATCTTGTATATCTTCTTGATGGCGCGCCACACCCGACACAAGTGTATTCCCGCAGGCGGCTGTGATCCATCGCCCAGTCGGACGATCTGAATCTGCGGTTGCGTCCGGATGATCGATCCGAGTCAATTTTATATATTACTTTTATTGTTTTGAGTTATATTTGACGCCCGATCGGCCCAGATAGTTTGAGCCATCCAATTCAGGTGGTTTTGGGGCTTGGACAGTTATGATGCGGTAGTTATTATGTTAGGTTATAAATAGGGCAGCAGTTCATGGGGGGGGGGTATAAAAGGTTTACTGGAAAATCCCGGAATCGCTCGGTCACGGATCGGTGCGACGCCGAAGCCCTCTGCCTCTCCTCCCTCCGGTGCGACGCCGGGAAACCCTCCTCTGCCTCTCTCTTCCCCCCGATCAGCCCTTTCTCTGCCTGAAACTTTAAGCCCCTCACCAGCAGTCTTCTCCCCTTCCGCCTCCCTCTCCCCTACTCCTCCCCTCTCCCGTCGGCCTCCATTCACCCTGAAGCCTAGTTGATGACGCGCCACACCCGACACAGGTGTATTCCCGCAGGAGGCGGTGATCCATCGCCCAGTCGGATGATCCAAGTCCGTGGTTGTTTCCTGATGATCGATCCGAGTCAAGTTTATATATTGTTTTTATTGTTTTGAGTTGTATTTGATGCCCGATCGTCCCAGATAGTTTGAGCCGTCCGATTCGGGTGTTTTTGTGGCTTGGACAGTTATGATGCAACAAATATTATGTTAGGTTCTAAATAGGGCATCGGTTCATGGGGGGCGGTATCAAAGGTTTACTGGAAAATCCTGGAACCGCTCGCTCACGGATCGGTGCGACACCGAAGCCCTCCGCCTATCCTCCCTCCGGTGCGACGCCGGGAAGCCCTCCTCCGCCTCCCTCTCCCCCCGATCAGCCCTGTCTCGGTCTGAAACTTTAAGCCCCTCACGAGCAGTCTTCTCCCCTTCCGCCTCCCTCTATCCTACTCCCTCTCTCCCGTCGGCCTCCAGTCACCCTGAAACCTCACTAATTCCTCCTCCCTCAGCCTAAAACCTCACCAAAATTCTCCCCCCTCCGCCTCTATCTACCTTATATTCCCCACTCACGCCAACCCTCATCCAGCCCCACCACCTTCCCCCCTTCACCTCCCTATCCAGACCAACCGGCCCTCCTCCTAACTTCTACATTACCATCAGCCCCAAATTCCTCACCCGTGACTCCACATCCACTTTCTACCTTTATCAGCCACCTCCAAGCCCATCCAAACCACCATCAGTCCCGATTCACACTTGCTACGACCTCGAACGCCGCCCCAACTGCCTTTGCCGCTGCCTGCACATGTGAGTTGTGGTATGTTACTTATTTCTCTATTGTTGTTTACTTTGGCACTTGTCCTGTAGTCGATGTCGGTTGTCGTTTGCTTCTAGTAATTTCATTGTGCAATTTGCGGGGTTTATCCTGTGCATGCTTAATTAATCACGCCTTGCTCGTTTGTGAGCATTACTTGTTTTCTTTAATTAGAGTTTTGGGAATGTTTGTGCTCCTGCATTTTTTGTATAATTAAATTACCGCTGCAATTATTAATACGGACCTACTCTTGCATATTCATCATTCTCGTCATATTTAGAATTGCATTTAGCGTGTCCACCCCGAGTCGTCCATACCTTGCATCACTTCTATCATAATGCTACATATTAGCGTTAATTAATTTTGAGCATTTATTCCTGTATGTTAATTTATTCCCACATTGCAAGTCATTTTAGTGCCTTTTGTATCCACAGGGGCATATCATTAGTAGTACTAGGAAAGTTATTCCACTTCAACATGATATGAGATTAGAGTTTCTTTTTGTCATAATAGAGTAGTATAACACTATAGCCTCAGCCCACTCGTGATCTGATCAGAGGAAAATATATGTTCGCTCATCTATTTTTTGCAGGACAATGTCATCTCTCTCGTCAATCTTCCGCAAAACTGAACCCAACTCGCTCATCAATCTTCTACTAGAATCAGTCGCTTGATCTTCTGTATCCACGACGTGGACCTCTCACTTGGTCATCAATCATCAAGCGACTGGCCAATTTCTTGCCAATCGTTGTGTTTTAGACGTTAAAACTACACTTGTCCTCCCTTCCTTACATAGTTCCCTTCCGCTTCTAGCTTTTCTTTTGAATTCTACAGACATGGATTAAATTATCCAAATTCAAGTACCCCAAGCATTCTTTCAGGGAGAAGAAGTTCTGTGATATTTAAGGTAAACAACTTTCAAACAATTGTTTTTCCAAGCCGCTAAACATAAAACATCATTTTAAATCGCACTAAAACACATTTTTAAATAATTTGCAGCTTTCTTATCATGAATCAAACACTCCTACGGTCATCACCGAAAACAAAACGAGAACGAACAATTGCAGAAATTAAAGAACACACAAATTTATGTGTTTCAGTAGCCCCGAGTCTCCAAGGAATAGGGACCACCCCTGAGGCTGGATAAGGCCATAGGACTGCATGTCCTGGAGCAATTTCAGCATGTAGAAAAGTTCGTCCTCGTCGCCATCCTCAAGCGTAATGGTGTTTTAGGGTTTATCCATCCTCAGGGGCAGTCGTTGTTCCTAGGAGATCCGGGGCTCCTGAAACACGTAAATTTGCGTGTTCTTTAATTTCTGCAATTTTTCGTTCTCGTTTTGTTCTTGGTGACGACCCTAAACCATACAAGTGTTTGATTCATAACGCCATAACATAATAAACAAAACAAAAAAACATGCTTAAATACATTGAACTTACAAATCAGACTCCATGTATTCTTACATTGTAGAGAAACTTCATAAACAAATCCAACCAATCATGTATTCTCCTTATGAAAACCAAATCCATTTGGACTCCCATAAAATCTGAAAGAACCCATAGAGTGGTCCATTGCAGGCTTTCATCTGTTTGTTAGTCGAGCATCGAAGGTCGGTTTAAACCGAACGTTGACTGAGCTGCCCGATGAGGATCTTGGCCACAGAAATTGTCTAGATGAACTAGCAATTGCATGTCTTCATTCTTTTAGGTTTGACGAAATATAAATTTATTTGGTGTGAACAAAAGTTCTGAAAGATGCAATTATTTTAATCAAGGGAAAAAATCCACTTGACAATGCTTGGAACAATAAAGGGTGCTTGATCTCCCTTCCTCTTCTAGCTTTTCTTTCGAATTCTACAGACATGGATTAAATTGTCCAAATTCAAGTACCCAAGCATTCTTCCAGGGAGATCTTTGTAGATTCGATGGTGACGTGTCTTCGTGTCTTGTGGATTGCTCTTGCTGTTTTATAGATAACAACACGTGGGCAACCTCTGCTGCAGCCGTGCCCTTGTCCACCACCTTCCAGGGTTCATGAAAGCTATGGACCATGTCCAAGTTGTCTGGTTCCAACAATGTAGACTAGAGTTTTGTTTCTCATTCTTTGCTTGATCGCAACAAAAATGACGTCATGTCACCTATCTTCCATTGGTGACTACCTCTCCTAGCTATACAGATTGTTATGCAAGTGATGCATTAGTTAGCAAACAGTCCCTCAGATATCTATCATGCTATTATTCATCTTAATTAATCAATTAGAACTACTTGAGATCACTTTGCTGTACTCTACTCCAATGGTGATAAAACTTCATGAATCTACACCCTTTACAAGAATCTTTTTAACCAGCCCACTCTCACTCCAGAAGTAGCTTATTAGGAAGTGCAACAATTAGGGGCAGAACTTCTTCGACACCATCCTTAATCTGCTGACATTACAACTCAATAAAAATAGTGGCAGAGCTTCTTTCGAATACGCTGAAACCGTCCGGGACGGTTTGATACGGGTCTGGAAGACCCCATCCTCGGCAAGCGCTATGCAAGGGTTTACACGAGGCGCGCGCGGGATTTAGACGCGGCTTGAGGATGCTCCGATTGGATCTGAGATCATTATTTCCGTTATCTTATAGTTCCTTTTATCGCATATTTCCTTTTATTGTGTTTCCTTTTATTGAGTATTTTCTTTTTATCATGTAAGCGCCTCCCTATATATACGGGGAAGGAGAACCAATGTATGAAGCAATTTCTATCTTGAGTAAGAATTTGGATGGATTACCACCCAGCATAACCCGACCTTGTGTTATCTATCAACTTGGTCCGACCTGCCGACTTACACACCGCAACCTTTTCGCCGCACGTAAACCTGCTCCTCTAGCCCGCGCCGCAAACCACGGGTCGACCTTCCGCGCCGTTCCGCCTGCCGCGGTTTCCTCCTGCACGCGCCTGCCGCGATCGACCTTCCGCGCCGTTCCTCCTGCACGCACCTGCGATTTCTGCCGAAGCCTCTACCATGCCGTTCTCAATTGGCGTCCCTTCCGCACGCCTCTTTCGGACTGTCCAGACGCCGCGCCACCGCGACGTCGTTTCCGCGCCTCCTAGACGCCGCGGCTCTGCTTCCAAACGCCTTCTGCGACGTATCTTCTCTGTCCTTCTTCGCTCCCTCGCCTGCTACCGAACCACTCCACTCCTCCATCTGTTCCGCATATTCGGCCTCTTCCTCCACTCCGCGCAAGCCCGTGATGCGAGGGATGGCTGCTTGTGATAGGGACACCCCTCCCTCGGTGGAAGGCCTTTCCGTTCGCATGGATCAAGTCGACATGACTCTCTCTGACCTCCAAGTCGCCGTCCTGGAGATTCACTCGCTCCTTTCTGCTCGACCAGCCACACCCTCACCGTCACCGGCCACGACAACCCCCTCATTCTTCCGGCAGTGCCGCCAAACCATTCAAAGTTTCTGTGCCATTCGATGACCCGTTGGCTCCCCACTTCCGCAGAATCGACATTCCGGTGTTCGATGAGATTGATCCCATGTGCTGGTTGCCCCGTACAGAGCAATACTGTTGGGTACATTGGTCAAATGTACCTGATTTGAAGAAGCCTCACCTAACTCAATGATATACATCATAATGTATTTGATGTTTGTTTGAGTTACTTGTGCAGGTTAGGTATACACTGGACTGAAGCTAAAAGTTTCTAAGTCCATGTGTCGACACCCAGAGGGAAAGTGTCGACACTTGAGAAAGCCTGTGTCGACACCCAGACAAGCAGTGTCGACACTTGGAGTAATTGTGTCGACACCTGGGTAGAAGAGTCGACACCTGACAGAAAGTGTCGACACTTAGAGCAGTGTCGACACTCAGTGAAGAAGAATGCAGAAAAGCTGTGTCGACACTTAGCAGAAGTGTCGACACTCAGAAGAGCTGTGTCTACACCAGAAAGTGTCGACACTTGGAGTTGTGTCGACACTCAGCAAAATTCTGCAGAGACTAAGGACAAGTGTCGACACTCAGCACAATGTGTCGACACACACTCAAAGGAGTCAACACTTGAAGTATGTGTCGACACTCAGCACAATGTGTCGACACACAACCAGAAGAGTCAACACTTGAAGATAGTGTCGACACCCAGCACAATGTGTCGACACTTAGTTGAAGACTCTACACTTGAAGAAAGTGTCGACACAAGGAGCTGTGTCGACACTTAGCAAAGAACAGAAAAGTTTACAAAATATTCTAAGTACAAGTGTCGACACTAAGGGAATGTGTCGACACTCAGCTGAAGAAATAAAATTGAAGACTTGTGTCGACACCAAGAAGCAGTGTCGACACTTGACAGTTTCAACACATGAAGATGTGTCGACACAAAGGAGATGTGTCGACACTTAGAAGAATACAGTTAAAGAATGAAGATCAAGTACTTGTGTCGACACTTAATTTCAGTGTCGACACTTGAAGAAGAATCTGTGTCGAGACACACAAGGAGTTGTGTCGACACCTTGTAGACTTGTGTCGACACTTACACAACATGTGTCGACACTTGATCTATAAGTGTCGACACTTAAGAACAGAAAGTCTCGACACTATCTGACAGTTAGAGAATTTCAAGAAGTGACTGGTTGACATGACAGCTGCCGATCCAGCCGGTCTACAGCAACTGTCAGAGAAATCAGAAGTCTGTTATGAACCGGACCAGCCGGTTACCATGAAGGAAGCCTATAAATAGGCACCCATAGTTTACAGAATCTGATAGATAGATTGATTGATTGTTGTTACAAGTAGGTGTCAAGAATACTTAAAGTGGTTGATCAGATTCTTCAAGTAATCAGGAAAGTGATACACAGAGGATCAACACAAGAAGATCTGACAGTCCAACTGCAGATCTAAGAAGTTGGAGAGAGAGAGCTCCAATCAAGAGTTCAGTCTTTGGAACTAAGGCTGAGAAGAAGGATTCAGAATCATCTGGATCTCAAGAAGCAGAGGTCAGGGATCAACTGCAGAAGATTCAGACTAATTCAGTTCTAACTCAAGAAGCTTTGAAGGAAGATAAGTCAGTTTGGATCTAGCTGAGTTCTTCCAAGAACTCTTCAAGAAACTCTCAACTCCTCTCTTATTTTCTGAGTTGTAGAGATAGCTATTGTATTTCTATTTTAACTTGTAGGATCCATTGGATCTGAGAGAATTGTAAGCCTATATTATAAAGGCTGAGGGTAGGGCTTGGTTGCCTGAGTGTAGGAGTTGAAGAACTCTGAGTGTAGGCCTTAATTGGCTGAGTGTAGGCCTGGGTGGCTGAGTGTAGGCCTTTGTGGCTGAGTGTAAGGCTTTGGGCCTGAGGTGTAGGAACCTAGTTGGGTTCTGAGATAGTGGAGAAGGTTGGCCGAATCTAGTACACTGCTAGATAGGCGAAGGGGGAAAGTGGATGTACCCAAAGATTGGGGAACCACTATAAATTAGTGTGTCTGCTGTGCTGTGCTGTGCTGTGAATTAACTGTAATTGCTGTTAGCTGTAGAATTCTGTGGAATAACTGTTGTGCTGCCAACAAAGATTTAAAAAGGTTTAGGTCACCTATTCACCCCCCCTCTAGGTGTTTAGGTACCATATCTTTCAAGTGGTATCAGAGGGAGGTTCCTCAAAACAAGGACTAACAGTCTAAGGAGATCCTGTTTGGCAGAAACAGTCTAAGTCAGAAAACAGATTCAAGAAATTCAAGAACTTCAAGAAACATGGGTTCTTATGAGAATCACAAAGAGTTGGGTTCCATGAAGTTACCCATATGCAGGAAGGAGATTTTTGGAATCTGGAAAGAAAGGGTTAGGCTATTTATGGAGGCCTCAGACCCAAGAATCTACATCACAGTTAAGGAAGGGCCTTATGTGCCAATGAAGATTTCAGTACTGGATGCAAATCAGAGGACTCCAAAGGATTTCTCTGAGATGACCAAGGATGAAATTGTCCTAGCCACTATGGACAAAAGGGCACAAAACATAATAGTAAGTGCCATTGATGATGCAACTTTTCAGAACCTAATTCACTGTAAAACAGCAAAAGAAATGTGGGATACCCTCATTGTCTACATGGAAGGTTCTGAAGAAGTTAGGCAAGATAGAAAGTCCTTGCTTAATCAAGAGTATGAGAGCTTTAGGCAAGGAAGAGGAGATAGCATCACTGAATGCTACAAGAAGTTCTATAGAATTGTTAATGAACTCATGTCCTATGGAAGAGAGTTCACTAACTATGAATTGAATGATAAGTTCTTGAGGTCCCTAACCAAAGATTGGGACACCAAGATCTGTGCCATCAGAGAAATGGCAAAGTTGGGAGAAATTCCTCCTCCCACACTATTTGGCAAGTTGTTGTCTTATGAGATGCAGCTGTCAGTGAGAAAAGAGGAGGAAAAATCAACAAGGACTGAGCACAGGGAAAGGACTGTTGCCTTCAAGTCAGAAGTACCTAGAAAGGGCAGGACTAAGTCATCAACTCCTCCTCCAGAGGTAGTTGAATCAAAATCTGATGAATCTGTTAGCACAAAGTCTACAAGCAGTGAAAGTGATGAAGACTTTGCTGCATTCACCAGACATTTTCAGAAATTCCTGAAGAAGAAACAGTGGAGGTCCAGACCTTCATTTTCCAAAGGGAAAGAAGTCCAGTATCAGGAGAAGAAGCCTTCAAAGAAGGACAAGAAAAAGACAAAGACTAGCAAGGCAACTGGGTCTAAGATAGTGTGTTACTGCTGCAATAGACAGGGTCATGTAATTGCAGATTGTCCTGAGAGAAGAAAAGAATCCAGTGACAAAAAGAAGACTCACTTCAAAGGAAAGAAGGAAAGTCCTTTGTTGCAAAGAATGAGAAGACTCTTTCAGACATTTCTTCTTCAGACACTGAGACAGATGCTGAAGCCTACATAGGGCTATTTGCTGAAGAAGAAGAGGAGTTTATGCAGATCATGGAATCAATCTATGAACAAGAAGAGTGTCAGTGCCAAGGACTGATGACATTGACTGAAAGTACCAAAATCCTGGAGCAGCCAGGACCTAGTCAGGTACAAAGTCCAACTCAAAGTTCAGATTTCAGTTCTAGTTCAGAGTCAGATTCATCTTCATCAAGTGATGGAAGTGTTTCTGAATCTGAGGGAGATATTCATCAGCTCTTAGATGAATATAAAGTACTGTTGCAAGCCTATAAGAAAAGCAAGTCCCTTGCCAAAAGTCAGGCAAAGGAAATTGCTGATCTAAAGGCAGCTGCAACAGACTTTGAGAAGGAATTTGATCAAAAGCTCAATGAGGTAGCCAGGCTGAAACACATTACTGTGATTCAGATGAGAACTATCACTTATAAAAATGATCAAATTAAGTTACTGGAGATCAATCTCCAAAAGGAAAGAGAGCTAGTTGCTAGGTTTTCAAAACCTAAATCAGTGCTACCCTTGATTGATGAATTTGTTCATCATAAAGGAAAGGCTGGATTGGGTTTTATTAAACCATCTAGGACTGTTAAGGATCAGTCCATGTCCAAGGGCAAAGCCCCAACATTCAATAAGCCTGCTGTAGTCAAGACAGTCAAGTCTGTACCTAAGCAAAGGTACAACAAGTTTGAATGCTGGTGTTGTGGCAAGGTTGGCCACTTTGCCTTGGATTGTTGGCACAATGCCAGTGCCAAGTTGAGTAGCAAGTTACCTGGTGGAAAGCCAGCAGGTAGCTATGTCAAGTTGCAAACTAACAATCACCAAGGACCCAAGTTTACTTTGGGTTCTAAGGTTCATTAATTTGTTTTGCAGGTGAATCCAAGTGGCCATACCCCAACATGGTACTTGGATAGTGGATGTTCCAGACATATGACTGGAACAAGGGGACTACTGAAGGACTACATTCCAATCAAAAATGGTCCTAAAGTGACCTTTGGTGGTTCTGAAAAAGGAATCATCAAAGGGTTTGGTAACATCTCTTCAAACCTTGTTACCATTACTCAAGTGGCTTATGTTAAAGGGTTGAAACACAACCTCATTAGTATAAGTCAGTTAAGTGATGTAGGGTATGACATCTCATTTGTTAAAAATGGTTGTCATATCAAGAGGTCAAGTGATCAAGAGATCATTTTGACAGGATATAGAAAGAGAAATGTCTACTGCTTAGACATTATGATTGAGAACAATGGTTCTCCTGTTTGTCTTGTAGCTGATGAGACAGTCTCTCAATGTGTCAAATGGCACAAGAGGCTTGCCCATCTTAATTACAAGACTATTAGCAAACTCTTTAGCAAAGAGTTAGTGAGGAATGATCCTCAAGTTAAGTGTGTCAAAGATGGCATTTGCTCAGCTTGTCAAAAGGGCAAGCAGACTAAATCCACCTTTAGAAGCTTAGACAACAAAGATGCTGTGAGGTGTTTATACCTCTTGCATATGGATCTATTTGGTCCAATGCCAGTTCACAGCTTAGGTAGGAAGGTCTACACCTTTGTAGTTGTTGATGACTACTCAAGGTTTTCCTGGGTGTTCTTCTTAAAGCAGAAATCTGAAACACCTAGTGTCTTCTATAGTTTTGTTAAGCAAATTCAGAATGAATTGAACTGTACAGTGGTCAAAATTAGAAGTGACCATGGTACTGAGTTTCAGTCTGAAAGCATGACAAAGCTGTGTGAAGACTATGGGATATTTCAAGAATTCTCTTCACCTAGAACACCTCAGCAAAATGACATTGCTGAAAGGAAAAATAGGACCTTGATAGAGGCTGGTAGAACCCTATTAAGTGATACATCACTGCCTGAGTATTTCTGGGCTGAAGCAGTTAACACTGCATGCCATGTGATAAATAGGGCTACCATCACTAAAAGGTTAAACAAGACCCCCTATGAAGTTGTGAAAGGCAGGAAACCAAATCTATCCTATTTCAGGATTTTTGGTTGCAAATGCTTCATACTTAACAATGAAAAGTCTTACCTAACTAAGTTTGCTGCCAAGTCCCAAGAGGGAGTGTTTGTTGGGTACAGCAATAATAGTAAGGCTTATAGAGTCTACAACTTGACTACACAAGTTGTAGAGGAGTCTGTGCATGTAGTTTTTGATGAGACACAACTAATTAACAATGAGTTGTCTAGCAATGTATGCAGCCCCACAGGTCTTACTAAGAAGATGGACAAGCTAACCATAGAAGATGTACCTGCTGCAAGACAGCAAGTAGAAGGAGATGGCTTATGTCCAGGGGGAGAACTACATGTACAAGGAGCTGAAGAAGTACAAGGAACTCAGCTTGATGAAGATGCTGAAGAAGTTCAACCAGAAGTAAGGATGCCTCCAGCCAACAGGCATCTAAGAGATCATCCAGTAGAGCTGATTATTGGAGATCCAAGACAAGGTGTTCAGACAAGGAGCAGAAATCAGAATGCTGTAGTATATTCAAGTTTTCTGTCTCAAATAGAACCAAAGAAATTTGAAGAAGCTATACAAGATCCACAGTGGACTGAAGCAATGCAGGAAGAGCTCAATCAGTTCAAAAGGTGCAAGGTTTGGGACCTGGTTCCTAAACCTAAAGATCACAATGTGATAGGAACAAAGTGGATCTACAGGAATAAGTTAGATGAACAAGGAGTCATCATTAAGAATAAAGCAAGATTGGTTGCTAAAAGTTATAGGCAAGAAGAAGGTATTGATTTTGATCAAACCTTTGCTCCAGTAGCCAGACTGGAAGCCATAAGGATGTTCTTGGCCTATGCAACTTATCAAGGATTCAAAGTATACCAAATGGATGTGAAGTCAGCATTCCTAAATGGTAATTTGAAAGAAGAAGTCTATGTGGAGCAGCCTGCAGGTTTTGTTGATCCAACTCTACCTCATTATGTCTATAGACTTAGGAAAGCATTATATGGGTTAAAACAAGCACCTAGAGCTTGGTATGAAACCCTATCTAGTTTCCTCATTGAGAACAAGTTCTCAAGGGGGAAAATAGATAAGACTCTATTCCTTAGGGAATCTAGAGGCAAAGTCATACTTGTCCAAATATATGTAGATGACATTATATTTGGGTCTACTGAAAGTAGCCTTTGCAAAAAGTTTGCAAAGCTTATGCAAAGTCAATTTGAGATGAGTAGTATGGGAGAACTGAAGTTTTTCTTGGGTCTCCAAGTTAAACAGACTGAAAATGGTCTATCCATATGTCAGTCCAAGTTCACCCTAGAACTCATAAGGAAGTATGGTATGGATTCATCCAGTACCATGAAGACTCCTATGGGGTCAAGTATGTCTCTAAGCAAGGATGATGCAGGGAAACCTGTAGATGAAACCTTGTATAGAGGGATAGTTGGCTCCCTACTATACTTGACTGCAAGTAGGCCTGACATTATGTATGCTACATGTGTTTGTGCCAGGTATCAAGCCTGCCCCAAAGAATCTCACTTGACTGCAGTCAAGAGAATCTTGAGATATCTAAAGGGCACTCCCTATCTAGGCCTCTGGTACCCTAGGAATGGAGATTTTGATCTAACAGGCTATTCAGATGCAGACTTTGCAGGATGCAAAGAAGATAGAAAGAGCACTACTGGATCCTGTCAATTCCTAGGTGGAAGACTCATTTCATGGAGTAGTAAGAAGCAAACCAGTGTGGCTATTTCCACAGCTGAGTCAGAATATGTAGCTGCAGGAAGTTGCTGTGCTCAACTTCTGTGGATTCAACATCAGCTAGAAGACTATGGATTTCAGGTAAGTAGAACTCCACTTTACTGTGATTCTACAAGTGCTATTTCAATAGCTAACAATCCTGTATCACATAGTAGAACTAAACATATTAAGATTAAATATCACTTTCTTAGGGAGCATGTAGAAAGAAATAATATTGCACTTGAATATGTTAAAACTGATAATCAGATAGCTGATATGTTTACTAAGCCCTTAGAAGAAGCTAAGTTCAATAGGTTCAAAATTGAACTAGGTATGATAAACTTAGACTAAGTTTACAGAACTAAAAATTGGCTAAGTAAAAAGGTGTCGACACATAGACAAGTCTATGTCGACACAGAATAGTAAGTGTCGACACTTCAGGAAAATGGTGTCGACACATCTAGGAATGTAGTGTCGACACTTCAGAATGTTAGTGTCGACACATGACAAGTAGGTGTCGACACATCCCAAGTGGTGTCGACACTTAGTTTTACTCAGAATTTTCTAAGTAAAGTCTCGACGATGTGTCGAGTTAGTGTTGTGTCGACACATAACCATGTGTCGACACATAATATCTGTTGACTAAACTTGTGTCGACACATGAGTGTCGAGACATTATAAGTCAGTGTCGACACTTATTGCCAGTGTCGACACATCTTTAGTAATCCATCCCGCCTGTTCGTCTTCAAAGCAGAAAGGTATAAATAGGGTTCTGTCTTTGTTTGTCGACACGCTTTCAAAGTTTCGAGACCAAAACTCTTGTGTCGACATTTCTCTTCTCTAAAGACTAATTCTACAAACCCTAATGGCTCCCAAGCTCGAGGAAAACGTCAATGAAGGCTATGAACTAGTTCGTGGCGCATTCGACGATGGCGATCAAGAAATCAAGTCGGTGGTAACCCTAGTCACCGATTCAGGATTGGAGTTCTTGGTTTCAGAACCAACCAAAATTTGGAAGAAGGAAGTTATTGAATTCCTTACTGGAGCTTCTGTAGATGACTCTGGTTACAGAATCAAGTCAAGGGTGCATGGCACCAAGGTCAAGATTTCACCCAAATCTCTGAGAAAGGTACTTCAGCTACCTAAAGTTCAAGAAGAAGAGGAAGTGACTACATCTAAGACCAGAGAAGCACTTACCTGGTGTGGTCTAGATCCTAAGTTGAAGATAGGATCAGTATTCAACAGGAGAGGAATGAATTCCCAAGGAAAATTTCTGTCAGAAATTGTGGGCAAAGTTATACTCAGCAAGACTGGAGGGCATGACAGGGTGTCAGCCTCCATGTTCTGTGTTATGACCAGAATCATCTTCAACCTCAAAACAGACTGGTCAATGGTTGTGTTTGAGAAAGTTAAGGAGAGTCTGAAGAAGCCCAATCTGGGCAGGATACTAAGTCTCTACCTGGCTGGTACAATACCAGAGGTCATGAGCAATGCTGCTGGTGCTAAAATCAATCATATGAGGAGGATGGATATGAGAATACTTTCAAGATGGGAAAGAGTGCTGTCTAAGGAAGTTCCTACTCCAGAGAAGCAAGTTTCTAAGAAAGATACCCCTCCAAAGAAGAAGAGGAAGATAGCTCCTGTGACTGAGGAGTCCTCCAGCAGCTCAGGTAGTGAAGAACATGTTGTTTTCACTCCTGAAAGTCATGAGGATGTGGCTGCAGAGAAGTCACCTGCTCCTCAGGAGCCAGCTGAAATCCAGGGGGAGCTGCCTACAGCTAGCCCCATGCAAAAGGATCCAAGCCAGGGGGAGCCTCCAGCTGTAGAACAACCCTCTACACTGGAGAGTGAGCAAGCTACTCTCATTATCCAAGAGGTACTTTCTGACCTCAATACTTTAGATTTTTCAGTAATAGATTCTGATTTGTCTGATGTCCATCAGCAAACTCAGCAAATAAATCAAGAACCAGATGTTGTTCCTGATAAAGTAGTTGAAGAACCAAGTACATCTCCTGCACAGTCACCCCCAGAATACACAATGGAAGATCTATTTCTGAATCTAGATCAAGAGGATTTTGACATGGACAAGAATGCTGCTGATGAAGAGAAGGGTGCTGCTGTTGAGGGGGAGAACCTGGAAGTTCAGGAAGAGCCTATAAGGCAGGAAAGTGAGAAAGCACTTGATGTGCAAGCTGACAAACCCTCAAGCCCTAAGGATAGGGTAAATATAGCCAGTACTTCAGAGTCTGAGGATGATGAGACTGAACAAGCTAAAAAGAAGAAATTCTTTGTATTCAAAAGAAAGAGCCAGAGCTACAAGAAGGCACTACAAACTGTTGCTCAACACTCCTTAGTCCAACAAGCTCCATCAATAGATTACAGTAGCTTAATGGTAGCAATGCAAGTTAAGCTGGATGAGCAAAGGAGGGTTATAGAGAAGTATATTGATGAAGGCCAAAAATCTTTACAGTTTGATTTAGCTCAAGATATCAAGTCAATTAGGTTTGAGATGAACCTGAATAAAAAGGAAATGAATGAATGCTTCCACAAGGGTGGAAATGCAGTAGTGTACCTGGCTAAACATCAAGAACAGATAAAAGAAAAAGTAGATGATATAGCATTGAAACAAGGCTATGTACTGGAAAATCAATTAAGGATGAATGATAATTTGACTGCATCCCACAATGCTATCATCACTGAACTAAAGAACAAGTCTGCTGAACCTTCAACATCATCTGCTGCTGCCAAAGCTGAATTTGATAAAGTATTTCAGAAGAAATTGCAGCTGTCAAGACTGCCATTAAAGATTCACAGAAGGTCATTTCTGAACAGCTTACCAAGCTTAGACCTTATTTTAAGGAAGGAATCAGGTACTTGGACAGTCAGATCAGATTCCAAAAGGATGATGTAAGAGATCATGTAGAACAAGAAGTCATAAAGGGGGAGAGGGTGTTAGTCAAAGCTAGCTCTGATCATGCCAAATGGATATCTAACTCCATCAGAGCTACACTGGGCTATCCTCCCCTGTGTGATGATGATAATGTAGCTGAATCTGGTATTCAAAGTGCATATCTTGGAGGTGAGCAACAGGAAGTTGCTCAGGTGATCTATCCACCTCCAGATTTTGACATGGTTCATGCAGAAGTCAGCACAATGTATAGCCCAACTGCTGGAAAGCCCAATGTTGTTCTGGAAAAGGTTGTTCAACCTATTACAGCAGCTATGCAAGAGGCTATGGACAAAGAAGAAGAGACAAGGCTGTCAAAGAAGAAGTTCAGGGAACTGGCTGAGCAAAAACCAGATTTTGAACAGTGGAGCCCTACTTCTAGGAACATCATTCTCACAGCCTGGAAAGCAGCCAAGGACAATGCACATGAGAGGAACAAATGGTTCTCAGAAGCAGAATGGAGGAAGCATGAGATCAGGCAGGAAGCCATTGTCCAGTTTAGAAGGAAGGCTAAGTTAGGAAAGCTACCTCCTACAGCTGTGGAGCCTAGCAAGTACTTTCCTAAGCCCTATCATTACTTTGAGAGGCAAAAAATCAAGGCTGAAGAACTAAAGAAGAAGGACTCCAAAGGGAAGAAGACTGCTGATGCTGAGCCTGCTGCTGCTGCTGCTGCTGTAAAAGCCAAAGTACAAGCTGGGAAAGGCATAGTCATAAAAGAACCTGATCAGAATTAGACTAAGATTAGACTGAAGAATGGTATAATCTGTTGACAATGTATTAAACACAATGTTGTAACATTTTTTAAATCATTGACAATGTATTAAACACAATGTTTGAACAGTTTTTGATAAATATATTTCATGATTGTTCAGTAGAATGTGTCTAATTCTTGTTTGTTATGTAATGCTGAATGAGTATACATGTGTGCTTTATTACATGTTTAAGTTTACCCTGTTGACATATACTTGCTTTACATCATTCTCTAATTTTTAATTATGAGTGGTGTATATCATTGACTAAGGGTTATGACTTCTCCAAATAGGGGGAGATTGTTGGGTACATTGGTCAAATGTACCTGATTTGAAGAAGCCTCACCTAACTCAATGATATACATCATAATGTATTTGATGTTTGTTTGAGTTACTTGTGCAGGTTAGGTATACACTGGACTGAAGCTAAAAGTTTCTAAGTCCATGTGTCGACACCCAGAGGGAAAGTGTCGACACTTGAGAAAGCCTGTGTCGACACCCAGACAAGCAGTGTCGACACTTGGAGTAATTGTGTCGACACCTGGGTAGAAGAGTCGACACCAGACAGAAAGTGTCGACACTTGGAGCAGTGTCGACACTCAGTGAAGAAGAATGCAGAAAAGCTGTGTCGACACTTAGCAGAAGTGTCGACACTCAGAAGAGCTGTGTCTACACCAGAAAGTGTCGACACTTGGAGTTGTGTCGACACTCAGCAAAATTCTGCAGAGACTGAGGACAAGTGTCAACACTCAACACAATGTGTCGACACACACTTAAAGGAGTCAACACTTGAAGTATGTGTCGACACTCAGCACAATGTGTCGACACACAACCAGAAGAGTCAACACTTGAAGATAGTGTCGACACCCAGCACAATGTGTCGACACTTAGTTGAAGACTCTACACTTGAAGAAAGTGTCGACACAAGGAGCTGTGTCGACACTTAGCAAAGAACAGAAAAGTTTACAAAATATTCTAAGTACAAGTGTCGACACTAAGGGAATGTGTCGACACTCAGCTGAAGAAATAAAATTGAAGACTTGTGTCGACACCAAGAAGTAGTGTCGACACTTGACAGTTTCAACACATGAAGATGTGTCGACACAAAGGAGATGTGTCGACACTTAGAAGAATACAGTTAAAGAATGAAGATCAAGTACTTGTGTCGACACTTAATTTCAGTGTCGACACTTGAAGAAGAATCTGTGTCGAGACACACAAGGAATTGTGTCGACACCTTGTAGACTTGTGTCGACACTTACACAACATGTGTCGACACTTGATCTATAAGTGTCGACACTTAAGAACAGAAAGTCTCGACACTATCTGACAGTTAGAGAATTTCAAGAAGTGACTGGTTGACATGACAGCTGCCGATCCAGCCGGTCTACAGCAACTGTCAGAGAAATCAGAAGTCTGTTATGAACCGGACCAGCCGGTTACCATGAAGGAAGCCTATAAATAGGCACCCATAGTTTACAGAATCTGATAGATTGATTGATTGATTGTTGTTACAAGTAGTTGTCAAGAATACTTAAAGTGGTTGATCAGATTCTTCAAGTAATCAGGAAAGTGATACACAGAGGATCAACACAAGAAGATCTGGCAGTCCAACTGCAGATCTAAGAAGTTGGAGAGAGAGAGCTCCAATAAAGAGTTCAGTCTTTGGAACTAAGGCTGAGAAGAAGGATTCAGAATCATCTGGATCTCAAGAAGCAGAGGTCAGGGATCAACTGCAGAAGATTCAGACTAATTCAGTTCTAACTCAAGAAGCTTTGAAGGAAGCTAAGTCAGTTTGGATCTAGCTGAGTTCTTCCAAGAACTCTTCAAGAAACTCTCAACTCCTCTCTTATTTTCTGAGTTGTAGAGATAACTATTGTATTTCTATTTTAACTTGTAGGATCCATTGGATCTGAGAGAATTGTAAGCCTATATTATAAAGGCTGAGGGTAGGGCTTGGTTGCCTGAGTGTAGGAGTTGAAGAACTCTGAGTGTAGGCCTTAATTGGCTGAGTGTAGGCCTGGGTGGCTGAGTGTAGGCCTTTGTGGCTGAGTGTAAGGCTTTGGGCCTGAGGTGTAGGAACCTAGTTGGGTTCTGAGATAGTGGAGAAGGTTGGCCGAATCTAGTACACTGCTAGATAGGCGAAGGGGGAAAGTGGATGTACCCAAAGATTGGGGAACCACTATAAATTAGTGTGTCTGCTGTGCTGTGCTGTGCTGTGAATTAACTGTAATTGCTGTTAGCTGTAGAATTCTGTGGAATAACTGTTGTGCTGCCAACAAAGATTTAAAAAGGTTTAGGTCACCTATTCACCCCCTCTCTAGGTGTTTAGGTACCATATCTTTCAAATACTTTGATCTCCAGGGCGCTCCAAACGCCCCCAAAAGTGCCCCTGACGACGATCTACATGGAAGACTCTGTTGGGTTTTTCTATACGTCACAACACTTGTGCACAACAGAATAAGGAATAAGAAAATCCCAAAAGAAATAGATCTTGCAATGAACATTGATCAAGATGTAAAGTGTTGTAAATAAAATTTACTTTTGTGGGATTGAGTCACGACTCAACCAAGATGCTCCAAGAAAACCGGCGGACATTAGCGTTTGGAGTTCCGAGCGTAGAAATGTATCCACGCCTCTACAAGTGATCCACACGAACGGGAGAACTTTTAGACTCTTGTCACACAAGATCTAGGTTTGTTGAGTGCGTCGAGACCACTCGACGCTTCGTCGAGTCAAATGTTGATTCATCGATGTTGGAACACCCTATTACTAATTTGGGTCAGGATCACTATTTCTCTAGAAACCTTTATTTGACCTTCTGTATAGCTATTCGTCGATCGGAGATCGACGATCGTCTAGCTCAACTTCGACAGATCGTCGAACTCCATTCGACGATCGCTGAGCTCAACTTCATAATATCGTCGAACTCCATTCGACGATCGGTGAGCTCAGGTCGACGATTTTGACTCTGCATTGGATCTTTATCTCTGAGCTCAGTTCGACGATCTTTGAGCTCAGATCGACGATTATTTTGCTGCTTGAGTTTTCCAGTTCGCTGAGCTCAGCTCGACGATAACAGAGCTCAGTTCGACGATTTCAGATAACTTCCAGAATTCAAATTCAAATCAGTCAGGAGTTATTCTGCAATTAATTCAGAGATTTGCTAGCCGTTTTCATTTACTTCTGGACCAAGTTTCAAGGGACTTTTCAAGGAATAATTCTGTGGACTTTCCTCCAGAAGAGTTTTTGCAATTAAGGATGCAATCAATGCAGACCAACGACTATCCTTGACAGAGAATGCCATTCTATTCTGGAACAGAGAATAAAAGATAGGATGTTTTTGAATCTACATCAACCAGAAGAAAGAAGACACACAACATACAGAATACAAAAAGATACAAAAAGTTTCTGTCAAAAAGAATTCTGAAGAACACTCATCAAAGAGATCAAGCTTTCAAAAATCTTCAGATCTCTTCAGCTCTCAAAGTGTTCAAGGCCAACATTATTTCAAGACTCCAGACACTCAACATTTCAGCTTGCTGAAATCATTTATTGCTGGAGTTCTATCTTTGAAGGCCTATCACCCTCAGCAAAGCTCTTCTTCCTGAAGATCTCAAGGACTCAGGGGGAGCTTTGACATCAATCCACATAGTCTTCTCAGTTGGTTGAGAAAGAGAAGACTGCCATCACTCTCTCACCCCCACTCTGTAAAGGTTTTTCAAACTCCCTTCAAAAGTTTGAATCTGGTTTTTGAGCACCTTGTCAAAAGCTCATTGGTGGCAAGACACCTGATCAAAAATCTGCTTTGGTTTTTGAGCACCTTATCAAAAGCTCATTGGTGCCCAGGACACCTGATCAACTCATCCTGCAGTGGATTCCTACCTAGGGTGGTAGAAGAGTGGATGTACCCAAGTTTGGGGAACCACTATATTTCCTTGTGTCTTCTGGTTCTGCTTGTTTACTTTTTGTTTCTGGCCTTGATTTGTCTGTGATTAGTTTTTGTTTACCTTAGTATTGTGGTTAAAGTCTTTATTGCTTCCCTGCTTACACTTATTACAACAATTGTTGTAAAAGTTGCAAAAGTTCTTAAAGCACCATATACTCTATTCACCCCCCTCTAGAGTATATCAGATCTAGTTGCTCTTTCAATTGGTATCAGAGGGAGGTTGGTTAAACATACCATATCTGATTGGTTGTACAGGCTAACACCTGAACCTCAAGATCCCAAACTAGATCTTTTTTTGTATTTTTTATTATTAGATTCTGTTTGCACAAATCATGGCCCAAAACAAAGATTATGCTAGCACCAGACCTCCAGTGTGCAATCTGTCAAAGTTTGCACTTTGGAAAGCAAGGATTAGACTCTACATGAATTCTATTGATGAAGATATATTTAATTCTGTTTTGACAGTGTGTCCAAGACCCCCAGAGAGCACAAGTACAAATGCTGTTCCACCTCCATCAGGAACAGATGCTGACATCAAAAAATGGAAAGTAGCTGATGCCAAGGCTATGAACATTCTAGCTCAGACAATGTCAGATGACATTTTTCAAAAGGTAGCTGAATGTAATTCAGCCAAGGAAATTTGGGATAGACTCTCAGAAATAGTCTCAGGCTCAGCTGATGAGAGAAAGGACAGAAGATCCCATCTCATCTCTCAATATGAGAACTTCAAGAAGGGAGAGACTGAGTCAGTGGGAGACATGTACAACAGACTGAGTCTAATTGTCAGTGAACTGAGGACATTAGACAAAGAGATTTCTCTGACAGAACTTAATGATAAGATCCTAATGTGCTTCCCCAGCACTTGGGATTCAAGAATCTGGCCAATTAAGGATGCCAGAAGTCTGAATGAAATCACCACTGAAGCCTTGTTGGGTAAGCTCAAATCTTATGAGCTACTCATCAAGAATAGAGAGGAAGAACAGAAGGCTGCTTCACCAGCCACAAGAAAGAGAAGACCATAGCATTTAAGGCAACTGAGGATCTGCCTGAAGATAAGAGCACAGGCAATGATGAACTACTCAGCTTGTTGGCCAAAAGATTCTACAAGATGGTTAGAAAGGACTTCAGAAGAAGATCATACAAGGAGCAGGACAAGCCAAGGTATGACAAGTCCATTAGCAACAATAAAGACATTATCTGCTTTGGTTGCAGGAAACCAGGGCATATAGTTCCTGACTGTCCAGAGAACAAGAACAAGGACAGAAGGGACAGAAAAGAAAGAAGAAAGGAGAAAGACTCCAAAAGGAATGGAAGTGGCAAACCTTCTTCAAGCAAAAACAAGCATACAAGAAAAGGGTTTGTTGCTGAATCCTGGAGTGAGACAGAAGAGGAGTCAGAAGCCTCTTCTAGCTCAAGTGATGATGAGGATGATGCAGAAGAAAAGGAGTTCTGCATGATGGCAATCAATGCCTCACAGCACAACTCAGAGGAAGAGGAGTCAGAGTCAGACTCAGAGACTCAACCTGAAGAAGATCAGGTAATTAGTTCTTTTGATTTTACTTCAGAAGATTTTAAATCTGAATTTAAAGCACTGTGTTTAGACCTGCTAAAGTCTGAGAAAGAGATTATCTCTCTCAGAAATCAATTATCTGAACACAATGGTTTAAAGTCAGAAAACCTCAAACTCTCTCAGGAGTTGGAGAACTGTAGGGAACAGATAGCTACACTGAAAAGTGAGCTCTCTGAGGCCAAGAAGCTTGAAGAATCCCTTAATGGGAGAAGCATCAAGCTGATGGACATCACAAGCACAGTGAACTCTAGATTCAACAGTACACTGGGCTTGGGTGCTTCATCCAGCCAACCTATAGTCCTAACAACTCCCATCAAGTTTATTTCTAACAAGGGAAAGGGAGTTGTAGAGGTTGCCAGGAAAAATTCTGATCTGCCTCAGAAAACTAAGTCCCAGCAAAAATCGTCGAACGGAGATCGACGATCGCCGAATGAAGATCGACGATCGCCGAACGCAGCTCGACGATCTCAGGAAAAATCGTCGAACGCAGATCGACGATCTCAGCCAAAGTCGTCGAACGCAGCTCGACGATCTCATATACCTGACCTCATCCATAGTCGACCGTCGAACGGAGCTCGACGATCTGACCCAAGATCGTCGAACTCAGCTCCAAGATCGTCGAACAGAGGTCAGAACTCTGGAAACTTTTTCAAAGGCAAATCAAAATTGAATCCTAAGGGTTCTTCATCCCAAACCTTTAACCCTTATACTGAATGGATTATACCTCCAAGGAGATATCATCCTGAAGGATATAAGAGTCAACCTGGGATGTCTTTCATTTCAGAATTTAGAGGTTATCAACCTAGGCCCAAGGTAAACTGGGTCAAAAACAAATGAATTGTTTTATGTGCAGGTGAAGACCTATCCAACATCTAACCAGCAATGGTATTTGGATAGTGGGTGCTCTAAGCACATGACAGGGAACAAGGACAACCTCACTTCCTTTAGAGCCAAGCTTGGACCCAAAGTTATCTTTGGTGATTCCAACTTTGGACAAACTAAAGGATATGGTGCAGTCCAGATTGGTTCAGTAACCTTCAAGAAGGTAGCCTATGTGGAAGGACTGAAGCACAACCTAATCAGCATCAGTCAGCTATGTGATGAAGGCTACCAGGTGACCTTCAGCAAAACCTTATGCAAAATCAAGTCAGAGGACAACACAACTGTGTTGACAGGTAAAAGGAAAGGTAACATCTATCTAGTAGATTTTCTTTCAACTAATATAGATATTTGCCTGTTTAACTCTGTCTGTAGACCAAATGTTTTATGGCATAAGAGACTAGGACACCTAAACCTTAGAACTATTGCTAGGCTCTCCAAGGACAACCTTGTTAGAGGACTACCTTCTGGCCCCTACAAGAAGGAAGGACTCTGCAGGGCTTGTCAATTAGGCAAGCAAACTAAAAACAATTTTAAGTCACTTAATAAGAGTGATTCACCTAGGATATTGTATCTGTTACACATGGATCTATTTGGACCCATCACAGTACAAAGCCTAGGAGGGAAATCCTACACTTTAGTAGTTGTAGATGACTTCTCTAGATTCACTTGGGTGTTCTTTCTAAGGAAGAAGTCTGATAACTTTAAGTGTCTGACAGAGTTTCTCAAATGTATACAGATTGAGTTCAATACTCACATTGCCCTGATCAGAAGTGATCATGGGACAGAGTTTGATTCTCTTCTTATGCAAGAGTTCTGTCAGAGTGAAGGGATCAGACATACTTTCTCAGCTCCTAGAACTCCTCAACAAAATGGGGTAGCTGAAAGGAAAAATAGAACCCTTATTGAATCTGCCACTACATTGTTGTCAGATGCTCATCTACCTCTATCCTTTTGGGCAGAGGCAGTGAACACCTCCAACTATGTGCTGAACAGAAGTCTGATACATAAACTAAAGGAAAAGACTCCCTATGAATTACTCAAAGGGAAAAAACCTAAAGTTGACTATTTCAGAATTTTTGGTTGTATTTGCTACATTCACAATAATGACAAGAAATATCTAGCAAAATTTCAAGCCAAAGCTGATGAAGGAGTGTTTCTGGGATACTCCATGATCAGCAAGGCCTATAGGGTTTATAATAAATCATCTTTGAAAATTGAGGAATCTGTTCATATTTCTTTTGATGAAACTAACATGTCTTTCAAGGAGAAGATTTCTTCTACCATAGAACCTTTGCAGGAACTCTCTCTAGTTGAAGATATGAACAAGTTACAGGTTGCTCAAGAAGAAGAAAGCAGTGAAGATGAAGGGAATGCCTCACATATTGAAGCACAATCTGAAGAGCCAGTTGTTGTACCACAAGAGGAAACAACAACACAGGTTGGTGAACAATCAACACCCCCTGTTGATTTAGTAACATCAAGAGACCATCCAATTTCCCAAATAATTGGAGAAATCTCAGCTGGTGTGCAAACCAGAAATCAGGTCAACCAAAACCTGTTGCACACCTGCTTCCTATCTCAAATTGAACCTCAGTCCATTCAAGATGCAGAGCAAGATCCACATTGGATCATTGCAATGCAAGAGGAATTGCATCAATTTGAGAGGAACAAAGTATGGGAACTAGTGCCAAAGCCTAAGGATCATTCCATTGTTGGAACAAAATGGGTATTCAGAAACAAACTGGATGATCAAGGAGTAATTATAAGGAACAAGGCAAGGCTAGTTGCTCAGGGATATTCTCAAGAAGAAGGAATTGACTACGACCAGACTTTTGCACCTGTTGCAAGATTGGAAGCCATCAGGATATTTCTAGCTTATGCAGCTCACAAAGGCTTCAAGGTTTATCAGATGGATGTCAAAAGTGCTTTCTTAAATGGAGACATCAAAGAATGTCAGACAACCTCCAGGTTTTATCTCTCCAACTCTTCCTGATTATGTTTTTAGACTGAACAAAGCATTATATGGTCTCAAGCAAGCTCCTAGAGCATGGTATGAGACCCTAGCATGCTTTCTCTTGGAAAATGGTTTTATAAGGGGTAGAGTAGACCAAACTCTTTTTATTAGAACCCATAAGTCCCATACCCTACTAGTACAAATTTATGTAGACGATATCATTTTTGGTTCTACTGACTCAAAATTGTGCAGAAGGTTTTCTAACCTGATGCATTCTAAATTTGAGATGAGTAGCATGGGTGAGCTATCCTTCTTCCTAGGATTGCAAGTCAGACAACATGCTGAAGGCATCTTTATTTCTCAAACCAAATATGCTAATGAACTGGTTAAGAAATTTGGTATGTCTGAGGCATCTTGTATGAAAACACCCATGCCTACCAATGCTGTATTGGATGCTGATGAACATGGGAAACCTGTTGATCAGACAACATATAGAGCAATGATTGGCTCTTTACTGTATCTTACAGCTAGTAGACCAGATATAATGTTTGCTACATGTATATGTGCTAGGTTCCAAGTAAGCCCTAGAGAGTCACACCTAACATTAGTAAAGAGGATTCTCAGGTATGTTAAAAGTTGTCCAAATCTAGGCCTCTGGTATCCAAAAGATTCAGCATTTGAGTTAACTGGATTCTCTGATGCTGATTATGCTGGATGCAGAATTGACAGAAAAAGCACCAGTGGAACTTGTCAGTTCCTTGGTGATAGACTTGTCTCTTGGTTTTGTAAGAAACAAACATCTGTGTCAACTTCAACTGCTGAAGCTGAATATATGGCTGCAGGCAGTTGTTGTTCACAAATTTTGTGGATCCAAAACCAACTCCTAGACTATGGTTACAACTTAGAGAAGTCTAAAATCTTTTGTGATAACACAAGTGCTATTTCCATAGCTCAAAATCCAGTCCTCCATAGTAGGACAAAACACATAGAGATTAGACATCACTTCTTAAGGGATAATGTTGAAAAGAAGCAAATTGAATTACAATATATCCCAACTGATTTACAAAGGGGAGATATTTTCACCAAGCCTTTGGATGAAAAGAAACACACCTTCTTTCTAAATCAGTTAGGAATGTTAGATGGAGGAAGCCTTAAATAATATCCAAGATTTTGAAAGCTTAAAAATTGACCAAGACTAGGCAAACATTCTGATTTTCCTTGGTGTAGAATCTTTCTGATCTCTGAACTGCGCTCGACGATTTCCCCTAAGATCGTCGAACGGAGATCGACGATTTCCAAAAATCGTCGAACTGAGTTCAGCGCCTCTCAGATAGTATGAACTATCTCTTCCGGTCAACGATCGTCGAACGACGCTCGACGATTTTGTTCTCTGAACGATCGTCGAACGGAGCTCGACGCTCTCCAAGATCGTCGAACGGAGATCGACGATGTTGGAGTCTCTTCAGATTCCTTTAGAAGCCTCGATCGTCGAACTGAGTTCAACGATCTTTCCAATTCTGCGTCGAACCCTAATATAAAACTCATTTTTCGCCGTCGTTCTCTCTTGCGCTTTCGATTTCTCTGCAAGGATTTTCTTTCCCTCCAAACAGTTCTACGCTTGGTCGTTTTGTTTGTTGAATTTTTGCAGGTACAATGGCTGTGTCCGTTGCAGTTCTAGCCGCAATGAAGTTCGATGCTGGATTCGACATTGATATGGAATCTTTCAACACCACTGATCAAATCTTCCAAGATATACTGGATTTATTCAAGGATCAGAATCTGTCTGCCCTCATGACCACTAGAATCAAGCTTGCTTCAGATGAGATAAAGGAGTGGGTCTATACTGCTCATAATCAAGACAACTCCACAATAGTTGGGTCCATTGCTGGAACTCAGGTACCTCTGACCCCCACCATTTTAACAGAGGTTTTTGGACTAAGAAATGAAGATGATACTGCTGAGTTATCTGGAGAGAAGTTTTCTGACATGCTTGCCAGGATGGGTCATCCAGAGGGAAACCCTAGCAAGTTATTCAAGAGGAACCTGTCTGTTGAATACAGGTTCCTAGCAGATGTGGTAGGGAAAGTGCTTCTGGCAAAGCACTCTGCACATGATACCATATCCAGATACCAGCTCTGCCTCATGGGAGCTCTGGTGGATAAGAGAAGTTTGAACTTGGGGAGAGGTCTTCTTTGACCTAATCAAGAAGAAAATCAACAAAAGCTTTGTTAACTTTGGAAGGATTCTTGGAGTCTTCCTGCAAAACAGGTGCCCTGCCTTGCTGGTCTCCTCTGGAGTGCACATAAATGCCTCCAAGAGACTCACCTGTGCCCTCTTTGGCAAGTGGGACAGGCAAATCAGCAAGCCTGGCAGGCCCTCCTCAAGTGCTCCTTCAGGCACCAGGACTCATAGAGTCACTCCCCCACAGGTCTCTGCTCCTGCAGCTGACCTGGCTGTTGCTGCCTCCTCTCCTCCTCCACCTCCAACCCTTCCTCTACCATCCACCATTCCAGCTCCATCCACCATTACCATCTCTAGCCCATCTCCAACAACAATTCCATCTCCAGAACCCATTCTGCCTCCACCAGTAGACCACTTCCACCCTTTGTTCTCATACCCTCCACCAGATGTCACCTCTTCTCCATCCATTCCATCCTTCACCCTCCTGGATGACTCCTATATGGATGATTCCCCATCCTCTCCTCCAGAATTACCCTCCACCTCAACTTCATTCCAAGATCTCCTCCACCATATCATTGACCAACCACTTTCACCCCATCCATATCCATCCCCTTGTCCTCCATTTCCACTATCCCAACACCTGAGCCATCCATTCCACTCTCCAGCCCTCCACTTCCAGCATCCTCAGCTATCCCCATTCCATCTACCTCTGCTCCTATTCTTGAGCAAGTAGACCTCTCAGCCCTAGCTGACAAGTTGTATGAGCTAATTGCCCCCAGGCTCTCCCTACTCTTGGAGACCTCATTGGCTCCTCTACACTTGTCAGTGGCAGCCCTCTCTGCCAGGCTTTCCTCCCTCCTTCCTCAGGCAGCACCACCAGCAGTTTGCCTTGATACAGATGTCTCTGCATCTAGGCAGGGGGAGATGCCCTATGAAGCAAGCCTTCATGCTGTTGCTGCTGCTGTTTCTGCTCCTGCTGCTGATGATACTGCTGCTGCTGCTGATGTTTCTGTGTCTGCTACTGTTGCTGTGCCTCCAGAATATCAGACTCCTACTGCAGTTTTTGCAATTGACCTAAGGTCTTTGCTATCTGCCTTTGACACTGCCTTCTTCAGCTGTTTGCCAGAAAGAAATGCTGTCCAGCCCACAGAAGATTTATCCAAGGCATTGGTGCCTTTCTCTTGCTGTGACCCCAGCATTATCTCCTCTTTTGCACATTCAGTGCTTGCTGCTACTGAGAATGCTCACACTGCTGCTGAAATCCTAATTGCTTCTGATGAGCCAATTTCCAAGGATCTTCTGATGACAGAGGCCACTGTTTTTGAGCCTGCTGCAGATTCTGATGATGTTACTGCTGTTACTTCTGCTGTCACTACTCCAGTATCTGTTGCATCTGCTGTATTTGCTCCTGTTGCACCCTCTGCATCTGTTGCTCCATCTGCTGCTGCTACTTCTGCTTCTGCCTCATCTGCTGCTATTCAACTGAAGAAAGATTTGATGAAGAGAATTGATGCTCTATATGATGCCCAGAGTTCTGAATCTGATGAGTTCAAGACAGACTCTGATGACTCTTCTGCCACTATTGCAAGGAAAAGGAAAGTTAGGAGCAAGACTATGAAAAGGGTCCCTCCTGCAAAAGTCAAGGATGATAATGATATTCCTTATTACATTCTGCATAACTGCCCCATCACAGAACATTGGATGCAATATTCTAAAAATCAGCTCAAGGCCATGAAGAAGAAGAGAAAGTATGAAAAGGGCTCCTCCCAGTTCCAGCACCCTCATCCTCCACCACCTCCTCCTGATGCAGGTGCAGGTGGCAGCTCTGCAAGTCAAGCCCCAGCTAGAAGCCAGGCTCCCTATCAACCCCATGCCAGATCCTACCAAAGGGAAAGCCAGTCTAGGGGTTCTTATTCTAGGAGAGGAGGATACAGGGGTAATCAAAGAGATTTCAAGTTTATTCCAAAGGGTATTCCAGGCAACATCCATATTCTAGGGGAGGACATAGTCCTGCTGATACTACTTCTGGTCCCTTCCCCTACAAGCTAAAAGAGACAGTGTCTGCCAGGCCTCCTCAAGACAATTCTTCCAACAGGTATGAGCCACCTGTACCATTTGAGGACCCTGAAAAAAATCCAGCTGCTTGGACTGCCAGGATGAAGGAGTTGGCTGCACTAGACCAGATCAAGAAGGCCAGAGAGCAAAGTTTAGACACTTCAAATATTTCTACAATGTCAGAGCAAAGACAAAAGGAACTAGAAAAATATGCTTCCAGCAAATTCTTTGATGCTGAGAGATATATGGAGTTGCATCCTGCTGCTGTGGTCCCCAGATCTTCAAAGCAAACTTATTTGGGTGCAGCAGATGACACCAGGTCCAACAAGGAAGCTCTAAATCCAAACAGAGAAATCAAACTTGTCAAAGGCAAAGAGAAGAAGTGACAGTGTAAGGTGACAATTTCTGTGAATTCTGACTGCTATCTGGATGACATATATACATATATATATATATATCTCTGTGATGTTTCTGCAATGTCTAGCTGCTGTTTTTATGCTTCTCTGATTGTATGTTGTTATTTGAATTTTTCCAAAGTCTGTAAATAGTCATCCTAACCCAAATAGGGGGAGATTGTTGGAACACCCTATTACTAATTTGGGTCAGGATCACTATGTCTCTAGGAACCTTTATTTGACCTTCTGTATAGCTTAATAGGTCAATTAGAATTGAGTCTAAGGGTTAGAAGTCTAGGATTGGAAGCTGCCCTGGAGACCAAGTTTTTCTGTCTGGAGACTAAGTCTGATCGTCGAGCTCAGCACGACGATTCGTCGAACTCCGATCGACGATCGTCTAGCTCAACTTCGACAGATCGTCGAACTCCATTCGATGATCGCTGAGCTCAACTTCATAATATCGTCGAACTCCATTCGACGATCGGTGAGCTCAGGTCGACGATTTTGACTCTGCATTGGATCTTTATCTCTGAGCTCAGTTCGACGATCTTTGAGCTCAGATCGACGATTATTTTGCTGCTTGAGTTTTCCAGTTCGCTGAGCTCAGCTCGACGATAGCAGAGCTCAGTTCGACGATTTCAGATAACTTTCAGAATTCAAATTCAAATCAGTCAGGAGTTATTCTGCAATTAATTCAGAGATTTGCTAGCCGTTTTCATTTACTTCTGGACCAAGTTTCAAGGGACTTTTTAAGGAATAATTCTGTGGACTTTCCTCCAGAAGAGTTTTTGCAATTAAGGATGCAATCAATGCAGACCAACGACTATCCTTGACAGAGAATGACATTCTATTCTGGAACAGAGAATAAAAGATAGAATGTTTTTGAATCTACATCAACCAGAAGAAAGAAGACACAACATACAGAATACAAAAAGATACAAAAAGTTTCTGTCAAAAAGAATTCTGAAGAATACTCATCAAAGAGATCAAGCTTTCAAAAATCTTCAGATCTCTTCAGCTCTCAAAGTGTTCAAGGCCAACATTATTTCAAGACTCCAGACACTCAACATTTCAGCTTGCTGAAATCATTTATTGCTGGAGTTCTATCTTTGAAGGCCTATCACCCTCAGCAAAGCTCTTCTTCCTGAAGATCTCAAGGACTCAGGGGGAGCTTTGACATCAATCCACATAGTCTTCTCAGTTGGTTGAGAAAGAGAAGACTGCCATCACTCTCTCACCCCCACTCTGTAAAGGGTTTTTCAAACTCCCTTCAAAAGTTTGAATCTGGTTTTTGAGCACCTTGTCAAAAGCTCATTGGTGGCAAGACACCTGATCAAAAAATCTGCTTTGGTTTTTGAGCACCTTATCAAAAGCTCATTGGTGCCCAGGACACATGATCAACTCATCCTGCAGTGGATTCCTACCTAGGGTGGTAGAAGAGTGGATGTACCCAAGTTTGGGGAACCACTATATTTCCTTGTGTCTTCTGGTTCTGCTTGTTTACTTTTTGTTTCTGGCCTTGATTTGTCTGTGATTAGTTTTTGTTTACCTTAGTATTGTGGTTAGAGTCTTTATTGCTTCCCTGCTTACACTTACTACAACAATTGTTGTAAAAGTTTGCAAAAGTTCTAAAGCACCATATACTCTATTCACCCCCCTCTAGAGTATATCAGATCTAGTTGCTCTTTCAATCGAGTTAGACGTTGAGTCCACTTGACGATTTGTCGAGTCAAATGTTGATTCGTCGAGTCAAGTGCAGAGGCCACTGCCAGGTGTTGAGTGCGTTGTGACCACTCGACGCTTTGTCGAGTCAAGGGTTGATTCGTCGAAATAATTTCCATTAGTTACGGGTCTGCCGATAACGATGACTTTCTGCTGTTTATTCCTTTGAGTATAAATAGAAGATGGCTTAGAGTTTTTACTATATTGCACTGTGCTAAGCCCGAGAGGAAAATGCCGACGGAAATTGTTTCCGAAAGTCTCGATCCTGTCGCCGTCGCTCAGCCCGTTTCCGGCGCCCTTCGCCGCCGCCTCTTCTGGAGCAGATCTAGCAGTCTGTGAAGACGCTTAATGCTTTCCTCCAACCTAGATCTTGTGTGACAAGTGTCTAAGGGTTCTCCCGTTCCCGTGGATCACCTGTAGAGGCGTGGATATATTTCTACGCTCGGAACTCTAGCCGCTAGTGTCCGCCGGTTTTCTTGGAGCATCTTGGTTGAGTAGTGACTCAATCCCGAAAATGTTAATTTTATTTACAGCACTTTACATCTTGATCAATGTTCATCGCAATAACTATTTCTTTTGGGATTTTCTTGTTCCTTATTCCGCTGCGCACAAGTGTTGTGACGTATAGAAAAACCCAACAGTGATATAAGATGTAGGTTAAACGATGATCATTGTTTCAGAAGTTGCTAAATCTATTGCGTGCAGATCTGTAAATTTAGAAGTGTTCTAAATGCCCAAATCTATTCTTGAAACCCCGCCAAGAACGTATGTGATTTCTTTGTGATATCCTTGTTTCTCCTTAACAGTAACCGACCCTCTTGTTGGTTTGTGAAACCAAGTGTAATTTATTTTGAATCTCACATAGAAGGACGTTCTTGTCTACTGTGTTAGTGGAGTTCGTTTTGCTCATGGCCAATGCATGTAAATCTGAAGATCTAGAAGGGTTCTAGATGTTCAGATTTAGTCCAGTTCGTCAAGTGTTGATGATTTTTCTTGTGCACATCTGGGATGCATTTGGATTATGAATGCTGTAAATTTTTCTTGTGGATATGCATATTGGTTAATTGTTAACCATGATTAAGTGTTAATCAATTATCTTAAAAGTCTCGTATGCAATATTAAGTATTCGGATACCTTCCGATGGATGATACTCTTCCTGCCTCGATCGAAAAAATGTGAGCTTGCCAAAGCAAGGTGCATTAATCTATCTTGGTAAGGGTGCGAGTGGATAATTGTGATATCCTACTGTCGACATCAGGTCAAACTTAACTGAATGACCTCAAAGGTTGAGTGCCCAGAGGCATAGGGTTGACATGCATCATATGATGGATGAGAATAAAGAGTTATTCACCAACCATACAAGTGTTGCATAATGATGCAATCGGTAAGCGTTGCCTACCTAAATAATTACATTGTGAGAGAAAAGTCAAAGTTGACTCATCATGTTGGTGGAATATGGATCTGGTCCACTAAAAGAGTAGCTCGTATAAACTCTCCGAATTGATATTGAGGGTTATCAGTTTGATTAAAATAGTGAGTAATTTTAATTAAAGTCCTAATTGAAATAAATAAAAATGTATTTTGAAATATAGTACTGAGTTTTTCTTTGCATTAATTCTTGTCGAATTTCCATGGCAAGTGGATCTCACTCCACCCTGTCCCTCAGAACTATCCTTGAGAAAGAGAAACTGAGCAGGACATTATTTGGACTGATACAGAAACCTGAGAATTGTTCTCAGGTAATAGCGTAAGCTCTATGTGTTGGAAAATGAATCTCCTGAAGAGCCAATCAGGAATGTGTCCCGAGCTGATAAAGATGCTTATAAGAAGTATCAAGATGACTCCTTGGATGTCGAATGCCTCATTGTCGCCACCATGAACTCCGAGCTTCAGAAGCAACATGAAAACTTGGGTTGTAAGGAGATTGATGAGCATCTGAAGAAAATGTTTCAAGCGCAAGGTTGGCAAGAGAGGTTTGACGTCATCAAGGCGTTTTTTCACTGTAAGATGTGAGCTCGAGACCTAGTAGGGACTCACGTACTCAAGATGATTGGGTATACATAGAACCTTGAAAGACTAGATTTTTCTTTGGGCCAACAGTTGGCTACTGATCTGATCCTGCAATCGTTGCCGGACAGTTACGAGCAGTTTATCTTGAATTACAATATGAATGAAACTGACAAGACACTGCTCGAGCTCCTAGGCATGTTGAGAACTGCCGAGATCAATATGAAGAAGGTCAAGCCTGCTAGCCCTATACTAATGGTGCATGAAGGCAAGAGCAAGACCAAGGGTTTCAAGAAGACTTAAGTTTAGACCTAAGTCATCTCTTGAGCCCAAGTTTTCAGCACTGAAGAAGAAAGGCTTGACGAAGAAAGGGAAATGCCACCACTGTGTCAAGGCTGATCGTTAGAGGAGGAACTGTCCTACTTATATTGAGGGTCTGCAGAAAATGAAGGGAGGTATGACTTGCGCTTCATGTATTTATGTTATAGAGATAAACCTTTCTGCTCCTTCATCCTGGGTATTGGATACCATATGTGGTTCTCACATCTGTATAATTGTGCAGGAGCTGGGAAGAAGAAGAATGCTGAGTAAAGAGGTGGTGGAGCTGCGTGTGGGCAATGAAGCAAGGGTTGCTGCTATCGCCGTGTGAGTTTACAGTCTTTCTTTGCCCAGTGGGCTTGTATAGAACTAAATAATTGTTATTATGTTCCTTCCATAACTATAAACATTATATCCATATCATGTTTTGACATGAAAAGATTTTCGTTTATAATTAAGAACAATTGTTGTTCAATTTTTATGAATAATGTTTGTTATGGTGTAACACAAATGTTTAATGATTTATATGTTTTGAACTTAAACCATCAGATCTATAATGTAGAAATTACTAAAAGATTTAAAACAAATAACTCAAACCCTATGTACCTTTGACATTGTCGTTTGGGCTATATAAATGAGAAATGCATATTCAAGCTCCATACAGATGGACTACTAGACTTATTTTATTATGAATCATTTGAGAGATGCGAATCCTGTTTGTTAGGCAAGATGACTAAAGCCCCTTTCCCTGTATTCAATGAGAGAACTGATGATCTCTTGGACATAATATATAGTGATGTATGCGAACCCATGAGTTCTATGGATAGAGGTGAGTACTTCTACTTTGCTACGTTTACTGATGATTTCAGTAGATACGAATATGTGTATCTTATAAAGTGCAAATTCGAAACCTTTGAAAAGTTCAAATAGTTTAAGAATGATGTAGAGAACCAGCTGGGTAAAAGAGTTAAAGTACTCCGATCTGATCGAGGTGACGAATACCTAAGTCATGAGTTTCGTGATCATCTGAAAGAGTGATATTGTATCACAACTCACTCCACCCTGAACACCGCCGCATAATGATGTGTTTGAGCGGAGGAATCGTACTCTATAAGACATGGTGCGATTGATGATGAATCATGCAGATGTGCCTGTTTTCTTTTGGGGTTTTGCTCTACAGACTGCTGCTTTTACACTAAATCGTGCACCAACGAAAACAGTTCTGAAGACACCATATGAGATATGAACTGAGAAGCGTCCTAGTATGTCTTTCATTAATATTTGGGGCTGTGAGGCATACATGCGACGTCAAATGCCTGACAAGGTGAAACACAAGTCAGATAAATATTATCTTGTGGGGTATCCTAAGGAAACTAAATGATACTATTTCTACCTACCGTCTGAGGGCAAAGTATTTATTGCGAGGACTGGTGTTTTTCTTGAGAAAAAGTTCTTAAGTAGAAAGACTACCATGGTAGAACTTGAAAAAGTTCAAGAATCACAAATAGTGAATGAACCGGAATTGGAACCTGAGCAAGGACTACAAGATGTTGTAGTTAGAGAACCTGCTCAAGAAACACAAGTTCCACGTAAATCTGATAGACCAAGGGTTGAGCCCGAGAGATATAGATTTCCCGTGTCTCAAATAGGTAATGCGTTGCTTATGGATCATGATGATGAGCCTGCAATCTACCAAGAGGTTATGAGCGGATCGGACTCCGAGAAGTGGGTTGAGGCCTTGAAATCTGAAATGGACTCCATATATGCAATCCAAGTCTGAACCTTGGTGGAACCACCTGAAGGGGTAAGGCCCATATGGTGCAAGTTGGTCTTCAAGAAGAAGACCGATATGGATGAGAATGTACAGACATTCAAAGGGCGATTAATGGCTAAAAGGTTTCAAACAAATTCATGGTGTTGATTATGATGAGACCTTTTCCCCTGTTGCTATGGTTAAGTACATCAGAATTCTGCTTGCTATTGCTGCGTATTATGACTATGAGATCTGACAGATGAATGTCAAAATAACTTTCCTAAATGAAAACCTCCTTGAGGAACTGTATATGACACAAACAGAGGGTTTTGTATCTCCAGGTGAAGTCACTAAAATATGCAAGCTGCAGAGATCCATTTATGGATTAAAATAGGTTTCTCGAAGTTGGAATCTTCGTTTTGATGAAAAGATCAAAACGTTTGGTTTTATCAAGAATGAGAATGAATCATGTATTTACAAGAGTATTAGTGAGAGCATTGCTGTCTTCCTGATATTATATGTAGATGACATACTGCTGATCAGGAATGACAAACCGACCCTACAAGTTGTTAAGAACAACATATGGAATTGCTTTTCTATGAAAGACTTGCGCGAATTAACTTATATACTTGGTATTAAGATCTATAAAGATAGATCAAATAAGTTGCTGGGTTTGACCGAAAGTACATATATTGAGAAGATGTTGAAACAGTTCAGCATACTTGAGTCCAAGAATGAATTCTTACCCATGTCTCATGGTGTGAGTCTCTTTAAGCACCAGTGTACTAAATCTTGTGAAGATAAGGGTCGCATGAAGTTGATTCCATATGCTTCGGTAATTGGATCAATCATGTATGCAATGATATGTACTTGACCCAATGTCTCTTATGCTTTGAGCATGACTAGAAAATATCAGTCTGATCCCGGTGATAGTCACTGGATAGCCGTTAATAATATCCTAAAGTACTTGAGAAGGACTAATGGTACGTTCTTGGTATTTGGAGGAGAGGAACAACTCGTTGTAAATGGTTACACGGATGCTACCTTCCAAACTAATAAAGACGACTCAAAGTCTCAGTCAGAGTTTATATTTTGCCTAAATGGAGGAGCTGCCCACGCATGAGACAGTTGCTGATTGCATTCTTGTCATGACGTCAAGGCGAACCAAGACGAGCGTCAGACGCCTTGACGCTTAGGCGACAAGGCGGACGCCTAGGCGACCACAAGGCGTGCAAGTCGCAAGACGCCAATTTATTCAATTTATTTTTTTTAAAAAAACAGACTATAGTCTGCGGTTATTATAATAACCGCAGTCTTTAATCTGCAGACTTTAAGATTGAGGTTATTATAATAACTGCAGTCTACAGTTGACATTCTATAGACTGCGCTTATTATGATAACCGCAGTCTATAGTCTGCAGTCTATTATAATAAACACAGTCTTAAAGCATGCACTATATACTGCGGTTATCATAATAACCGTAGTCTATAGTCGTCTATAGACGACGATTATTATAATAACCGCTGTCTTAAAACCCGCCTGCCAAACTTTAGACCGCGGTTATTATAATAACCGCTGTCTAAACTTCCTTTTTTTAAACTTAAAACAGAATATTTACCAAGTACCAAACTAACAAATACATATACACAACCACACAGATTTTTTCTTCATAGCAGTAAACAGTAGCTTCTGATCTGTTTTGGGATCAAGGTCATTGCTATCAATGGATAGAGCAAGACTGTTGTTGTTTTGGTCTTTCATATTTCACCAACAAGACCTATAGATTGCAGAGTTAGGTCTGGACAATGAAATAACCGGCTAATCTTAACTCTTAAGTTAAATAAATCATCACAATGAACAATTTAAATAGCTATTAAATGAATTGCAATCTGGGATTATTCTACAAAAAAAAACAATTTAAAGATCATTTAAAATATAAACTATAAAAAATTAAAGACCGCAGTCATTTACAAGAGTAAAAAATATAATTTTCATTTGTTCTACTTCTATACAAGACTATAAGTATGAAGTTAGTCAAACACACTTATTGATTATATAAACACAAATCTTATTTCTAATATTATCTATTTTCTCCCGCGAAAATTGTTTCATTCCATTATAGATCAGCAATAAAAAAATTGTTAAAATCAATTCAACATAATTATTATCAATTTATCACATACTAATCTACATGCACTTAATTTACCAATGATGACATTGACACACTTCTAAGAGCATCAACTATGTCAATCATGTAACACATGATATAGTACCCACATTGAATACTATCCGGTTATATTGAGCACTAAAAAATTAAACACTTGGTAAATATTTTATTTACAATTTTTTAAATATTTAAAAATTTAGAATACGTAAACTCATTTTGGCTATAAGTCTATAACTTACCAGCTTCCAATTTAAAACCTTTGGTTTGCGAAAATTTGTATACCGATCTTTTGCTAAATCTTTAAATACACTTCATAAAATATTAAAAGAATTAGTTTATAGCCAAATCTGAGTTCCAAATAAGCAAATAAGTAAATAACTAATTAATAAATTTACTTTGTAATGACATTTTTAATATCATCACGAATGTCATGACTTATGAGATCAAGCCAATAAAGTGTATTATTATCATAATTGTTAGAAAAGCCTACTTTAAGGCCCATCTTGGGGCCCATTCTTCCCTCTTCTCTCTCTATTTGTATTAGTCTCACATTTTGGATTGGGATTTCTCTCTTCCTTCTTCTCCTATATAAATGTATTCATACTTGTAATTATTAATTCAAGAAGGATATACAAGGTTTGGAGCTTTCTCTACATGGTATCAGAGCCAGGTTCTCCTTGAGCGGCTTCTCCTTCTTAACCGATTCTCCTTGAGCGGCCTGTCCTCCTGTCCGCTGACCGCTCGGACTCCTGCGTCCTGACTCCCTGTCCGCTCCGCTCCACTTCGTCTACTTCCTCTTCTTCTCCTGGGTTCCACCCCTCCCCTCCGGCTTCTTATAGCCTTCCCCTCCCTCTCTCGTTGGGTCCACCTCTCCCTACCTCCTCCAGACCGCTGCCTCTCTCGCGACTTGTTCCTGCTTGCTGCGGCTTACAGCTCGTTGTGGCCTGCTGCTCTAGCAAACAGATCTTGCTCGCTGCGGCTTGCTACTCTTGCGGCCTAGTCCTTCTCGCTGCGACCTGCTTCTCTCGCGGCCTGGTCTAACTTGCTGTGACCTGCCTGTCGCGAGCTATCCGCTTCTTTTCCGCTACCTCCTGTTACTCTCCTTCTCCCGTGGATCCACCCCCTGCTTTTTATAGCCTTTCCTCCATAATCCGTGGGGCCACCTTCTTTTCTGTCCGCTGCGGACTTCCTACTCGCCGTGGCCTGTCTTCTGACCACCGCTTTGCTCTCCACTCCTGCCTGTCCGCGGATTGCCTTGCGTGCGACCTACCCCAGCTTGCCGGCTTCTGTCTATCCGCTTGTCTCTATACTCGCGGTTTGCTTCCTCAGTTCGCTGCTGTGATCCGCCTGACCGTGCGGGCTGCTCCTTTCTCACCCGCATCTTGGTCGCGGTCTCCTGCTCTTCTCCTCTCTGTCTGCGCGACTTGTCCCTGCTGCTGCGGACTTCTTCTCCCTGTCCGCCTCGCCTGTGGTCGCGGCCTCCTCCAGCCGCTTGTGTTCTTCACACCTTGACCGGGCGTACTCTGCTCTAGTCGCGCCGGCTATCCTCTCTTGCAGATTGCTCTTATCCGCCGGCGTCTCCCTCTCTTCTTGCGGACTGCTCCTGTCCGCTGCGGACTGCTTCCTGTGCTTTGACCGCTTCTGTGTTCACCTAGACCGTGCAGACTGCTCCTTTCTTTCCGCATTTGGGTCGCGATCTACCTAATCGCTGGTGTAACTGCGCGGACTGTTTCTTCTCACTATCGCCAGGTGTTTGCTTCTGTTGCGATCTTCTCCTATCCGCTGCGACCTCTGTTTCGAGCCGCTGCGACCTCTGTTCTTCCTGCGCTGGTCGTGGCCGGTTCTTGCCGCTGGTGCGTTGTCACCGTGTCTGTTGCGGACTAATCCTTGCAGCATGATCGGCTGTCCTCCGGGCTCTGCGGTGTCTGTTTTCGATGGTGGTACTTCCTGCCTTGCTCATAGCTCATCCTGGATTTTGGATTCCGGGGCCTCTCACCACATTACATCACGGAAACCACCGCACTATTTGCCCTCCGTGCATCCCCAGTTCATTACTGTTGCTAGTGGGGACACTCTTCCCGTCTCTGGTGCTACAGATATTCGGCTCACTCCCTCCATTACTCTTCGCTCTGCTCTTCATGTTCCGGGCTCTCCGTTCAACCTTCTCTCTATTGGCCGATTCACTGCTGACCTCGATTGTGCTATTATTTTTTCTTCTAACTCATGTGTTGTGCAGGATCGCAAGACGCAAACCATCATTGGAAAAGAGCATCTGTCAAATGGTCTCTATATCCTTAACCCGTCTCCTTCAACGGTGCTGACGTCTATCAGCTCCGTTGACTGGCACCGACGTCTGGGTCATGCTCCTCTCAACATCCTCAAAAAATCTCTCCCCGACGTGTCCTTCCACGAGTTCACGTGTGAGTCCTGTATACATGGGAAACATTATCGCTCTACGTTCTCACCACATCCTTCTCGGCGTCCTGCTCCCTTTGATCTTGTTCACTCCGATATTTGAGGCCCTTACAAAATTACAAGTGGTTTTGGATACCGCTACTTTGTCACATTTATCGATGACTACTCTCGGGTGACCTGGCTGTACCTCCTTCGTGACCGCTCTGAATTACCCGGTGTATTCCGTACCTTCTTTATTGAAACTCGCAACTAGTTCTCCACAACCATTAAAACCCTCCGCACCGATAATGCCCGTGAATACACCAATCATACCTTCTCTCACCTCTGTGCGGAGTTTGGGGTCATCCATCAGACCTCCTGTGTCTATACCCCCCAACAAATGGAATCGACACCTGCTCGAGGTCACCCGCTCCCTTATGCTTCAGATGAATGTTCCAAAACAATATTGGAATTTTGCGGTTTCCACCGCTTGTACTCTTATTAACCGTCTGCCCTCATCTATCCTCAATTTTGCGGTTCCCTACAATCCCTTTTTCCCTCCCACCCTACATTCTCCATCACCCCACGCGTGTTTGGTTGTGTGTGTTTTGTTCATTATCTTGGTCCGTCCACTGACAAACTTGCTCCCCGTGCCACTAAATATATGTTTGTGGGCTATTATCGCACTCAGAAGGGCTACATTTGTTTTTCTCCCACGGACCGCAAGGTGGTTACTTCTGCTGATGTCACCTTCCTTGAACATCAGCCATACTACTCTCCATCTACTGACCCTCCTCTTCTTCCGCCACCTCTCCCACGACCTGTTATCCCCGTCACTTCCACCATCCCACATCTACCTTCCCCACCCATCCCACCTAAACCACCTACACCACCAGTCATTCGTGTGTACACTCGACGTCCTCCCTCGTCTACTACCCTACGAGAGCTGCCCCGCTCTAATGATGCTTTGCAACCTACGGATCCGACAACTGCTTCCACTGCCCACTCGATGGCCAACTTTGTCTCTCTTCACTGCCTCTCTCCGGAACTCCGTCAGAGTGCTCTTTCTTTATCCTCTACCTCCACTCCTACTTCTGTACAGGAGGCTCTTCACCACCCCGGATGGCGGGCGGCCATGGAAGATGAAATGCGGGCTCTCTGGGCCAACCGCACTTGGGATCTGGTTCCTCTTCCTGCAGGTCAATCCCGTGTTAGCTGCAAGTGGCTCTTTGTTATTAAACATGCGGCGGATGACACCGTTGAGCGTCTTAAGGCCCGCCTTGTGGCCCGGGGTTTTACTCAGCAACAAAGCCTTGATTATGAGGATACGTTCTCCCCAGTGGCCAAAATAAACACTGTCCGAGTTCTTCTATCCTTGGCTGTTCACCGTCATTGGCCTCTTTATCTGCTGGATGTTAAGAACGCCTTCCTCAATGGTGATCTTCAGGAGACTGTTTATATGCATCAACCTCTCGGGTTTGAGACCACGGGGGAGTCTCGGGTTTGTCATCTTCGAAAATCTATTTATGGTCTCAAACAATCCCTGCGCGCTTGGTTTGACAAATTCAGCACGGTAGTCCGCAATATTGGCTTCACTAGGAGCTCGGCTGACTTCTTTCTTCACTCGACATCGGCCAACCGGAACAGTGATTTTACTTGTCTATGTTGACGATATCCTCATTACTGGCGACGATACTGCAGGGATACAACATACCAAACAACAGTTGAACTCCGCCTTTCAGACCAAAGATCTTGATAACCTACGGTATTTTCTCGGGTTTGAGGTTGCACGACGGCCAGATGGTCTTGTATTATCCCAAAGGAAGTATTGTATGGATCTTCTTCATGATGTTGGCTATTCAGGATGCAAACCTACGGATACTCCAATGGACGCGAATCACAGGCTATCGACCCATAGCTCTGACTCCGATGAGCTGCTTACGAATCCAGAATACTACAGACGCCTGGTTGGGAAACTGATATACCTTACAGTTACTCGACCAGACATCTCCTTTGCCGTTGGAGTCGTGAGTCGATTTATGCATGCCCCGAGGACATCTCATCTTCAAGCTGTCGAGCGCATTCTTCGGTATCTCAAGAACGCTCCAGGACAAGGGCTTGTGTACAATCCATCCACTTCTTTATCCCTTGTCGCTTACTTTGACGCTGACTATGCCGAGTCCATTGATGATAGACGTTCCACAACAGGTTTTTGTTCCTACTTTGGTGGATATCTCATAACCTGACGTAGCAAGAAACAGAATGTGGTTGCTCGCTATTCTGCTGAAGCTGAGTACCGCGCTATGGCTGCAGTTGTTTCCGAGTTGACTTGGCTTGAGAGCCTTCTGAGAGACTTGGGTGTTCGTCTCTCATCGCCAGCGACCCTATTTTGTGACAGTCAAGCGACAATCCATATTGCCAAGAATCCTGTATTTCACGAACGCACAAAGCATATTGAAGTTGACTGTCACTTCATCCGAGAAAAGGTACAGACAAAGAAGATAAATTTAGAGCATGTTCCTGCTGCAAGCCAAGTTGCTGACATCCTGACTAAAGCTCTCTCCCGGCCTCTATACTACCAGTTTTTATCCAAGCTTGGTGCCTACGACTTGTACGCTCCATCTTGCGGGGGAGTGTTAGAAAAGCCTACTTTAAGGCCCATCTAGGAGCCCATTCTTCCCTATTCTCTCTCTCTCTCTCTCTATTTGTATTAGTCCCACATCTTGGATTGAGATTTCTCTCTTCCTTCTTCCCCTATATAAATGTATTTATACTTATAATTATTAATTCAAGAAAGATATACAAGGTTTGAAGCTTTCTCTACAATAATCAATAATAACCAACATCCAATGTTCTCTGTGAAACAAATGAAAAAAATTAATAACTTAAATAAAAAAAAAAGTAATAATCATTGATATAGAGATACTTCGTACTTACAATCTATGATAGGGCAAAAATAATAAAAATTCTAATTTGAGTTGACTAAACCTGTTTTTTAGATTATCAACTCTTGTCTTTGAATTAGCCTTGACATAGGGATCATCAAAATAACAAATGACTATTGGATTATGAAAATATATACCTCAATTATATGTAAATTTTTTTAATTGAGAATCTATGTACTTGCAATAAAACATATAAATTCAAAATCAATTTATATATTAATAAACAATTTTAATTTTATAATATTTGATACTCAGTAGTCAGTACTTACCCAGTGCATGCAAATATGATGTTAACTCCATTTTTTTCAAATTTAGAAAATCGTACAACTCTGATACTTCAAAGTATGTACTTGTTGATTCAACGCCCTCAAATACTGTTAAATCTAATACTAGAGTTATTGCTTCATTTTCATTCACCTTCATAGTTATGAAACTTGGTAACATAACAATGAAGTCATTTGTAGTCTTAATAGCCTGTGAGAATAGAAGAATTAGTATTTTAACATTAATATTGATTATTGAATTCCTTGATTAAATAAAAGTCAAAAATAATATTATAATACAGGAGATGGTAAACGCTCATGTGATGTCTCAGGTTTATATGACCTGGTTTCATGCTCCGTTTCATGCTCCGGCTGAGAAACAAAAAAAAAAGCAAAAAAAATATTTATTACATGCGCAACAAAAAGAGAGCATAACATTTCATAAAAGTCTAAATAATTAAATATATAAACATAATAATTAATAATACCTGAGAAGCCTGTGAAGTTTCAGTTCTAGCTCCAGCGCTAAACATGCGCATAAGTTCTTCTATTTGATTATTTATACTACTTATCTCGACTTGATGCGTTTGTTGTTGCTCTTGTTGTTGTTGGCTCCATATTTGTTATTGCTGTTGTTGTTGTTGACTCCATAATTGTTGTTGCTCTTGTTGTTGGCTCCATAATTGTTGTTACTGACTCAATATTTCTTGAACTATAGTTTCGACATCTTCAATGTGAGCTACTGATGTCCTCTGGCTCCGCCTATCATTTTTGAAAAAAACTTGTAATGATGAAAAACTTGGCCTAAAACAGAAGCAATGATGTCATCTCTTCCCTGTGACACTGTTTCAGCACTCTGGGACTCTTGGCTCGACAACTCATCCTTAAGATAAGTAATATAAATTAATGCAGAATTATAGATAAGAAATTATACATTTATACTTCACAATCAATATTATTATTGAAGTATTGATAATTTACAAATGAATAAATGAAACATTTAAACTTACAATTTTAAATGTCAACTCAGCTGCAACTGTACTAATGTATTCACCGGTCTTTCTTTTATGACCGGCTTTCCATAACTCTGCACGTGAATTTGGTGCAGCTGCCCCTTGTTCAATCTTGACAATAAAATAAAAGTAAAGTTTCATTTAAATTATTGAGAAAACCAATATGTACAATGAAAAATACGAGAGAGATGTAGAGAACTAATACTATTTTTTTCTAATCCAGAATAACTCATTCTGAAAGTAGTATGAAAGGACTTTTGTGTTTTTGCTCTCTCTGTATTAACTTTACTTTTCTCCTACACAAATAAATATTTGTTAATACTTAGATTGCTTATAAGTTATAAAGATAAATAATGATATAAAACATTGAATTTAATAAGAAGTTAAAAACACATATCATATATTATATAGTGGTGCGATGGTCGACAAAAACTCTCCAGTCTTCAGAGTAATAAAACTATACTTGACAGGAACATTGTATCGATGCTCTAAATGAACATCTTTTACATAAGTGATAAAGAGTTTGGATTTCCAAGTTCTCCAACTTTCACCCATGCTTTTCAGTAATGCATTGCAAAGACCATCAATATTATCAAAATAAATATGAAATTAATAGACAATCTCAATTTAAAATTAACTAAAACACCACAGTTATGTAATCACTATTCACTAATCATCTAAAACAAAGTTACGTACATTTAATTCTGCCCATATTTGATCTTTAATTTGTTTATCAACTTCCTTTCATGCAACAAATGTAATTGACACATAAAACCTCACAAGAGTTCTCATAAAACTTATCAATTTATTTGTCTCAGGCCCGAAAATAATGCGGACATCATCACTCACAGAAATATAAAGCTTCTTCCCCTCTAGCCTAAGCTTATTCAATTCGTTCATTTTCATAAAACCTCTTCTTGACTTTGATGAAGAGCCCTTATCAGTCATTTTCCTGTAATAAGAAAATTCTAAAAAAAAATAAACCATCCAAAAACCTAAATCAAATTCATAAAGTAGAGGAATGACATTGAGCTACTACCACACAATCAGTCAATCACACATATAAATATATATGTTACTATGTTACTATGTTAGTGCAATATTTAGACTAATATATATAGTTAGTATGTTTTTAGGATATCTAATATAAAAATGCACATTGTGTTGTTTATAATTTATATACATTTAACATATCCAATACATGAGATTAGAAGATTCAGTGGGTGTCTGCTAGGCGGCTACACAATGTTTATAGTTTATACAACTACTACTACTAATAAAGACATTATAGCACATATATCAAAACTGAGAAAGGTTATAAGAAAAAATGTACCAAAGTGAGAATATGAGATTTGTCGAAGAAGAATCTTCAAATCGAAGCAAATGAGAGCAAGAACTCAAGGAGAACAGAAACTTGAACAAAATCGCCTTTAAGGTTTTTCGCAAGAAGCAGCGTATGTAAGAAGAACCAAAAAGTCGAGATAAAACGAGATTTTTACGGTTCACGGTTTAAAATAGATATTATAGACTGCGGTTTCTATACCAAACGCAGTCTATTGTATGGTTCACGGCAGAATAGACTGCGGTTGTTATACAACCGCCGTCTATTCTATGCTAGAATAGACTGCGCGTTATATATAACCCGCAGTCTATTCTAACATATACTGCGGTTTATATATAACCCGCAGTCTATTCTATTAGCCCGAATAAAACCGCAGTCTATTCCATGAGCCGCAGTCAGGGAATAGACTGCAGTTTATATATAAACTGCAGTTTATATATAAACCACAGTTTATTCGGGCTAATAGAATAGACTGCGGTTTATATATAAACCGCAGTCTATTCACATATTTTTTTTTTAAAAAGACGCCCATCGCCTTATTTATAATTGGTCGCCAGGATGCCTCGGCGTCGCCAAGGCGACGCCATGACAAGTTTGGGTATGAATCAATAACTTGCGTTGTACAACTGAGGTCGAGTATATCGCTACTGCAAATACAGCGAAGGAGGCTGTATGGATTAGGAAAGTCATCGACGAGTTAGATGTAGTTCCTAGCATGGTTGGTCCCGTAGTTCTCTACTATGATCACAATGGTGCACTTGCACTTGCTTCAGAACCTGGATCTCATCAGCGCTCCAAGCACATACTTCGACGGTTCAATCTTATTCGTGAGATTGTCGATCAAGGAGATGTGAACATTTGCAGAGTGCCAACTGAAGAAAATATTGCGGATCCATTAACAAAGCCTCTCGCACAGAGAAAACATGATAGTCATGTTAGATCAATGGGTATTAGATACCTGAATGATCAGCTCTATTAGGAGTTTTGTGGGTTGTATGTTTGTCGGTTGTAATAATTCATTTGATGAATAGAGTACTATACATTTCAATTTTATATTTATGACAAGTTCTTTTATTGTGTAAATTTATTTCTATTGTGATAGATTAATTTAACATAATAAATGACCTTAGAATGTTTGCCTCCATAGAAGTCAAGTGAAGACTTGAATGTGAGAGCCTATGTTCTTAGAAGCTTCATCTGATTCCATCCATCAACTCTTGCACAGTATCCAGCCACTCCTCAGTAGGAACAACTGACTTCGTTCCGTGGTAAACAGACGGGGAGAGGGCTCGGAAGGTACTCAGCCAGTTGGAGCCCGAGGCTTGTTGCTGGGATCTAAACGCGTCTAGGATCGCTGTGAGGGTTTGTCCCAGCTCCAACTGCTGAAACTGAGTAGGGATGGAAGGGGCGGGAGTGCCCACTACTGGTTCTGCGCGCGCCTGGATCTATGCATAAAGGTACAAACCTAAGGTCAGGTTGACTAATCGTAGGGTAACAACTGGACGTACTTAGTGTGAATTACACATGGACACACCACTGCTTCCGCTTTGTCAGTTTGTCCGCAAACTGACCAATCGAGCGAGGGTGACACCATTGTTCAATGACTTCTTTAGTTCAGGATTGTTGCAAGCTGATACCATTTGTAAGACCCCCTCCCGGAACACAAGACAGGGCCGAGGGGAGTCTTATGCGCAGAACAGCCGTCTTATGGTAGCGTCAATACACGGGCTAACCTGTACCACAAGACGTCTATCCTGTCGGCTAAAACCAATATCATGCATGACAACCCAACATCAAGGAAGTACAAAAGCTAAATTCACACAAGTATATAGTCCAAACATAGTACAACAGAAATAAGAACCAACAACAGGTTCTATAATATCAGAGTGTTCAAAATTGCCAAAAGGGCTACAACATTAGTCTCTTAAAATTCACATCAGTCACCGTCGACATCGAAGGTATCGTCGTATCAGACCCTATCACCCTGGCCTGGCTGCCCTCCTATATGACCTGTTGCTGCTGCTCTATCTGCTGGGTTTCCTCCTAAAATGGAGGACGTAACAACCGTTAGTCATAAAAACTAAGTGAATATCACATCCGCTCACCCCGGCGACTCTTAGGCACCGAGCGGTAGAAGGAGCAATGGTACAATATATAAATACATAAGCAGTAAGTACAAGCAGATGGTATATCATTACCGATCATGAGTTATAACAGTAGTAGAGTATAACAACAAAAGCATCAATATATCATGACAATTAAACAAGAGTATATATCATTTGACCACAGCAAATCTACATCTAATAACAGGAATATAACTTCACCTATAAAAATACCCATACTGATTTATAAGTTAAGAATCAGCTTAACAGTAAAATAACTTATCATACGAGCATTTTCGCACGGGCTGCGCCCGTGCTCGATGCTCTCGGGCGGCCTTCCGCCGCATTTGGCAGGCTTCGCCCGCCTGCACATGGGCTTCGCCCGTGCTTGATGCTTCAGGTGGTGTTCGACCTCATAGAAGCGTGCTTCGCCCGCTTCCATGCAATCCACCATCTCAGCGCCGCACCCGCCACTCGCGGCCCCTCGGAGCAAAACCGCACCCGCCACTCGCGGCCCCCGGAGCCCTATGATTATTTGATTTTGCTCCGGGGGCCGCGAGTGGCGGGTGCGGCTTTTGCTCCGGGGGGCCGCGAGTGGCGGGTGCGGCGCGAGATGGTGGATTGCGTGGAAGTGGGCAAAGCCCGCTTCTATGAAGTCGAACACCACCCGAAGCATCAAGCACATGCGTAGCCTGTACGCAGGCGGGTGAAGCCCGCCTGATGCGACCGAAGGACGCCCGAAAGCATCGAGCATGGGCGTTCAAAGATGCTCGTATATATATATATATGTGTGTGTGAAAATTAGTTTTAACATTAGGTTAAAGTTAATTTTAAGATTATAAAGGTTAATTTTATAATAAAATCTATAACATTATATAACTTTATAATAACATCTATAACATTACATAACTTTATAATAACGTTTTAATAGTATATAATTTTATATTATATATTGGTTGTCAAAAATCATTCTTTGCCGGCACCTCCCGCCACTCCTCCAGCACCTGCCACCGCTATTTAATAGTATATAACTTTATATTATATTCGCTGTCAGAAATCAATCTCCGTTGGCACCTCCGACCACTCCTTCTGCACCTGCCACCGCTCCTCCGTCGGCGCCTTCCACCGCCCCTCCAACTGCACCTCCCACTGCTCCTCCTCCACTCGACCCCCTCAGCCAATCTCAACTCCTCCACCTCTGGTAACCGCAACATCGCCTATCTCTTCTCCTTCGCCTCCGACGCTGTAACGCCACCATTTTCATCTCCTCCTCCGTCGTCCTAAACCCCAAACAACATTCTGGTTGTTACCATCAAGGGCGCCGACACCGCCATCGATCTCTGCCATGGGAAAAATCGAAAATAAAAAAAATAAAAAATAGTAGATGCCGCCGACAGCATGACTGGAGCCCATCGACGGGGCCGCCGGCCTCCGATGACCCCGACGGTGGTATGCCGGACGCGGTCCGGCAGGGCCACCTCACTCACTCTCTTCTCCCCCACCTCTCTCTCTCTCTCTCTTTCTCTTCTCCCCTTCCTCTCTGTCCAACGAAATGGCCATAAAGAAAACAAAAAAAAAGTAAAATGACCGCTAGTTGGGGGGGGGGGGGGTAAAAAAAGAACAACAAATGTAACGGACACAAAGACCACGGTAGTAATCATGTTTTTGCATATATTAGGAGATAAGAGTGCACATACAAATTTATATGATAAGAATCTTGTACAATGCAATGCAATGTAATGTTATGAATGCAACATGATGACTCACCCATGCACACACACCCACATTGCTATGTCGACACAGACTTTAGTTCCCATTTTAGAGCAGGTAGCTAACCTCTCAGGCATCATCCGTCATAGCCAGACGGTGACAATAGAGCGGGCTTCTCCACTACTAGGCTGATATCCACACTACCTGACCTAGGCCTCCGTACACCTCAACGCTAAGAACACAACAACGGAGCCCATGCGTACTACGACTCAGAGGGGTCTCGGGTAGATGTGCACCAAGAACACAGCCCAAACTGGCCGATCAGTGTGACACGGAAGGAGCCTTTGTGAGCGTATCACCAAAGGACCAAGCCCAACCGTTCACTTGACATGGAAGGAGCCTCGGGAGTGAGCACCAAGTACCAAACCAAACCACCTAAAGTCTATCTGTCAACTCCCGTCGGTGTGACGACTGGCGAGACCGTAGACCTGCCACACTATCCTTAACCTAGGATTATGACACCGCGTGTCAACTCACACCGCATGCATATTCACTTAGCCATGCCATCACATCCAAGGGCTCCAATCGAGTCCCTTTTCATTATAACCAATCCAGTGCTTAACAACACTCAAGGGCTCCACACTGAGTCCCTTATCATCACATCAATCCAGTACAGTCAATACTCACGCACTTACACCCTTTCGTATTCCCGTGCTCCCAAGCACTTACGGGTTCACCATTATTACAGTTGGCAAGACGCATTATACATCACGCTAGTCCCACACTGCTACCCGTAGGGAGACACAACTCTAAGCAGTGGATTACCCTATTCATTCCTTCAGTATTAAGACTCTTCATAGCGCATGACCATGGACATTTTCTCATCTAGCCCCATTTCAATGATCCGCAGGCACCTGCATATCAAGTCATATACGTTCTTCCACATTCCAAATCATATAACATTATCATACCATTTATTTATTTCTTCTTTATCAATATATCTGGCTAGAAATACATCACGCGTTCTTCCAACCACCTTGATCTTCGCAAGCTATAGATTACACATTCACGTAATATTGTTAAGATGCATCTTTACCGATTTTCAATTAAGGATCCATCAACCATTTGTTTGCTCGAAGATCCGACAATCATTTGTTTACTCGAGATCCAACAGCCTTTTATCCATTCAAGGTCCAACAACCATTTATCCATTCAAGATCCAACAACCATCCGATCATCCTAGTTACCCGAATGTACAACTCAACCGAAAATAGCCTGCACTTAGGATATTGCTGTGCAACAATTTTGACCGAACATTCCCGGAGCTACAGAGCTCCTACAGGAACGTGTAACCATCCGTTGGAAATGTCTTTCCGATGACCACACTTTTCGTGTTCAGCCAAAGACCTGAGTATGGCCGTACCATACTCAAAAATGGCCTTGAAGTCTGCTGCGCAAAAAACAAATTTCTGCACGCATCTTGAAGAACAACATGCGGCATCAGTTCGTCTTCCTTATTTAACCATTTATACAAAATGCATCCAACTATTCCTCCTCCCTTATTTACCCTCATTAGACCATTATTCTTAACAGAACCAAGTCCACCGTCTTCACGTTGAAGAGTGGAAAGGTTGAAGACATCAAACCCTAGGACAAAGGTCCTAGCATGGTCTCTTCCTAGAAGATCTCCATTTCTCACCACGGCCGAACTCCTTTGAGTCGACATCTCTCCTATCTCATAACTAAAGATCTACCACCAAGGGAGGGGGTAGGAAGCTCTCCTCGTTTCCGGCCATGGACCTTGGCATCCTCCTTGGCGACATCCCTCTTCACGGAGAGGGAGAGTTCGTCCTCCAGGAAAATCCGACTCCGGTTAGTTCTCGCTTCCGTCGGGCTCGGCAAGAACGATGAACAATGACGAGTAGGTCTTTTACGTATCCCTTTTATAAGAAGGATTAGGGTTTAAATTTCTCTGCCACGTGTCATGCCGTCATTGGACCGCTCACCATTACTTTAAATAAGTATTGTTTGAGAAGACCGGGTGCAAAGGAGCCATCATCGCTTATCCCGAAAACCTGGTTCAGCCCGTTCGTACGAACCAGTAGACACAGTCAGTGCCGCAAAATGCTCCAAGTCAAATTTGTCTTGTATCCTCGTACATACTCGACGAATCGTCGAATCTCTTCACGCATTCTCGATGATTCAGCTTAATTATCCCAAGTAGTTCTACCGATAGTCAGCAAATTCGTCGAGTCCAACTCAACAAATTTGTCGAGTTTACCCGACGATTCTTCCACCGCTCGACAGGCCAAAAATCTTCTAAGTATAATTTGTCGTATATACTCGACGAATCAACACGAATTTCGCTGAATCATCTAAGTCCTTTTCTCGACAAATTCGTCGAATATCCTCGATGATATCCGACGAATTATCCTCCGTTCCACGAATTTTTCCCCATGTCTTTCCCGCCAACTTCGGGTATATCCGGCGATACTCTCCGAATTCCTTGCCCGAAATTCCTAAGTCAAAAGCGTCGTGTGCGTCGAGTATCACTCGACGCTCGTCGAGTATCACTCGACGCTCGTCGAGAGGTGTCGTGACCCCTCGACAATATTCGACGAATTCCCTTTAGCCGAAATTATTCTACGTCCAATTCTCTTCACGCGTCGAGTATCACTCAGGTCCAGCCTAACAGTCAACACACTCGACGCCTGTTACCAGTCCACCCCGAGCCTGAGTTAACTTTCTTGACACAAAACGCGCGTGAGGGGTCTAACACGAATCGGGACGTTACACAAGTTGTATTGGACAGACCCACCTTGAGAATACTTTGTGGATTGTTATATGAGCGTGTCACAAGTATGACTCAAATGACAATGATGTTTGTGGTCCTTTAACCTGAAGTCACAACATTCATCAAGTGAGGAAGAGCGTGCTTTGATGCTATCAAAAGTCCAGTTTTGAGAAAGTTGAATGATAAATGTGGTTATTGGTACGCTACGAATCATCTGGGTGTTTGCGTGTGGACAAAAATAAGATTTGTCCTCCTATATGACAGGAGTTGCATCCATGGGGTCCCTTGATGGAATGAGACTGAGAAATGCATGACCATGTTTGGTTGAGTCAATATATGATATTGGACTCACCGATTTCTGGAAGTTCATTCTAGATCAGGAAACTATGATTGAACAATTATGAGAGTGACCCGGTGTATACCTTTAGTTCTATCCGGATGTAAGTGACGAAGGGACATGACAACACTGATACATTGGTCACCATGGCTTTTGAGTTTCAAACTCTTATTGCTTGGGGAGCAATGATGTATTGCTAGATGCTGCTCATTATTTGTGAAGCTTTTGTTTGATACTTTCAAGATCAAGTGGGAGACTGCTGGTGTTACTATTGTGATCTGAAAGTGATGAAGCATGTAGTCTAACTGACAACGCAATATGAGCCTATATGGTTGCACATAAGAACGTTTTGAGAAATTGGAGGAATGGATAATGCTGGTCTTACTCATATGTGATGAGTGAAGGACTAAGTCCGGGCAGACGTTGAGTGTGTTGAGACCAGACACATCTTGGCGTTGAGTGCATCGAGACCACTCGAGGCTTCGTCGTGTCAAATGTTGATTTGTCGAGTTAGGCGTTGAGAGTGCGTTGAGTCCACTCGATGCTTCGTCGAGTCAAATGTTGATGCGTCGAGTTAGGCGTTGAGTGCGTCGACACCACTCGACGCTTCGTCGAGTCAAATGTTAATTCGTCGAGTTAGACGTTGAGTGCGTTGAGTCCACTCGACGATTCGTCGAGTCAAATGTTGATTCGTCGAGTCAAGTGCTGAGACCATTGCCAGGCGTTGAGTGCGTTGTGACCACTCGACGCTTTGTCGAGTCAAGGGTTGATTCGTCGAAATAACTTCCATTAGTTATGGGTCTGCCGATAGCGACGACTTTCTGCTGTTTATTCTTTTGGGTATAAATAGAAGATGTCTTAGGGTTTTTACTGTACTGCACTGTGCTAAGACCGAGAGGAAAAGGCCGATGAAAATCGTTTCCGAAAGTCTCGATCTCATCGCCGTCGCTCAGCCCGTTTCCGGCACCCGTCGCCGCCGCCTCTTCTTGAGCAGATCTAGCAGTCTGTGAAGACGTAGAGTGTTTTTCTCCAATTTCTCAAAACGCTCTTATGTGCGACCCTGTAGGCTCATATTACGTTGGCAGTGAGACTACATGCTTGTTCACTTCCAGATCACAATGGTAACACCAACATGCTTCGTCCTCTATTGGGTCCGTTGGCTTCGCTAATCCACACTACTCTCTTCTGAGCGGCCCTCAAAGATGAGCTGCTGCGTCGCTACGACACACGCCATTCCGAAAACCTCTTCGAGCGCCTCAACAACGTTCGTCAGACAGACACCGTTGATGCCACATCTATGCCGTCATCAAGTTCGCTATATATATTCCCGGCCTGTCGGCAGATCACTAATTGGACATGTTCCTTGCTGGCCTATGACCACACGTTTGAGCCCGCCTGTGGGTGCATGATCCGACTACGCTTACTCATGCTATAGAACAGGCTCGCTATGTCAAAGAGGATTTTGCCACCTTGTCCTCCTGCCCGACACTTCACTCTGCCGGTGCCTCCTCTTCTACCCGCACCATCTCAGTCAGGCCATCGACACCTCTGCTTCGTCTTCTGGCCGAGCCTCTCCTGCCCACGACCGACCTCCACCGTGATCTCTTACAGAACCTTCCCGAGCCAAGATACTCGTCCATTGGATCTCTCAAGCCGAGCATTTGGACCTCCGCGACATGGGTCTTTGCTTTCGCTGCAAAGGTCCTTACTCCCCTGCTCATATATTTGGCAGAATTCGTCTGAAGTTTGTAAGAGGTCACGGAAATGGCTAAGTCTGAAGTCGTCAAACATTTGGCAGAATTCGTCGAACTGAATTACCAATTCGTCGAACTGAGATATTGAATTCGTCGACCAGACGGCTTCTTGTTCGTCGAGCTGAGTTCCAAGAACGTCGAGCTGATAACAGAATTTGCATGCTTCAGAACCTTTGCCTTTTCTGTCTGAAGTTCGTCGAGCTGACAATTGCATTCGTCGACTGGAGTTCAGCAACAATTCTGGACTTAGTCGAGTATTTTGTGTTGACTGATATTTTGTGTGTCGACATGAATCTTCTGGTGTCGACACAGGTTTTCTGGTGTCGACATAAGTGGGTGTCGACTGATTAGTCTAGGTGTCGACACAAATTTTCTGGTGTCGACATAGCTGGTGTCGACACATGCCCTAAGTATCGACACAAATCTCCTGGTTCCAGAATTCGTCGAGTAGAGTACTGAGTTCGTCGACCTGAGAAGTTGTGAACTTGAGATCCAAGTTCGTCGAGCTCAGAATCTTGTTCGTCGACCAAAGTTTGAAGTTGGACTTAGAATAATCTGAAGTTATCCTGACTTTAGTTTGTTGAAATATCCCAGTTTTCGTCGACCAGAGAATGAAGATCGTCGAGCTCAGCTCAGAGAAATATCTCAAGATCGTCGAGCTGAGAACGTCTTTCGTCGACCTGAGTTCGACGAACGTCGAACTCATTTTTACTTAGTCTTGAAATCTTCTAAGTCTTGAGTCTCTGGCAGTCTTGTTGATAGCTGGTCCATCTGATGTTGACTCTAAGGATTTGTCCTAGACTTCTAGGACACAACTTTGACCCTGGCTATACATGTTGGGTCACATCCTAAGTTAGTGACCTAACCCAAATCAAATAGGGATCCAACAATCCCCCCCTATTTGGGTGAGGTCACTAATAGACTCAAAACATAAACATAAAAATAAACAAAGTAAGAAAAAGATATATCTGGCAGAGAATTACCAACACATGCAGCAGATATATATGTACATAAGCTTTGTTTAAACAGATAACACAGTTTGAAAACAAATGCAGAAAGAAAAGCAAAGAAATTAAAACAAAGTAAGGATTACTTCTTCTGCTTCTTCTCTATGGATTTGTCTTCTTTAGTCTTTTCACTTGGCTTTGTAAAGATAATTTCTCTCTTTGGATCCAAGGCCTGTGCCTGTGTCATTGTCATGTCAGCTGCCCCAATAATCTTCAGGGATGTAGTTCTGGGGACAACTGCTTCAGGATGTAGCTTCATGTAGTCATCAACATTGAACAATTTATTTGCTTTATCAAATCTTTTGAGTTCTTCCTTCCTGTATTTGGACATAGTGGAATATCCTGATATATCTTTGCCTTCAGCTTTTGTTTTATTAATCAAGGATAGACCAACAAGTTCCTGGAACCTGACCATTTTAGCAATGTTTGCTGTTTCAGGATCCTCAAAAGGAACAGGAGGTGAATATGGTCTTTCAGGACTTTTAGCCTTCTGATCTGCAGGGATACTTTGCTGTTGCTGCTGAGGTTGTTGATGTTGTTGATGTTGTTGCTGTTGATTTCCTGAAGAGTGATGTCTTTGCTGACTGCTTCCAGAAGGTCTCCCTTGGTGTCTCTGATAGGTTTGAATAGGGGCAGACCTCTGAGAGCTAGAGCCAGTGGCACCAGCTGATGGAGGAGGTGGAGGTGGTGGATCTTTTCTATATCTCTGAACTGGAGGAGGAGAGTATTTTTTACTTCTTTTCTTCTCCTTTTGCTGATTTTTAGACAATCACATCCATGCTGGCATTCCTTTGTAAGGAGTAATATTTTGGAGAATATAGAATGGAGTGTCATTCTTTGGGTTTGACTTAGCAGGAGGAGGATGAGCTTTCTTTTTCTTTGACAACATTTTCTTCTTCTGCTTAGCAGCTTCTTCATCTGAATCTTCTTCATCATCATCTTCATCATCATCACTGGCAGAACCCTGAGGGTTATCATATAGAGCATCCAATGCTTTCAAGGCTTTATCATAAGTAGCAGTCTTTTCTGTAGCAGGAGCAGAAGTTTCAAAGGCTGGAGTTTCAGCAGGAGTTGAAGAAGAGAATATACAAGAATCAGAAGTAACTGGGACAGAGCTTTCAGCTGCTGCCTTATTTTCTTCTTCAATGTCAGCCAAGATCAACTCATCTAGATCTGGCATAGGGGAGTCATCCATCACAAAGATTGGTGCTGAGATAGCTTCTAAAGGGGATGAAATGACTGCAGAGGTTGGTGCAGAAACTGGAATTACAAAGCTGTCACATAGTTGCTTAGCAACTGCTGGACTGACGGGAGAAGTATAAGGAACAATAGCCAACTGTGGCTTAGTAAATTCTTCTGGAAGATACTGCATATGTACAGTGTCAAAGGTTTTCAGCAATTCTTCTAAGTTAACTGTGAGATTTAGAATAAAATCACCAACAGTTGTGAATCCTTCAGAATCTAACTCATCAAAATCCATGTCAGTATCAATGAAATCAATTAAATCTTTATCTATACAATCTGTATATGCTGCTGTGGGTTCTGGAGTATCTGCTGGTGCTGGAGCTGAAGTGTCTGAAACTGTAGCTGCTGCTTCATCATCAGACATCTCCCCCTGCCTGGTTTCAGTGGAAACTGAGGCCAGACCCCTGACTGAGGAGGGGGCAGCAGTGAGAGCAGATATTTGGGCAGATAAAGAAGTAATGGTAGTAGCAAGAGGTGTAATGACCTCTGCTATGAGTGATTTAAGAAGGGGAGTTATGATGGTGATGATAGATGAGATGGTAGAGGTGTCTAATGAGAAAGTGGTAGATGGTGTTGCAGTTGGTGTGGAAGAGGTGACAACTATTGATAGAATAAATGGTGGATCAGCGGGTATGTGAAGGTTAGATGGTGATAGGGATGGAAGGGTGACATCTTGCATCATGGTGTCTGTGGGTAGGATGTAAGATGGTATGGAAGAGAGATGTGGGGGAAGTGGAGACTGTGGTGGTGTAGAGATATATGTGTCATGAGGGGATTCAGGAGGTGTGGGTGGTTGATTTTCCTGAAGGGATGAAGAGGGAATGTCAGTGATGGTGATTGGTACAGATGGAGTGACTGGGGATTGTGTTGTTGTTGGAAGGGGGGCTGGAAGAGAAGATGTGGAAGGAATGTTCTCTTCAGCAGGATGGAGAGTGACTTTGATAGCCCTTGTGCCTTCAGAAGCTTTGATGGAAGAGGTGGAAGCCTGAGAGGGCTTAGTGATGGTCCTCTCCCATCTGCCAAATAAGACACATGTCAGCCTTTTACTGGCATTTATGAATATGGTCTGTGAGACCAGGGATTCAGCAGCCTTTTCCTGTAGGAAGATTCCTAGATCCAAAACATACTTCCTTCTTAGTGTTCTTCTTTATCAAATCAAACAGAAGTTATGCCCAGTTGATTGGCTTCTTGTTGATGATTGCACACATCAACAAAAATTGGTGTTTGGTGATATAATCGTGTGCAGTGTGTTTTCCAAGTAACACTTTGCCAACCAAATCTGCTAAAAACTTATAGGGCGCAGACAAGTGTTTCTTCAACAGTTTGTTAGGGTTGTCTCCAGTATAATCCATGAGGCTTAGCATCATATCCGATTCCTCTGCTTTAATCTCGAGGTCCTCTTCTCCATTTCTTATTCCAAAGATTTCAGTTAAGATAGCGGGGGTTAAAGAGATGGAGTTACCCGCGATGGTGCCCGTCATGATGTTCTCTTCTGTGGACGATAGTGTGTATACCCATTCCCTGATTTCCATGCTGTATACTTTGACCCTTCTCGTCATCAGGGTTTTTAGTTCCTGTTCTTCAAGAAGTTCCAGGATGTACAGGAAGATTGGATCAGAATGCTGAAACGAATCGAAATCCACGTCAAAACCTGTATCAAACTTCATTCCTGTGAGATTGCTTGCCAGAGCCGCCATTGAAATCACCTGCAAGAAAGACACAAAAACGGCGATCAAGTGCAAGTGAACAGAAAGCGCGGGATGGAGGTCAAAGAAAACCTAGATATAAGGTTTTCCAGAATATGAATCGACAAACTCCGTTGCACGAAAATAAAATTAATTCTTCGAACTGAGTTCGACAAAATAGTTTAGGGGTAAATAATTCGTCGAGCTCATCAAAAGAATTGAAGATGGTTCGTCGAACTTAGGTCGACGAATTTCTTCTGAAGCAACGTTCGTCGATCGCTGGTCGACGAAAATTGTTTCACTCACAGAGAGTTCGTCGGCCTCCGGTCGACGAGTGTCTCTCAAACTTTTCCTAGTTCGTCGAACTACGTTCGACGAATTCTGGAAAATTCGTCGAATGCAAACAGAACTTAGACTAAGTTTTCTCCATTGATCATTCCCAGTTGATTTATAAAGAAAGCATGATTTTTCTCATCCAGAGGTTTGATGAATATATCAGCTTTTTGTAAATCAGTGTAGATATAGACAATCTTAATCTTACTTTTGTCTACACACTCACTAATGAAATGATGTCTTATATCAATATGTTTTGTCCTGCTATGCTGAACTGGATTTTGTGCTATGACTATAACACTAGTATTATCACAGAATATGGTTGAATTATTTAAGTTGAACCCATAATATAGAAGTTGATTTTGTATCCACAGCATCTGTGAACAACAGCTGCCTGCTGCAATATATTCTGCTTCAGCAGTTGATGTTGACACTGATGTTTGCTTCTTACAAAACCATGATACTAGTCTCATACCCAGGAACTGACAGGTTCCTGAAGTACTTTTTCTATCAACCCTGCATCCAGCAAAATCAACATCAAAGTATCTAGTTAACTCAAATTCTGATTTAGCAGGATACCATAGGCCTAGATCAGGACAACTCTTTATATATCTTAAAATCCTTTTTAAGAAAATTAGATAAGATTCTTTAGGGTTCACTTGGAACCTAACACAAAGACATGTAGCAAACATAATATCTGGCCTACTTGCTGTGAGGTATAATAGAGACCCAACAATGCCCCTATAAAGTTTCTGATATACAGGTTTTCCTGCTATATCAGAGTCCACAACAGCATTGGTGGACATGGGAGTTTTCTTAGCCGAGGCATCAGCCATCCCAAACTTCTTTAGAAGTTCTTTAGCATATTTTGCTTGGGAGATGAAGATGCCATCAGGAAGCTGTTTCACTTGGAGACCAAGGAAATATGAAAGCTCTCCCATGCTACTCATTTCAAATTTAGAATGCATGAGGTCAGAAAACCTCTTGCACAATTTTGAATCTGTAGAGCCAAATATAATGTCATCTACATAGATTTGCACTAACAAGATTTGGTCCTTATGATGTCTAGTGAAAATGGTTTTATCTACAGTTTCTCTTGTAAATTTATGCTTTAATAAGAAACTTGCTAAGGTCTCATACCAAGCTCTTGGAGCTTGCTTTAGACCATAAAGAGCCTTATTTAATTTAAAAACATAAGAGGGATAAGTTGGAGAAACAAAACCTGGAGGTTGTTCTACATAAACCTCTTCTTGTAACACTCCATTTAGGAAAACACTTTTCACATCCATTTGAAAAACTTTGAACTTTTTGAATGCTGCATAGGCCAGGAAGATCCTTATAGCTTCCAACCTTGCAACAGGTGCAAAAGTCTGGTCATAGTCAATTCCTTTCTCTTGCCTATATCCTTGAGCAATAAGGCTAGCCTTGTTCCTCACAATGACTCCTTGGGCATCAAACTTATTCCTGAAAACCCATTTGGTTCCAATCACTGGGTAGTTTTGGGGTCTTGGAACCAAATCCCAAACTCTACATCTCTCAAATTGGTTTAGTTTCTCTTGCATTGCAAGGATCCAGTGGGGATCTTGCTCAGCATCATGAATGGTTAGAGGTTCAACCTGAGAGAGAAAACAGACATGCATCAAGTCTTGGTTAAGTTGATGGCTTGTCTGTACATCTGCTGATATGTCTCCAATTATTTGAGATCTGGGGTGATCCCTAAGTGTGACAAAATCAGTGGGTGGAGTTGGTTGTGCAACAGCATTTTGAATAAATTCCTCTTGTGGAATTATATCTGCTGTTGGTTGAGGCTCATGTTCTTCAGCTTCATCTTCTTCACTATCTTCAATGACTTATGGAGAGGGATGAGTGGGAACCTCTTGGGTGAGGTTTAGTCCATCCAATGTCTCACACAAGTGGGGTACCTGCAAGTTGCTACTGGTAGAAACTTTTTTCTCCTTGCAATACATGTTAGTTTCATCAAAAGAAATATGAATTGGCTCTTCTACTTTTAATGTTGATTTATTGAATACCCTATAAGTCTTGATTACTTGAGAGTATCCTAGAAAGACTCTCACTTCAGCCTTGGCTTCAAACTTTCTAATATATTTCTTGTTGTTATTATGTATATAGCATGTACGATCAAAAACTTTAAAATAGTTTATTTTAGGTTTCTTCACTTTGAGCAATTCTTAGGGAGTCTTGTTCTTCAGTTTGTGAATTAAACTCCTATTCAGGACATAGTTTGCAGTGCTTACAGCCTCTGCCCAAAAGGTTAGTGACATGTATGCATCAACAAGCAATGTACCTGCAGCTTCAATGAGTGTCATATTTTTCCTTTCAGCTACCCCATTTTGTTGTGGAGTTATAGGAGCTGAGAAGCAATGTCTAACACCTTCCTTCTCACAGAACTCATGCATTAGAAAAGACTCAAACTATGTGCCATGATCACTTCTGATCAATGCAACATGAGTAGAGAACTCAATCTGTATGGTCCTGAGAAAATCTGTAAGAACCTTGAATGTATCTGACTTTGTTCTCAGAAAGAATACCCAACTGAACCTGGAGAAGTCATCCACTATAACTAAAGTGTAAGATTTCCCTCCTAGACTTTATACAGCTATGAGTCCAAAAAGATCCAAGTGTAGCAGGTACAAGATCATAGGTGAATCACTCTTATTAATTGATTTAAAACTAGTTTTAGTTTGCTTGTCTATTTGACAAGCCTTGCAGAGACCTTCCTTCTTGTAGGAGGCAGAAGGTAGAGCTCTAACAAGGTTGTGCTTAGATAACCTAGCAATGTTTTTCAGGTTTACATGTCATAGTCTTTTGTGTCATAATTCATTCTGATTACTAGTTAAATTCAGTAAACAGATATCAATTGTGGCAGAAGAAAAGTTTACTAAGTAAATGTTTTCTTGTCTACTTCCAGTTAAAACAGTTTGATTATTTTTATCAATGATAGAGCAAGTAGATGGGTTAAAGTATACCGGATAACCATCATCACATAATTGACTTATGGAGATGAGGTTATGCTTCAGTCCACTTACATATGTCACCTTTCTGAATGTGACAGCTCCTATTCTCACTTCTCCAACTCCTTCTGACTATCCATATTTTGAGTCACCAAAAATAACTTTTGGCCCCAATTTGGATTTGTAGTTGAATAAGATGTCCTTGCTGTCAGTCATATGTTTGGAGCAGCCACTGTCCAGGTACCAAGTTTCATTTACCACTGGACACTTTTTCACCTGCAATACAAACAGTTAGTGATTTTTGACCCAGGTTAACTTGGGCCCTTTGTATGGCTGATAAGAGAAGCTAGAAATAACAAAAAATTCTGGTGAGATTTATATCCTAGGAGGTGGTATCTCCTAGGTGGAATGATCCAGTCAGCTAGGGGATTAAATGATTTCCTAGAAGTATTTAAGTTTCTGTTAAAGTTACAGTTTTGGTTAAGTCTTCTTGGGTTCGACGAATTTATGTAAGTTCGTCGACCAGAGTTCGACGAATTGTGTTGAGATCGTCGATCTCTGCTCAGAGAATAAACATGTTCATTCTCTGTGCCTCACGTTCGTCGAGCTCTGCTCGACGAACCATACAAAGTTTGTCGATCGCAGTTAGACGAATAATGATAACTATAGTTGACGTTCAGAGTTCGTCGATCGGGGTTCGACGAACTGATCCCTTCTCGTCGATCTGAGGTCGACGAAAATTGCTGAACTTTATTTTTATTTGGTGTTTTCTGTTTTCAATTCTGTCCTTAGTTTTAATTTGTTCAAAAATTTTATTTACCTTATTTACTTGATCAATATTCTTCTTTCCTTTCTCAGAAATAAAATTTATGGGTTGTGATAGATGATTTTTCTGAATAATAGGTGGTTCACTAGATGATGCACCTAATCCTAACTTACTTGCATTAAATCTAGCATTAGATGTGTTAGTGATTTCTGCTAGTTGTTTGCTTCTTCCATTTAGTGATTCTTCTAGCTGTTTTACCTTATTTAATTCATCTTTCAGAAGGGTGATTTGTTCACTAAACATATCTATTTCATTTTTCAATTTAGTGTTTTCTAATACTAAGCTATCATAGTTAACTTTTTTATCTCTGAGAAGTTTGATTTCCTTCTCAGAGTTGATTAAATCTAAACACATGATTTTAAAATCTGATTTAAAAGATTCTGAATTATCATCAAACCATGATAATACCTGATCAGCTTCTGATTCAGAAGCTTCCTCATTTTCTGACTCTCCTTCTTCTGAGTTGCTTCTTGAGGCATCATTTGACATGATGCAAACCTCTTTTGCTCTTTCTTCTTCTTCATCTTCACTGGAGCTTGAAGATGTTGACTCCTCTTCAGTCTCACTCCAAGTCTCAGCTACAAACCCCTTTTCCTTCCTCTTGTGTTTGCTGGAAGAGGGTTTGCTGGTGAACTGTTTTCTGGAATCCTTTTCCTTTTCTCTTCTCTTCTCTCTCTTCAGATTCTCTGGACACTCAGAGAGGAAGTGCCCAGGCTTTCTGCATCCATAACACACCACTTCCTTTGTTGGTGTCTTGTCATACTTTGGTCTGTCATCCTTTCTTGCTGACTTCCTCCTGAAGTCCTTTCTAGCCATCTGTAAGAATATTTTTGCATAGAGACTCATGAGCTCTTCATTTGATGCAGTGGATTCTGATTCTTCTGAGGCTTTGAATGCTATGTTCCGATCTTTTCTGGCTGCAGGAGATGTTCTTTGTTCAGCAGCCTCCCTTGTCTTTATTAACTGCTCATAAGATTTCAGTTTGCCCAATAGAGATTCAGTTGACATCTCATTCAGGCATCTAGCCTCCTTGATGAGCCAAATTCTTGTGTCCCATGAGCTTGGGAAGCACATCAGAATTTTGTCATTCAATTCAGTGAGAGTGATGACCTTGTCCAGAGTTTTTAGCTCATTAATGATTGAGCTTAATCTGTTATATATCTCTGATACTGTCTCAGCTTCCTATTTCTTGAAATTTTCATATTGGGATATGAGATTTGATCTCCTATCCTTCCTTTCATCAGCTGATCCATCAACTATTTGGTTTAGGGAATCCCAAATGGCTTTTGCTGATGTGCACTCAACAACCTTCTGGAAAATGTCATCAGACATTGTTTGTGCCAATATGTTCATGACTTTTGCATCAGCCATCTTGACTTTCCTGTAAGCATCATTGTAGTCTGGAGGAGGTACTGCAGTCATATTTGTAGAGCTACTTGGAGGAGCTGCAGGTGGTGGAGGTACTCCTGTTAAGATGGAAGAAAAGATATCTTCATCAATAGAGTTCATATATAGCTTGATTCTTGCCTTCCAGATTCCAAATTTTGCAAGTTGCAAACTGGAGGTCTGGTGCTTGCATAATCTTTATTCTGTGCCATGACTGTGTTTCTACTTTAAAAGTTAAATGTGAATGAAGGTGATGTGTAGATCTAACACAGGATCTTTGGTTCAAGGGTTAACTTGTCCAACCAAAGGAACCTTGCTCTGATACCAATTGAAAGTGAGGCTTAAGTCTACAATATTCTAGAGGGGGGGGGGTGAATAGAGTATATTTAAAATTTGTTAGGTCTCAAATAAAAGTGCTGTTACAGCTTTTGCTGTAAACTGAACAAGTGCAGTAATTAAGAAACTGGAAAACAGAAAATAATAAACTTAATCACAGCCACACAACAAGAACAGAAAAAAAAATGTAGGCAACCAGACGACACAAGAAGTTTATAGTGGTTCCCCAAATCTGGGTAGTCCACTCTTCTACCACCCTTGGTAGGAATCCACTCAGGTTTTTGATCAGGTGCCTGACACCAATGAGTTTTGATCAGGTCCCCAAAAACCAACTCAAGTCTTTTGGTTAGGAGACTTGCAAGCAGGAATCACTTTTGAAGGGAGATGACAACCCTTTATACAGGAGGGGGTGAGAGAGTGATTATGTCTTCTCTTTCTCAATAAACTGAGAAGACTTATGTGGATTGATGTTTAACAAAAGCTCCCCCTGAATTATTGAATGGTTCAGGAAGATTTGGAAGCTTTGCTGTAGGGTGATAGGTCTTCAATCAGAGTCCTTGACAAGCAGTGATGCAGGAGCTTCTTGACTGATTTGATATCTGTTGTCCTTGGGTGTCCTGGAGAGAATATTGAAGAAGAAGACTCTTGATATTGTATGATTGTTCTTCTTCTTCAGAATGCAGATCACTGCATGTCACTGTAAGCTTTAGTATTTTTCTTGTGTGTAGCTTTTCTGCTGCTTTATGAGTGCTTTTTGTCAGTCTGTGTGTCACTATATTTTTCTGACTGAGTATGTTCTTGTTCTCACTCTAATTGTCGATCTTCTTTTCTTATATATCTTTTCAAAAATTTGAATCCTCTGTAATTAATGCTGACGCCTTGAGAATAATCAGCATTGAATCATTTCCTCAACTGTCCCGTGGAAAGTCGGCAAGTAATGTTCCTGAAGAAGACTGTAATCGATGCTCCTTCTAACGAATACATTCAGAGAATGTAGAGCATTAATTACTCAGAAATTTCCGCATTAGAATGGGGACAGAATGCCGGAAATGGCTAAGTCTAAAGTCGTCAAATAGTTGGCAGAATTCGTCGAACTGAATTACCAATTCGTCGAACTGAGATATTGAATTCGTCGACCAGACGGCTTCTTGTTCGTCGAGCTGAGTTCCAAGAACGTCGAGCTGATAACAGAATTTGCATGCTTCAGAACCTTTGCCTTTTCTGTCTGAAGTTCGTCGAGCTGACAATTGCATTCGTCGACTGGAGTTCAACAACAATTCTGGACTTAGTCGAGTATTTTGTGTTGACTGATATTCTGTGTGTCGACATGAATCTTCTGGTGTCGACACAGGTTTTCTGGTGTCGACATAAGTGGGTGTCGACTGATTAGTCTAGGTGTCGACACAAATCTTCTGGTGTCGACATAGCTGGTGTCGACACATGCCCTAAGTGTCGACACAAATCTTCTGGTTCCAGAATTCGTCGAGTAGAGTACTGAGTTCGTCGACCTGAGAAGTTGTGAATTTGAGATCCAAGTTCGTCGAGCTCAGAATCTTGTTCGTCGACCAAAGTCTGAAGTTGGACTTAGAATAATCTGAAGTTATCCTGACTTTAGTTTGTTGAAGTATCCCAGTTTTCGTCGACCAGAGAATGAAGATCGTCGAGCTCAGCTCAGAGAAATATCTCAAGATCGTCGAGCTGAGAACGTCTTTCGTCGACCTGAGTTCGACGAACGTCGAACTCATTTTTACTTAGTCTTGAAATTTTCTAAGTCTTGAGTCTCTGGCAGTCTTGTTGATAGCTGGTCCATCTGATGTTGACTCTAAGGACTTGACCTAGACTTCTAGGACACAACTTTGACCCGTGCTATACATGTTGGGTCACATCCTAAGTTAGTGAACAAAGCCCAAACCAACTAGGGATCCAACAGATGGGGATGCCCTAATTTATGTTTTCTTATAAATAGGATGCTAGGGGGCTGATTTGAAAGCATTGTTGAATTTGGAGAAGAGCATTCCCGGATTCCAGCGATCCCTTCTCGGTGCCGACGCCGTGGAACCCTAGGTGACGACTCCTATGCCGCCAAACTCCTCCCCATGGTAACCCCTACCCCCACCATCGTTTTCCCCCTCTCCTCCACCATATCCAGCCCCCAAATCCCCTGAAAACCCCTTCCCTACAGCCGGCTGAAAACCAGTCCAGGAAATCCACCTTTTCCCATTCAAATACTGTTTAATCATTAAATTTACTTTTCACTTATAAGCTTTGGTAAAATTAATCCACCGGGCTGCTGTTCCTCTGCAGCCGCTGGTATACGGCCTTTCCTCCCAGCAACCCGCTGCCCGTTCCCCCCTCCCCCTCGCTTCAGCCTCCCTCCGCCCCCTTTCCTCCCCAAACCGGCCACTCCTTCCCCTTCCCCTTCGTGGATCCACCCCCCAACACTCCGAAAACCCTAGATCTAATTGATCTACCTTTCCCCGATCTACTATCTACTCACGTATCCCCACTCCCGTAGCCCGAATCCGCCCTAAAATTAGTAGATCTACCCACCAACACTCCGATCCATTCTCTAGTGGCCGGATCTCGCCGTTTCCGGCCCGCACCCCCTCTCTTCCACTGTGGGCAGCCACCGTGAGATCACCGTGCCACCGTGTTCGTCTCCGATCGCCCGCTTTGCATCCGGCCCCTCAAATTCTCCACCATCTCGGATCAGCCCACTGCATCGTGAGTATTTCATGGTATTGTGTTTGTATTTGATATTTGCACTTGATTGTTTATCTCTATTTGTGTTGTGATCATAGTTTGGTAGTTGTTGTCTTATACGCTAATATTTGTTGTGGAATTAGTCGTCGCCGCTTGCTTAGGCCCTCCGCGCGGAGGAAGCCGTTGCCAAATCGCTAAAATTATTTAATTGCTTCTTTATTTTGATTAACTGCGTGGTGTTGTTAATTCTCGTTGCTTAAATTATTTGTCGCTGCTATCCGACTGTTTCATTGCATGTAGCATTGCATTCGCATATCCCCTCACACGTGCACGTAGAGTCCTCGCTTCCGAGCAGCACTAGCCTACCCCTACATCAAATACTCTCTGCACGATATGTATATTGTTTGCACAATATGGATATTGTTTGCACAAGACGGATGTTGTCTTCACGATCCTTGCTTTTTTAAACCTCTCTTGCCGATATAGTAGTGATCTAGCCGATATCATCTTATCTAGGTTACACGATCACTTTCTATACGACACATACCTTCAACAACTCTTCTAGATGATGTAGTGAGCTTCTAGGTGATAACTACTTATAATATTTTAGCTATAAATGCTTCAAGTTGATACACTCCTTCAGTAGCCTTTTAGTCGATGTGCTAGCCTTCAGGCGATATGCTGAGCTTCGGAGGTATAAACCGAGCTTCTAGCCGATAAAACACTTGAATCTTTTTCATAGTATAACTTTCTAGTCCACAGCTTAAGCTTTTAGGCGACATAGTAATCTTCTAGGCGATATATCACTGTTCTAACCTATCCAACACTCTTCTAGACTATACAACACTCTTCTAGGCGAATCAACATTCTTCTAGGCAATACACACTTTGTCTAAGGCATGTCCAAACGATTGACGAGACATCTAGTTTACTCGACCTGATGCTTCTGCATGATCGGCTAGATTGTCTAGCCGATCGGCTAGATTGTCTAGCCGATCGGCTCTAGCCGATCGGCTAGATTGTCTAGCCGATCGGCTAGATTGTCTAGCCGATCGACTAGATCTACGCGATGTTTTACTTAGTCAATTTCTCATACTTCAAGAGACATCTACCTGACTCGACCTAATACTTCTACCGGATCGGCTATATTGTCTAGCCGATCGAGTAAATGCCTAGCCAATATTTTACTTTGTGAAATTTTGTATCTTCCTGAATTTTGATTCTTTGCTCTAAATAACTATATGGGCCTTTTATGGTGATGATTATTAGTAAGTGACAAGTTTTTCATAGTTTAAAGCTTATATAGACATGATGTTTTGCACAATAAGAAATTACATTGACAAAACTATGTCGGGTGACACTAAGTCTAGTTATATGCTAACCTTGCACTATTTAATACCAGAAAACATTAAAGCTAAGACTCCATCAAATACAACGTGAGTTTATCCTTACACAGATGACTTCGTCAATTCAGGATAATTGTGAACAATTTTCCCAACAATCTCGCCGTATTTGAAGAAGTCAAAACTTCAAGTAAAGATGAACTTCACACAATAAAAATATCAAAAGTAACATGTGCATCATCTAAGGTGGTTCTGAAAAATGAAAACTGATATCAATTGTTACCTTCTCCACCTTTCTGCCTTTTCAATTTCTCTTGTAATATTCTCCCCCTTTCGGACTTCTTCATATATGGATTGAAGAATATTATCCTTGCACTTGATCATTTTGGGCAGATAACTCTAGATAAGTCTCCCCCTCAACAACAACTTACTTTTGAAAGACCTGCTCTTCCATTGAATCTGGGACTGTCTCCCCTCTAATGTTTGCAAGGAGGTGAAGCAATAATAAATTTTGTGAATTGCTCCTCAATGTGTTGGGGGTTGAAAAGTAATTAAAACTGTATATTAGACAACAACTCCCAATCTTTTAGGATTGAGTTTTGTCAATAATAAGGAATATCCACAACCCAAACCAGGAATGTCGACTAGACCTCTAGCCGATACCTGTCATTACTTGGAAAAATTTATGGATTTGTCTAGATACTGGGAAAAATTTATGGATTTGTCTAGATTAGAGCCACTGTGTTGACTTGACTAATCTATTAGTCAATACAATACTTGATAGAGATATAAAATACATAATTTTGAACATGAATTAATTTTCCAGTTAATGTAATCAAGTTAATATTATCAATTTATCATGAATTAATACCAGATAGAAATAGGTGAATGAATTTTAGCATTTAATTTTAGCTCAATTTTGATGAAGTTGAATTTCTCTTCATAAAGAGGCTTTGTGAAGATATCTGTCACTTGCCTCTTTGTAGACACATATTCCAATCAGATATCTTCCTTCTCTACATATTCTCCGATGAAATGATACATGATCTGTATGTGGTTCTACTGTGAGAGACCAGATTCTTGACAATTAAAATTGCACTGGAGAAATCACAAAACATTGGGGTGTTCTTGATTTTCATATTGTAGTCCACCAGCTGATGTTGAATCGACAGAAGTTGTGCACATCAGCTTTCAAACGAGATATATTCTGATTCTGTAGTTGAGATTGCTACACTTGTCTACTTTTTGCTGCATGAAATCAACCTTTTGCCTAGAAACTAACAGGGTCCAGATGTGCTTTTCCTGTTCTCTTTGCAACCTGCAAAATCTACATCTGAAAAACCAGTGAGTTCAAAATCATTACTCCTAGGGTACTACAGAATAAGATTTGATGTACCCTTAAGGTATCTCAATATCCTCTTTGCAGAGGTGTAATGAGATTTTTTAGTGTTCACCCGATATCTAGCACATACATATTTTAAACTTATGATGTCTAGTCTACTATCACTAAGGTAGAGCATAGATCCAATGTTACTTCTGTAGAAAATTTTATAAAAAAGTTTCCTTTTTTAATCCTTGTCTGGAGAGGCATTTGATCCTATTGGAGTCCTCATTAAGGTTACACTCTCTATTCCAAATTTCTTAATCAAATTCTTAGTGAACTTGCTCTGGCAGATGAAGATTCTATCCTCAGATTGTTTCACTTGGAGGCATAAAAAATATTTTAGCTCTTCTATACTGCTCATTTCAAACTTCCTGTGCATTAAGCTAACAAATTTTTTGCAAAGGTTGTCATCAGTAGATTCAAATATGATGTCATCTATATAATTTGGACTAGCAGTATCTTGCCATTGACTGTCGTTAGAAATAATGTCTTGTCTATTTTTTCCCTTGAAAATTTATTTTCAATGAGAAAACTAGATATGATTTTATATCAAGCTCTAGGTACTTGTTTCAACCTATACAAAGTCTTTTTGAGAAGGAAACATGATTAGAAATGTTAAGTACAATAAAATCATGAGGTTGTTCTATTTATACTTCCTCCTTGAGATCTCCATTGAGGATTGTAGACTTCACATCCATTTGGTAGATACCTTGAATCTTTTTTGATATGTATATGCTAAGAACAATCTAATAACTTTCCAATTTGACCACTTTGTGCAAAGGTTTGATCAAAGTCATTTTTTTCTTCTTGTCTATAACCCTTTGCCACCAACCTTGTTTTATTTTTGATTATAATTCCATTCTCATCCAATTTATTTCTGTAGACCCGCTTTGTTCCAATTACATTCTAATGTTAAGGTCTAGGAACTAACTTTTACACCTTGCATCTTATGAATTGATTGAGCTCTTCTTGCATAATCATTATCCAAGCTTGTTTTGTGTTGACTTCTTCAAACTTCTTTGGCTCAATCTGGGATAAGAAGCTGAGGTACATAGCTTATTGAGGGTTTTTCTTCTTGTCTACACACCTTGGCTGATGTCTCCAATTATATGGTGTGTTGGATGATCTCTTTGGTGTCTTGCAGCTATTGGTAGTCCTTTTGTAGTTTTTGGTGCTTCTTCTTGTGCAATCTCTTCTGCTCTTGCTAGATCTGTTGTATCTGCTTGAGTTTAATCATCTTCAATGATGGCATCTGGTGAGGTTGAATCTTTAGTTGCTTCAGGCTCACCAATAGTCAAATCTTTGAGCCTTGATTTTATACCTGCATCAACAGAAGAACTAGACGTGCTTTTATGTATCAAACTCGTTTTATTAAATACAACATTTCTTGATTCTTCCACACCTTTGGTTTTCTTATTGTAAATCCTATAGGCTTTACTATGGTTGTTGTACCCCACAAAGATTTCTTCAAATCATTTTCAGCAAACTTTTTAAGGTATGATTTTCCATTATTCAACACATAACATTTACTTTCAAAGTTTTTGAAGCAAAACAGTGTTTGTTTTTTGTCCTTCATTAGTTCATATGGAGCCTTATTGTGATCTTTGTTGATCAAGATCCTATTTTGAACATGATAAGTTGTATTGATTGATTCATCTCAAAAATATTCTGGTAGTGAAAAATCACTCAGCATAGTTCTACTAGCCTCAATCAATGTTCTGTTCTTTCTCTCAGCTACTTCATTTTATTGTGAAGTTCTAGAAGAGGAAACCTCTTGAAAGATACATAAAACTTTAGAAAATTTTGTCATAGGTATAAAATGAAATTCTGTACCACGGTCATTTCTGATTTTGACTGCAGAACAATTCATTTCATTATGGACTTGCTTGACAGATATAATAGTGTCAATTGTATCTGACTTTTGTTTTAGAAAGAACACCAATGCAAATCTAGAGTAATCATCATCAACAATCAGAAAAGCATATGACTTCCCTCCTAAATTATGAATTGACATAGGAGCAAACAAGTTCAAATGCAGTAAGTGCAAACATCTAGTGAAATCTTGGGAACTAATGCTTTTAAAGGAAGCTCTTGTTTCCTTGCCCATTTGATATGCTTGACATGAGCCATCCTTAATGCATTTCCACTCGGGTCCATCTCTTACTAAGTTTTCTGTTAGCAATTTATTTATAAATTTATAGTTTATATGAGATAGTCTCTTGTGTCATTGGACACAGAAAGATGCTCTATCATTTGCTATTAAATATATAGGTGATAAAAAATCTAAACAAAGAAAATTCAATCAGTAAATATTTTTACTCCTAGTACTTGTTAAAATTATTTCAGAGTCTAGATCTTTTGATTAGACATTTATCCCTGTGAAACTCAACATAACCTAGATCACAAATTTGACTTATTCTTATTAGGTTGTGTTGCAACCCTTCTATGTAATATACTTTTGTCAAGAAGACTATGCCATTGGTGATCATACCATAATCTTTTCTCAATCCTCTATCAGATTGATCAAAGATGACTTTGGGTCCATCTTCAACAGGGTTGAAATCTTTAAGTAGGCTTCTTGTTCTAGTCATATGCCTGAAAATTCTATTGTCCAAATACCAGATAAGATTTCTGATGGTCTTTGGTCATTCTTAAAAAAACTACTTTACCTTAAGAACTCAAATAGTCTTGGATCTTTGGTTCTTGTTAGCTTTTACTACATAATATTTTTTCACAATATTATTTGCCAGCTTCACATTATTTGCCCTTGATACTGTCAGGTTGAACCAACAGTCCCTGACAAAGTGACATATTTTGCCACAACACCAATAATCAAATCTGTTATATTTCCTCTTCTGATTCACTTGATAATGAAGTGTGAATGCTGATGAACAAAAGAGCATGCACCAGAAGTCATTGCCACATTACTATTTATCCTGTGGCTGTGTGCATGCGTGGCTTGAGGAAGCATAGTCATAGGCCTTTTCTTAGTAGCTGGCTTCTGAGTTATAGCCTTTGCATTTCTTCTTGGTGCTGGTTCAAAAGAATCAATCATAAATGATCCATGATTTCTCATGGTTATCTCTTCATGAGGTGCCTTGAGTGCACTTTTTCCAAGATCTTTTCTATTTCTCTAGTGTTATGGCTTTTTAGTTCCACTTGTTGAGCATTTATTGGACAAGTGTCCATATGAAAGATCTAGATCAAATTTGTTTTCTGGCAGTAAGAACATTTGGAATATGGTCTGATCTAGTGGAGATTTCCCTTATCATTTTCTTGGAGTATCCTATACCTTCTCTATAATGTGCAGAGGAACTATGAATTATTGAGAGGACAGTTTGTGGCTTAGAGAATTTGGCCACAAGCTTTCTCTCAATCAAGAGCTTGTCTTCTAAGTCCTTGATAATTTTCTCCTTTTGATTGAATTTATTTGCTTGGGCTTTACACTTCTTTTAAAGCACAATAATATCATGATTCATTTTAGTTATTTCTTTAGTTTTCTCATCCAGCTCAGATTCAAAAGGCTTACGAATTGCAATCTCTCGAGCCTGAGCTTTGACCAACTTATTACTTTTGTTCAATGCTTCTTAAAGAGCACCGAATTGGTCCACTAATGATCCGTTTGGGGGGAATTATTTTCTCTGGTCAAGCGGTTACCACCGCATGTACCGAACCTTAAAAGGTCTGGTACATGCGGTCGTAACCGCTTGACCGGTGAAAATAAGTCCCCCCAAACGATGCCTAAATCAGAATCACTCTCACATTCAGATGATGAGCTTGCTTTTGATTCAGACCCAGAGATAGATAAAGGAGCCTTTATACATACTTTAGCAGGACGCGACTCATCTGACTTTCATCCTCTGACATAGCCATGAGCCTTACGTGGGCTTCTTCAGATTCATTGTCTGATGTAAACAAAAGGTGCTCTTATGCACACTTTGACAGGATGAGAATCATCCCGGCTTTCATCTTTAGTCATTGCTATAAGCCCAATATAGGCTTCTTCTTCAGTTTCTGATGAACAGATGTGACTGTCACTCAAGGTTTTTGTTTTCTTGGCAATGCAGCTTTTCTCATGCTTTTTGCCCTCGTGTGGCTCTTCTCTTCACCTTTTCCATTATCTTTTATCTTTAAGGATAGTCGACAATGACATGACCTGTTTGTTTTGCAGAAATAACAAATAATGTCAGTGGAAAAATATTTGTTCTGTCTAGAATCATACTTGTCATCTCTAGACTTATATTTAGGTTTGTCATTGCTGTAGTTGTGCTTCCATGAGCCAGAGGAGGCAAAAGGTTTGTTCTTCCCCGCCTCCTTTTGTTCAACAGTCTCTTGAAATGTTTGGAGAACAAAGATAGTTCTCCATCAGTTAGCTCTGAACCTGGAGTGCGACTTCAGCATCTTCTGTTCAACATGTCTCTCTGGAGAAATGAGAGATTCCTCTCTACTTATCCTAGAGCTTTTAGCTTTGAAGACTATAGACTTATCCTTTGTGTAGGATTTGCTGCTCTCTTCTTCAACCTTTCTGGTATTCAGCTTCAGCTCATGAGATTGTAACTTTTCAAAGAAGTTCTTGTCTCCATCCTTGCAAGGTTTCCCATTTCTACGATGACACATATTTTTATGCCCCATTCCTTGTTTAGAGATCTTAGAAACTTATCATTTTGATCATAGTTGGGGAACTCTTTTTCATAGATTCCCAATTCATTAATTATCTTGAAAATTTTCTCAAAGCATTCAGAGATTGAGTCCTTATCTTTTCTGAATGTCTCACACTCCTAATTCGATAGAGATTTTCTATTATCCCTCACTTTCTCAGTTCCTTTCATGAATACTATCAGAGAGTCCCACATCTCCCTTGCTATTTTGTAGTGAATGCGATTTTGAAAGGTTTTGTCATCAATAACACTGATCAAAATATTTTTAGCTCTCTTACCCATGGTCACCAAGGTAATCTCATCTTTGTTCATCTCAATGCACTTCTTTGAGAATTGCCTGATAGGGTCAATGGTTGAAACATTCATGGGGACAAAGAGTCCCTCTTCTATTGTGATGAAAATTCTTGGGTTAGAAGATTCCAGGATTATCTTAACTCTCTCCTTCCAGATTACAAAGTTCTCTTTGCTGTAGATTGACAATTTCATTGATCTGAACTCCTTGAAGTTCTCTCCCACAGGCATGGTGATTAGACTTTATTTTCCAAGGACAGATCTGTTCAAGTTGTTAAACTCTTTTTGAACAACCTCCCTCTGATACTACTTGTAAGTTTAAGGATACCTAATTTCACCCAGGGGGCGAATAAGTGATTTCTACTTTTTTGATTTGTTGCGGAATAATAAAAGTAAATGAAAAACATAGAGAGCATGTACTATAAACACATAGATATATAGTGGTTCCCTGATTTGGGTACTTCCACTTTCCCCATTCGCCTATCTAGCAGCGTGCTAGCCTCGACAACTTCAACCAAAAACTCAGATCCATAGATCTTACAACTCGAAGTCAAAACTACTACCTCAGGGACACTAGCTGGTCCCCAACCTCAGATCCACTGGCTCAGGATCCTACACTCAGATTTCACAACAAGAATTCTACCTCAGGTTCAAGCAAAAACCCTACGACAGATTTCAGAGAAATCTTACAATAATAATTGTTTTCAAGGTTTGTTATAAATTTTGTATAATCAAAAGAATAGATCTTAAAATGTAGAGTTTCTTGAAGCTTGCTTGATGATGACTTCAATTTGATCTTGTAGCAAAGAGCTCGAAATATGTCATATGTGCAAATTACTTCTCTGGACTTCAGAAGATCAGGCGGCTTGTTGTTGAAGTGAAAGATTTAGAAAGAATCAACAACCTTAAATCAATCACACTTGAGAAGATTGAAGAAATTTTTCTTGAAAGATTGTCTTCTCCAACTTGAGCTTTTAGATGGAAGAATCAGAAAGTGACAGCGGCTAAAAGCTCTTCACTTGATGGATTCAATTAATTGATTTGGGTTTGCCTTCACCACACCTTCATATTTATATTGTACGCAAGTTCTAGCGTCTCTAATTGACCTTTTCTAAAATGCAGATACGTGCCCAAGACATCTGTAAAAGTCAGCATAAAATCTGACATTGATTCCATCAATCAACTAATTCAAATTCAAAACAATGCGTCTGGGGGATATGCAATCTGCTTAGGCGATATGAATACTGTGCGCACAATTTGGATATTGTCTGTACGATATGGATATTGTTTGCACGATATGAATGATGTTTGTACAATAATTGCTTTCTTGAACCTCTGATGTAAATCGAGGTGGGGGTGTAGTTATGACAGCGAATAAAAATGAGATCTTTTAAAATAAATGTGGCGCGAGAGAATTTTGCGCGGCTATTTTAAACGAACTAAATGACCTAAGTTTTGCAAACTATCGTAAGGTCACCGCACGCACGTACTAACATCATGAATCTCCATTCCGCAAACACGAATTCATTGGTGGCATGCACGTGTAACAAAAATTACGGTAATCTGGAGATCTGATTAATTAGGGCAAGCTCTAATAACCAAATATTCATTTAAAGATTTAAGCATGAAAATATACTGGATGATTGAGCTAGGAGAAGCGAGGTATACCCTAGGCGTGGAGGCAGTGGCTGGAGAGATTCTCGGACAACGGTGATTGGACTAGAAGAATGGCTGGTGTGGACTAGAGGTGGGGGAGACTGTCAGTAGGCATGGAATAGGACCCGACTGAGGAAATGGCCCGAGCTGTAGTAACCATAGAACTGTACGGATAGCTGGAGCAAGTGAGGGTGGCTGGAAGCTCGATGGGTTTGCTGGAGGAAACTGCTGGAGCAGGGGAGGTGTTGTCCAGAAGATGGGGAATGCCGGAGGTCACAAAATCTGCCGGAGGAAGGCACAAGAGGCCTTGTCGGTGGCATGCGGTGCCTCAGGCCGCTGCGACGCCGGAGGAAATGAGCACTAGAAGGATCGTCGGTGCCTAGGAAGGCTCTGGCGCTCGACTGCGGCCGGAGAGGGCTCCACGGGCGGCGTCGGAGTGAAGATCGACGCTGGAAGGTGCAAGAGTTGTCGGAGGTTGCTGCCAGGGAAGAGAAGAACAGTTGGAGTTGCTCGCCGACCCCTGAAAGAGACTCCAGAGGCGGCGCCAGAGCTGGACGGGGAGGGGAGAGCGACGAGAAGTAGGTGTCGAGCCTTGTAGGGGCAGCACTGGTAGGAATCGAACGAAACCCGACTTGTTTCGTTCGATTTTTATTCCAGCCGCCGGTACAGGAAGGGGGAAAGCGGCTTTTAAATGAAAGATTAGGGTTTGGGGTTTGGCTAATGGCGGACATTTCATAATAATATATGAATTTTTTTTAGGAGAAATGAGCCAAAGGAAATGGGTTGAATGGGCTTACTCAAGTGGGTGATTTCATAACTTATAAATGTTTAAGTTAAAATAGTTAATTAAATTAAAGCTTGCCCTAAGCTAACATATCCCCTAAATTACCGGACCTATGACTTAGGGTGAAACGCTCCCATCCGTCATATAACATATGACAGAAGGTCTGGCAAGGGCCCGACGCCATATACTACAGACACATAAGGAGATTACTAGTTGTTTCCAAACACAAGTTCAATTATGAACGCACCCTAACTCAGAGCATTATAGCGAAAACATTTTAGTTTATGAATCCATACATAACAAGAATGTTCATTACACAACAAAAATGATCTCTATATATACACATATAATAAATGTTTCGGCAGTAGCCTTGTTACAACAGTTTCATTTAACAAAAAAGTGGTTTCATACTTCGGCACGCAGGCCGGCCACACATGAACACAGTAAATTTTCGCTTTTGGGCCTTCAAGGGCCAGCCAATTGCAGCACATGGGCTTCAGCCCTTCCCACTTGGCTCTCCAACACCTGCACAAAAGGGCCCACCAAAACGTGGTAAACAAAGCAACGGTCAGCATTTTGCTGACCCGTTTATAACGATCCCACCCCTTACTCGGAGCGACATTTCTCCATCTCTGTACACAAGACATCACACACACATATATATATATATATATATATATATATATATATATATATATATATATATATATATATATATCATGACATTTACAATGTGCAATTTAAGCACCATTCACCACAGACGTAGGCTCAACGACCACACGCCCCGTGAACTCAGGACACCTTTTCGGTGTACACGCCTTCCAGTGCATCACCACCATTTAGAGGTCCACAACTTAACGGTTAAGTTTGTCGTTCAGAGGTTCTTAACTTGATGACTACGTCATTCAGAGGTAATTAAATTAACGACTATCTTTGTCGTTCAGAGGTCCTTAACTTGACGAATCTGTCGTTCAGAGGTACTTAACTTAACGACTTACTGCCCATTCAGAGCTACTTAACTTAACGACTCTGTCGTTCAGAGGTACTTAACTTGACGGCACAGTAAAGCCATACGGCTTCGTCCATTTTAGGCTGGCACCCACCATTACTAGGCTATCAAAGCTCTCAGTTTCTCATACATTGACCCCCAGGTCTCATAGAGACAGGCCAAATAACATTTTATCTTTCTGGAAGCTAACGCCCTACGACACTCACTGTCGCCCGACGACAGTAACAATTCTCTGAATTGTACTTTCTTCTGGGTATTTTTCTGGAGATTTCTCCAGTACTTTGATGCATCATCCTGCACACCCCTTGACCCCCAATTTCACAAGTACACCTACACGTATCTTCACGGAGTCTTCCCCAGCACGCAAAGCATAAAAACATCACCAACCAGATCAACTTGTACAGATGGTCTTCTCACAACATGCCTATTTCGTACTCGACATTTCTGGATCTATATGCAGGAATATATGAGGATCAAACCGATCTACCCATTGGAATCCACCCTTTTTCACCTTTTGGTGAGGGGATCCATGCAAGTATTCATATTGAGTACTTCACTTGTTCGGGAGAAACTCATTACCCTTGTACTTCTCTTTGGAGACATGTCGTTTGAGTTCTATCCGGTTGGAAATGCGCACGATGATTTCCTCTCCACGGAGCTAGCTTCAGATCTTGATTCCGATGAGGGAATCCTCTTCAGCACCTTAACTCCAGCCTCTTAGTTCTCTTATCAAGAACACTCAAAGGAGAAGATGGAATGAAGAGAGAGTGAGAAGGGAATTATGATCTCCTCATCCCACACCCCTCTGCATAAGTGGCCTCGGGTTTAACCCTAGCCATACGATCAATTCATCAAATGAAGCAATGACCCGAATTTGAGCTGAAAAGTCAACCGCCACTCACTGGCCGCTCACCAGCCATCTGTCACGTGTCGCCACTCGGCGATATCTTATTTCGACAAGTCGTCGAACGGGGTTGAGTTCGTCGAATGGAGTTCGTCGAACGGGATTGAGTTCGTCGAACGGGGTTGAGTTTGTCGAGCGAGCTCCACACTTTAGCCTTCGACGTTCGTTGAACGACGTTGAGTTCGTCGAACGGCGTTGATTTCGTCGAACAAGCTCCACACTTTAGCTTTCGATGTTCGTCGAACGACATTGAGTTTGTCGAACGTAAAGTTCTCGTTAAATCTGGGGTATTACAACCCTCCCCTCCTTACATGAATTTCGTCACGAAATTGACACACAACTACAAGGCAGACAGCAAATTCAAAGTTGCAACAACTTTTATTCACAAAATATGATGTTACAACAACCTATACAAACAACTCGGGATATTTCTCTCGCATGGTTTGCTCTCGCTCCCATGTCAACTCTTCCGACCACAGTTGTCCCACCGGACCTTGACCATCCCGATTGTCTTGTTCCGTAGTTGCCTGACCGTCGTATTCTCGATCCGAATTCTGCTTGGTGTCACGTTGCGACCTTGGAGATTTGTCACATCTTGTTAGGGCGACCATGGCAGTTTGATAAGCACATAGTTCTTGACGACCATGGCTAGCACTTTCTGTGTGGTGTATTGTTCTGCAGTTTTCCATAGGGACATCCTACCAGGATTCTGTTTGGTGTCATGTTGCGACCTTGGAGATTTGTCACGTCTTGTTAGGGCGACCATGGCAGTTTGATAAGCGCATAGTTCTTGACGACGCAAGGAACTCATACACTTTTGCACGTAGTGGGCGCAAGTTAGGCCTTTCCCCCGAAGAATGGGCCATTGCCTAAGCCCTTGGATTATGGGCCTAACTTTCGTTGTTACCCCACTATTGACCGATACTCGATCCGCAACAACCACTTGTGATGGCTCTTTCACGGCTTTGCGTACTACCGAGATATGAAATTACATCACACAATCCACTCAGCTCTACTGAAAGTGCTAGCCGATAGACAACTTCTCCAATTCGCTCCACCACTTCAAACGGACCAAGATACCTCAGGCTCAGCTTTTTCAAGCGCTGTATTCTGGACATGCCTTTGAAGGGTTTGATTTTCAAATATAACCAATTGCCCACCACAAACTCCACATTCCGATGCTTGGCATTGTAGTACTTCGCCTGCCTATCTTGAACTATCAGTAGCCTCTCTCAAATAGTGTGTATTGTTGAATTTGCCTCTTCAACTTCCTTACACTTATATAATTTAGATTCGTCTGTTTCGGCCCAAGCTAATGGAGTACAACATTTCCTAGCGTATAAAGCTTCAAAGGACGCCATCTGTATGCTAGCTTGGTAGCTATTATTGTAGGCGAACTCTATCATATAGAGATGGTCTTCCCACCTCTTTCCGAAATCCAGAGTGCACATTCAGAGAATGTCCTTCATAGTTATGTTGGTCCTCTCGGTCTGACCATCCGTTTGCGGATGAAAGGCCGTACTGAACTTTAACTTGGTACCAAACAGTTGGTGGATTAGCCTTCAATCATTAGAAGTAAAATGCCCGTCTCGGTCACTTACGATGCTATGAGGCACACCGTGCAATCGTATTATATTCTCTACATATAGTTTGGCTAGTTTTTCCACTGAATCGTCCTTCCTATTTGAAATGAAGTGCGACATTTTAGTTAACCGATCAACAACCACCCAGATGACGTCGTTTCCTCTCTGAGATCTCGGTAGCCCATGCACAAAATCCATGAATATGTCGTCGAACTTCCACTCCGCAATAGGCAAAGACTTCAAGAATCCCCCTGACCTCTGGCACTCGGCCTTCACTAAAGCGCAAGTTTGACACTTCGCCACATAATGTGCGATGTATTTCTTCATGCCTGGCCACCAAAATAATTTCTTCATATCTTTGAACATTTTAGTGCTCCCCGGGTGGATTGAGTACTTTGTAAAATGTGACTCGTATATCAACTCCTCCCGTAATGTACAACCTTTAGAGACGCACAATCGATCGCCTTTTTGCAAAAGACCGTCGTTTAGAGAGAACTGGGAATTTGACCCATCCTTCAACTCTGCTATATAGCGTTTCATGCTTTCGTCTAGTTCCAAAGCTCGACGAATTCTGTCCGCGAGGTGGTATTGCACCTCCGTCCAGTTCAAGCATACTTCGCTCATTCTCTCATCAACACAAGATATACTCAGGCCTTCCAAGACACGAATCAGAAGCTCATCATGCATCTGTAACCAGTTTGCTTGTGTTGGAGTCTTGCGACTCAGCGCATTAACGACGACATTCCCCTTCAGAGGAGTGTAATGAATTTTGAAGGTGTAGTCCCCAAGGAACTTCATCCACCTCCGCTGTTGCATATTGTGATCTTTCTGATATATGAAATACTTTAGGCTTTGATGGTCCGTAAAGATATCAATCTTCACGCCATATACATAATGTCGCCACAATTTAAGAGCGAATATCACGACCGCCAATTCAAGATCGTGAACCGGATAATTCCTTTCATGTACTTTAAGTTGGCGAGAGCCATAAGCAATCCCATGCCCATATTGCAAAAGAACGCAGCCTAAGCCGCTCCCAGATGCATCACTATAGATCTCAAAACCTTTTGAACCACATGGCGAACATAATACTGGCGCCGTGGTCAGTCGACCCTTCAATTCTTCAAAATCTTTCTCGCACTCCGACGACCAAATCAACTTTTGATTCTTTCTAGTCAATGTCATGAGAGGTAAAGCAATCTTCGAGAAGCCCTCTACGAAGCGCCTATAATAGCCGTTAAGTCATAGGAAACTCCTGACTTCTGCTACTGAAGCAAGTACAGTCCACTCTCATATCGCAACAACCTTTATCAGGTCCACAACAATACCCTCTCGACTTACGACATGATCTAGAAAAGCTACCGAAGATAACCAAAACTAGCATTTCGAGAACTTGGCATAAAGACAATTCCTTCTTAGTGTGTGCAAAATCATTCTCAAATGTTTCGCATGCTCTTCTTCAGACTGAGAGTATACCAGTATGTCGTCGATGAAGACGATCACAAACAGGTTCAGATACTCTCTAAAAGTCCTGTGCATTAGATCCATAAAGACTGATGACGCATTCATGAGTCCAAAAGGCATCATTGTAAACTCAAAATGCCCATAACGTGTTCCAAACACATTCTTAGGGATATCACTCTCCCGGATCCTTAACTGCCAATAGCCGGACTTTAAATCCATCTTCTAGTAGACAGTTGACCCAACCAGCTGATCAAATAAATCATTGATTCGAGGAATCAAATATTTGTTCTTTTCTGTCGGCTTATTCAGCTCACGGTAATCTATACATAAACGCATTCTCCCATCTTTTTTTCACAAATAGCACTGATGCACTCCATGGTGACATACTCGGACGTATAAAGCCCTGCTCTAGCAGCTCTTGTAACTGAACCTTCAATTCTGCCAATTCTTTTGGCGCAACTCGGTATGGTGAGCGGGTTACAGGTTTCTCACTTGACACCAACTCAATAGAGAGGTCAATCTTACGCTTGGGTGGAGGCCCAGGTAGATCCTTAGGAAAGACATCTGCGAACTCCGATACTACAGGAACGTCTCCTATATTGGGCTTTGGCTCAACAACCTCCAATAGTGTGAAAAACATTTCCGCGCCTTTCTGAACTGCTTTGACTACTTGAATGGCAGATATCAACATCTTTCCCACTGCTCGCATATCCGCGAATTTCGTCATACGTTCAGTATTTTTCCCCAGTAGGACTTCCTTAGAGTCATAATCGATGTAGGAACGCTGCTCCGAAAACCAGTCCATACCAAATATTACATCGCACTCCGAAATCGGCAGTACAGATGCTTTCAAGCCAAAGTCATGGCTTCCTATCCGCACCTCAACACTGCAGACTCTATCCGCGCAATAAGCACCCATTAGGCAGCAAGACATTTACTCCATCTGTCGGTAGAAACGAAGGCACTCCGATACGTTTAACGAAATCCTCAGATAGAAAAGAATGAGAAGCCCCTGTATAAAACAGTGCTTTCGCCGGATAGCCCGCTATCAGGACAGCCTGTAACAACATCACTCTATTTTATATACTCTTGTTGGCCAAGATTATAGACTTGGGGTTGCGCCTGGGATGCAGTTGATTCCATCACTGACTTTCCCTTTTACGCATAAGACGCTCCCGTCTTTTTCTCTGTTTTTGGAGGGCCACTCCAACAATCCTTAGCCATATGACCCACCTTTCCACATGTATAACATGTGATAGGGCCTCTGCCAGTAGTTGCTCCCGAAGTAAATGTAGAAGGAGTCGGTGCAGAGGTTTTTGGCTTCTTGTTCCACCGTTTATACCCAGCCTTTGAAGAACTAGGTATCTTGAAATCTGGCTTCTTCACCGCCAAATCATTCTTGTGTTGCACACGCTTCATATCAAGTTCAAGGGAACGGGCCATATTAACCAAGGTAAGAAAACCCTGAGTCATTGGTCCTGAGAGAACCAATCGCAATTTATCCCTCAACCCTTCATAGAACATGTTTGTCTTTCGCTCCTCATCTGCTAACGTGGAGCGTGCATATCTTCTCAATCGGGTAAACTCGTGCAAGTAGTCGTCCACCTACCTCTCACCTTGAGTTAACATTTGAAATTGATTTTCCATCGCGATCCGCTGCGCAGATGGGATATATCGTGCTAGAAAGCACCGCGAGAACTCTTCCATGGAGATCTCTACCAACAACCGACCAACAAACTGGTGTTGTTCTTGTTCCTCCCACCAAAGTCTTGCTTCTCCATCAAGCAAGAAGGTAGCTATAGTGGCTTTCTGCCACTCCACTGTCTCAGTTGCCGTCAAGATTTTCTGTACTCTCGCGAGCCAATATTTGGCTTGTGTTGGGGTTCTAGTACCCACAAACATAGGTTGATTGAAACTCATCCCGTGTTTCAACTGCCCTTCCGTCGCCCGCCTAGCCGGTCACTGGCTCCACGACCACTTGTCTTACCGCCATTTGTTCAACCATGCTAACCGGTTCCTGAACCACCAGAGGATTAGGAGGTTGTGTCTGACCTCCGGGTTGCGTATTAAGTAACGCGACGACGACTTCAACAATTAACCGTATAGTTTCAGCAGAAGGAAGAGGTGTTTGCACCTCATTTGGCGCATTGTTCTCCATTGAGCGCTGGGGTTCTTGATGCCCCACACCACTTCTAGTCGCCTACAATTGTGAAGCACACAACTTAGCAACTAAAACTATTGCCGAAAGCAATAATAGAAACATACAAGTTTCTCAAACATGTGCATTTTCATTCCTAAGTGGACATTCATGAGTTCATTATTATTATAACGGTAGCGCACATACACGTGCTCACCACCCCGTAAAAAGAATTCGACCACGAATTCGAATAAGGAAGACCGTGAACGGAATCTGATACCAATACGTAAGGTTACTGATAGCTCAAGATAACTCAAGATAGGCAGACGAAGTACTACTGATACCATGAGGCTACTGATAGCTCAAGATATCTCAAGAGGATTTTTTGCTAGATTGCATGTTAGGTATTTTAACTTATAAAAGCATTACTACTAGTATTTCATGCATGTCATCTTTCAAAAACTAAAATGCTATTTTCTGACTAACGTAAAAACTATTTATATACTTATAATAAATCTAGAGTCTTGCATACCGCGAGTTGTCCTTCGGGCTTGTTTAGGCTTGTGTAGGATGTTAATCCAACATAAATAAAGTATTTCTGCAGCGTATAACTATACTTTTACTCGTGGACTAGCTGATCTACTATGCCGAGTGATACGACTATCTAAACTTAAAGTAGTTTTTACTTAATAACTTATGGATTTCATATAAACTATAGAGTTTGGAGTCTTGCCTAAGAGCCTGCAGTTATCCCCTGCACGGTGTGGCATCACGACGCGTATTTTCTCTTACTCTGATATAACTTAAATGTTGAGAAAATGCGGGTTATGACAGTTGGTATCAGGGGGATGGGTTGTTAGACAATTGGTCGAGCAACCATCTCTAGTTAGTGTTAGTTGTCTAATGTCATTTCATACACACACCGATGTGTCATCAGTACGTCTTGGCTGAAGCATGAACACTACCACTCATAACATGATAAAAAGTATACATGACATGTTATAGTATGAGATGCATAATATGTGTTTGTATATGGATCCACCATATGTGGCAACATAGGACGGTTATGTAGTATGAGATGCATAACCACCATCACATGAGTGCTCATTAACACGTTTTTTCTTTTTCATTATATGCGATGTTATGTAGTATGAGATGCATAACATTTCATGTATACGCCGCTCATAACATGCATTAATGCATTTTTAGATTGCATAACACAACATGCATGACATAACATCGCATCAGCACACGTGTCAAGCTAAAGATTTACATGATGACATACGTACATACATGATTTTGAGTCAAATAGAATAAGAAATTCTTGCATTCATGGTTTAGGCACATGAGTCAGTAGGATGACGGTATATCATCCTAAGTCAAGACATGACATCATGAATGAAATCCCCAGAGCAAGTTAGCATCATGAGCAAGTACTTATGTATGTTTTGTCTGTACTAGGTTGTTTGGTTTTAACGGTTAAGCTAAGTTTCGACTAGTTGTTTGTTGTGATTATTAGAATGTTGAGACGTCATACAACGAGGTTGACTCCCCAGTCAGAGGGCGAGTCGTCTGGTGCTCAGAATGAGGCCTTGATAGAAGGACTGCGATAAAGCAATGAAGCTTTGTCTAGGCAAATGTTGGAGATACAGTCGCAGATCCAAGCCTTATTGACTGTTGTTGCAGGACAGACGCTTAGAGTTCAGGACCCGGCTGTGAGTCAAGGTATTCCAGTTCCTCCTGCTCCTGTGGTGCCCCCAGCTGTGCTGCCATCAGAGATGAACTTCATCTCGCATTTCCAGTGATTAGGATCCCCTGCCTATGATGGTAGGACAGACTTCATGGCGTTGGATGACTGGACTATAGCTATTGCGAAGATTTTCTCTTACTCTGGAGTTTCAGCGGACCAGAGAGTGATGGTCGCTGCTTACCAGCTCAAGGGACTTGCAAAAAGTTGGTGGCTGAGAGAAAAGGAAAACTTGAAGGATGGATGCTCATGAGAAGCCTTCAAGGAGCTTTTGTTGAAGAAGTTTCTGCCATCGATTGAGTGAGACCGTTTGTTAAATGATTTCCTGCACTTAAAGCAGAGGCACCTCACGGTCAGTGAGTATGAGGTGGAGTTTAGCAAGCGGAGCCAGTTTGCCCCGGATTTAGTAGTTTCTGAAGCCAGCAGAGTCAAACGCTTTCTGGGTGGTCTGAAGAGTGACATCCAGCAGTTGACTAGTGTTTATAGATCAGAGAGTTATGCTGAGGCAGTCGAAGCAGCTCTTAAGGTCGAGGCGATCGATAATGCCAAGAACCGAGGACAACAAATGAGAAGGGATAAGAGGAAGACTAGTGAGAGTAAGAGTTCCCAGGAATCATGTGCTGCTTCGAGGAAGAGGAGCAAAGAAATAAGCAGTTTCTGTGGCCGGCCGGGCCATCCGTTCGAGAAATGTTTCAAAAGAATAGGTGCTCAGAAGTAGGAGCAGGTTCATGCGATTCATGGTGCTCGTAAGGGAGATTTGGTTTGTACTTTGTGCAAACGAAGGGGGCACGATGTTGCCCACTATTGGGGTAAGGAAAGGGGCTACTTTTTGTGTGGACAGAAAGGACATTTCAAGTCAAAGTGACCGCAGGCTCAGCCCATGTTGCAACCAGTTCCACTTCAGGCTTTGCCACCGCCGCAACATTTGGACAAGGGAAAGGGGAAGCTGAACGTGATGTCTCTTGAGAAAGCCCAGACGTCTACTCAGGTTATTTCAGGTTAGATCCTAATCTAGTGTTAGCTTTTAATTCATAGCTATAGGTTCAATGTTCGTGGTCTTAGTCACATGTGCGATTATTTTTATGGGAAAGTTTAAGGTAAAGAACCGTTAGACACAAGTTTTTTTTTTATTCTGGTGCTACCCACTCGTTTGTGGCTCGGAACTTTGTTGAGCGTCATCGTCTGACTCTGGATCAAGTTGGCGATGCGTTTCATGTCAAGTTTCCCTCTGGTGATTCAGTGGTATCAGACCAAGGCATTCAGAGTTGTCTGATTCTGTTTGTGATTTTCTAGCGGTTGCTGATTTGAAGGTGATAGACTTGGAAGATTTTTATGTGATCTTGGACATGGACTGGTTATCCAGGTATGATGTTGTTATCCACTGCAAGATTAAGCGCTTGGACTTCAAGATGAACAACGGTCAATCCAGGAGTGTTTATGGTCATCCGCGCCAGAGTTCTCCGATTATTTCTGCGGTATGTGCTCGGTAGTTTTTAGATTCTGGCTATTTTGCTCGGAATATATGGGGATCAAACCGATCTACCCATTGGAATCCACCATTTTTCACCTTTTGTTGAGGGGATCCATGCAATTATGCATATTAAGGACATCACTTGTCCGGGAGAAACTCGTTATCCTTGTACTTCTCTTTGGAGCCATTGCGTTTGAGTTCTACCCAGTTGGAAATGCGCACGATGATTTCCTCTCCACGGTCCTAGCTTCAGATCTTGATTTCGATGAGGGAATCCTCTTCAGCACCTCACAAAGCTCAGCCCAGCACCTTAGCTCCAGCCCCTTAGTTCTCTTCTTAGGAACACTCAAAGGAGAAGATGGAATGAAGAGAGAGAGAGTGAGAAGGAAATTATCATCTCCTCATCCCACACCCCTCTGCATAAGTGGCCTCGGGTTTAACCCCAGCCATACGATCAATTCATCAAAACGAAGCAATGACCCAGATTTGAGCTGAAAAGTCAACCGCCGCTCACTGGCCGCTCACCAGCCATCTGACACGTGTCGCCACTTCGCGATATCTTATTTCGACAAGTCGTCGAACGGGGTTGAGTTCGTCGAACGGGGTTGAGTTCATCGAACGGGGTTGAGTTAGTGGAACGGGGTTGAGTTCGTCGAACGAGGTTGAGTTCGTTGAGCGAGATCCACACTTTAGCCTTCGACGTTCGTCGAACGACGTTGAGTTCGTCGAACGAGCTCCACACTTTAGCCTTCGACGTTCGTCGAACGGCGTTGAGTTCCTCGAACGAAAAGTTCTGGTCAAATCTGGGGTATTACATAGGGTCTCGTTGGCCGGTCGCATCAACGAGCCAAACAAAATTGCTCGAACAACATGCGCGATACAAAATATACCCAAGCGCAAATAACATGCGCGATACAATTTGACGCTACACAAAAATACAAAAATGCATAATAGTGTGCGCTACAATAATAAAAGACACGTGCAATAATAATAACAATAACGATGTGACGCAGGTTGCATTAATTCTCTCGGGATTGAAAGAGCTCGACCCCGATGAGGCTCGATATAACCTGCAAGTAGAAAGTCCAAGCGTTGATCTAAGAGATGCTGCATACTGTCCTGCTAATGTTGCCGCTGCGACCAAAAACCTGGAAGTAACTTCTCAACACCAAAAACTCGCAATCCATTAGTCAAATTTTTATTCCAAATATTCAGAAAAACAGTAACTATTAGAGCTTTTAGAGGGTGACAGGGGCAGAGTGTGGGGCAAATATGAGGCAGGGGAAAAAACATGAAACAAGAGCAAGGTACAAAGTAAAGCAGGAAGCAAGCGTGATCAACCCGTGGAATCAGTAACTCACAACGCAACATATGCTTGCCTGATAGATACCAACGAACGTCTGCTAGACCCAGATCAAATATCGTCCTAATTTCGACTGATGAAATTCTGCTCGAGTCACAAAATTTTAAATACATCCCAAATTTGGTGTGTAAAACTTTTCATAAAATCCCTTAAAACGGGTCTCCCGAAGAGGAGGAAAATATCTAAGTATCGTCTTGACTCACTCAAGACTACTAAACCTAGAAGTGTCAGAAATCAAACGGTAGTGATGTGGTGACTCAACGTGTGTGCTTAAAACCAAGCGGAAGTGTCGTGAATAAAATGCGTGCTTGCCAAAAATAAAATCAATATAGGGTGGTGACTCGAGAGCCACAGTTGAGGGACCACAAAACACAATGTCTGTGGGCTTAAGGGTTTGTGGCGGTAGTGTGCTAAGAAAGTCAGGAGGTAAGACGCACGAGTCTGTATCACCCAAGATGAGGGCCTCATCACTAACTAACTCCTCTGGGAGAAGAGAGAACGATGATGTGACATCCGAGGTAACACATCCCTAATAACTCCTCCCTAGAGCGGGTCCACAGGAAACAACTCGACGACTGAAGGATGTGAGTCAGTGAGGACAAGTGGGCACACCATGCAATCGGGAGGAAGGAATGAGGAGGAAAAAACTCATCTTCCTGGAGCAGGGTCTCGGGAAGAACATCCTCGATCAAAGGTGGTGCTAAAGTGGAGACAGGTGGAGACGCGACTTCAGCCGGGTTGAATAAAATATGAGAGAGTTCTTCTTCCTGTAGAAGGGGCTCAGGATGAACCTCCTCGACTGAAGGGAGTGCTGTAGTGGAGACACGTGGAGTCACGACATCAGTCGGGGTGATAGAGATAGGAGGAAACTTTTCTTCCTGGAGCAGGGCTCGGGAAGAATCTCCTCGACTGAAGTAAGCGTCACAGTGGGGGTGGGTGGAGCTAAAGTGCTCATCGTAAAACTGACGAGATGTGGACTATCGAAACACCTAACCTCGGGTTCCACTATGTGATATGAAGTGGGATTGTACGGGTACCGGGTACGGTATGTATCTGGTACGACGGTACGACAAAATTTTAAAATCAAGGATACAGGTACAGTAGGATACGTTGTATTAATTTTAATAAATATATATGCATATATCACAAATACAATTATATATTCTCAAAATAATAAAACATGAAGCACATTCACAAATTAATTTGAACTAACTATTTGAACTAACAGCGCATTCACAAATTAATTTGAACTAATTAATTGAACTAACAGCACATTCACAAATTAATTTGAACTAATTAATTGAACTAACAACACATTCACAGATTAATTTGAACTAATTATTGAACTAACAACATATACACAGTTTAATTTGAACTAATTATTGAACTAATAACATATTCACAAATTAATTTGAACTAATTAATTGAACTAACAACACATTAAGAAGAAGATGGAGAAGAAGTACAAGAAGAAGAAGAAAGAGAAGGAGGAGGAGAAGAAGAAGAAGGGAGGAAGAGGAGGAGAAGGAGAAGAAGAAGAAGCCAAAGGAGAAGGAGGAGGAGGAGAAGGAGAAGGAGGAGGAAGACGAGATGAAGACGAAGAGGGAGACGAAGAAGGAGTAGGAGGAGGAGAAGGAGAAGGCGGAGAAGGAGAAGGAGAAGAAGAGGGAGAAGGAGAAGAAGGAGAATGAGAAGGAGGAGAAGGAGAAGGTGACGGTGGAGAAGGAGGTGAAGGAGAAGGAGAAGGAGAAGGAGAAGAAGAAGAACAAGAAGGAGAAGGAGAAGGAGAAGATGAAGAATAAGGAGAAGGAGAAGGAGAAGTAGAAGGAGAAGGAGAAGAAGGAGGAGGAGCAGTAGGAGAAGGAGAAGGAGCAGTAGGAGGAGGAGAAGGATAAGTAGAAGAAGAAGGCAGAGAAGGAGTAGGAGAAGAAGAAGAAGAAGAAGAAGGAGAAGGAGAAAGAGAAGAAGGAGAAGCCGACAAAGAAGAAGAAGGAGAAGGAGAAGGAGAAGAAGAAGAAGAAGGAGAAGCAGGCGAAGAAGAAGGAGAAGAAGACGAAGAAGAAGAATTCTACAACAACAAGAAGAAGAAGACGAATTCTAGAAGAAGAAGAAGGAGAAGGAGAAGGAGCAGAAGAAGGAGAAGGAGAAGAAGGAGAAGGAGAAGAAGTAGTAGGAGAAGCAGGAGAAGGAGGAGGAGGAGGAGAAGGAGAAGGAGAAGGAGAAGAAGAAGGAGAAGGAGGAGGAAGAGAAGGCGAAGGCGAAGGTGGATAAAGAGAAGGAGAAGAAGAAGAAGAAGGAGAAGAAGAAGGAGAAGAAGAAGAAGAAAAGAAGAAGAAGAAGAAGAAGGAGAAGAAAAAAGGAGAAGAAAAGAAGAAGAAGAAGGAGAAGGAGAAGGAGAAGAAAAAGGAGAAGAAGAAGAAGAAGGAGAAGGAGAAGGAGAAGGAGAAGAAGAAGAAGAAGAAGGAGAAGCAGACGAAGAAGAAGGAGAAGCAGACGAATAAGAAGACAAAGAAGAAGAATTCTACAAGAAGAAGAAGAATTCTTGAAGAAGAAGAAGTAGAATTCTAGAAGAATAAGAAGAAGAAGAAGAAGAATTTTACAAGAATAAGAAGAATTCTACAAGAAGAAGAAGAAGAATTCTACAAGAAGAAGAAGAAGAATTCTACAAGAAGAAGAAGAAGAATTCTACAAGAAGAAGAAGAAGAATTCTACAAGAAGAAGAAGAATTCTACAAGAAGAAGAAGAAGAATTCTACAAGAAGAAAAAGAAGAATTCTACAAGAAGAAGAAGAATTCTACAAGAAGAAGAAGAATTCTATAAGAAGAAGAAGAATTCTACAAGAAGAAGAAGAAGAATTCTACGAGAAGAAGAAGAAGAATTCTACAAGAAGAAGAATTCTACAAGAAGAATTCTACAACAAGAAGAATTCTACAAGAAGAATTCTACAAGAAGAATTCTACAAGAAGAATTCTACCAAGTCCAAAAGCGTTGACTGATGAAGACTCACTCAACGCCTTATCAGTTAGGATGTACAAGTCAGATGCATTGAGTGATTAAGACTCACTCAACTCACTCAACACCTCAGGAAGCAGATTTTCTGAAAGTGTTTTTGCGCTGAGTTACTTGACTGCACTCAACGCCTGTGACTCAAAACTGCTAAGTCCACAAGCAATGTCATACTGACGTCATCTAAAATTCAAATATTGCGGGACTTGCGTGCTAGAAGAAAAATGACACTATATGCCTTTAGTACAACAATTTAAGTTAAAGTAACTTTGCAGTTACCAATTTCGGATTGCACATACAGAGAAGAGCCGTTGGATGACGGGACATAAAAGGACTATTACAGAGAAATTAAAAGAGTTCTTTTTGGGGCCAGAGTCATCTTCTCGAGCAAGTGAAAAAAAATCCTTTACACTCAGATTTACAGAAAGTCTGTGAAATACAGATAGAAGCTGGGTGTTTGAAGAAAAACAAGAACTGAAAATCACTAAGTCTTCTACAACAAGAACAAAAAACTCTTTTTTCGTAAGAGAAGAAGGAGAAGCAGAGCATTCAAAAGTTACTGTTCATCTTCAAGGTCACTGCACTCAACACTGTTACATCAAAGGCTTGAATAAACAGAGCTCTACAGTTGTCTTCTCAGCTCAAGTAGAAATATCCTGAAAATCAATAGTCTTGGTGCTGTGAAGAAGATAAGACTGAGTTTTTTCAGTATAAAAAGGAGGCTTAGAGAACTATTTCTCTGGAGTCAGTCATCATCAATCATTACTCAATCTGTAAGATCATCTATTGATCTGAGTTGTAGGCCTGTATTATAAATGCTGAGTGTAAGAGTTAAGTTTCTAAGTTGTAGGATCCTGTTTAGGATCCGAGGTAAGGTTGTTCAGCCTGAGATAAGATCTCTGTGTAGGTCTAAGGTAGGAGATCTGATATATCTGAGTGTAGGGCTGTTTAGCTTGAGGTAGGAGTTGTTATACTCTGAGTTGTAGGAGTGTGCTTCACTCTGAGGTGTAGGATCCCGTGAGATCTGTGGTGTAAGCTCAAGGAGCTGAGATAAAGGAGGAGATAGCCGAATCTAGCTCACTATAGATAGGTGAAGGAGAAAGTGCATGTACCCTAGATAGGGGAACCACTATAAATTCTGTTGTCTTGTTGTGTCTCTTGAAAGCTAACTATAAAATCTAACACACAACTCAACCAAAGTCAAAGGTTGTTCAAAAAGATTCACCCCCTCTATGTGTGTAGCTACTGTTGAACAAAGACTTTCACTTATCATCAACCTTTTTGAAGGAAGACTTTAATTGACATTTAAGTACACTTCTCATGTAATAACTGTAATGACTTTTTGTAAACTAATCGCATTTAACATTCTTACTATAAGGACTATTTGTGATGTAAATATTCCCATGATGGGTCTGTGCAGTACGCTTGTTCTCCAACAAGTATCTATGAGATGACTTGATATCTAATTCTATACCTATGAAACTTGGTCATTAGTCAATCTACATTATTATTATTATTATTATTATTATTATTATTATTATTATCCATTCTACAATTATACCTTACTAGGGACTACTCAAGAATAATGTTCATACAAAGCATTTGATCTCATATTCAAGTCACAAACTTGAATTTATATGAAAATAAATATTACAAGGACAATTATTATTTTAAATTATATTATATATATATTTACATAGGAGAAAAAATATAATGATAGAAAATGTCTTACATATATAAATGAGGCGATAATACAAGTCATTATATGTGCATAAAACTGACAAAGCCAAAATTCACGCGTATTACACTAGAATTAATCATGCATGTATTTAATTCCATGCGATCTAGTAGACTATCGTGTTTCCTGTGAGGAAGAGCCTTTGTCAGTGAATTTGTAATATTATCATCAATCGACACTCTGCATATGTTCACATCTCCTCTCTCTCAATGATCTCTCAATTTTGATGAAAATGTCGTAGTTTGTACTTGGAGCACTAGTGAGATCTAGGTTTCTTGGTCTGTGCAATGACCATATTATTGTCACAATAGAGACTCACTAGAGCAATAATTCTAAAAATGACATCAAGCTCACTGATGAACTTCATCCAAATAGCCTTCGCCGCATTAACAACATCGACATGCTTAGTTTCTTTACTAGAATCAGTTATTGTCTCTTGCTTTGAACTCTCTCAGCTTACAACACCTCTATTTAAGCAAAACACTTAACCTGGTTGAGTTTTTGAGTCGTCTTTATTAGTTCGAAAACTCTTTTACAACTAGTTCATCCTCACCATCATATACCAAAAATATATCCTTAATCCTTCATAAGTACATTAGAAAATTCTTGACTATTGTACAGTTACTTTCACCTGAATCTAACTGATATTTGTTAGTCATGCTCAATACACCAAAACTATATCCTTAGTCATTCTCAAGTATTTTAGAATATTATTGACTATTGTCTTGTGAACTTCACCTGAATCTAAATTGTATTTGTTAGTCATGCTTAATGTATCTGAGACATCAGGACGAGTATATCATGTTTTATACATGATTGATCCAATTACATAAGCATATGAAATCATATTCATGCGGTTTCTATTTTCCCGAGATTTACGATGCTCGTTTTTAGGGAGATTCACACCATGAGGCATTAGTAAGATTTTTTCTTAGACTCAAACATATTGAACCGATTTAACACCTTATCAATGTATGTGCTCTGACTTAAGCCGAGTAATTTATTTGATTTATCTTTATAGATATTCATACCAATTTATTTGATTTATCTTTATAGATATTCATACCAATTTATTTGATTTATCTTTATAGATATTCATACCCAGTCGGTTGCTTCACCCAATACTTTCATAGAAAAGCAGTTCCTAGCCATGGCTTAATATACTTTTGGTTTGGAATATCTTTTTATTGAGTAATATATCATCCACATATAATATTAGGATGCAACCACACTCTTAATAACCTTCTTGTAAGCACATGACTCTTCATTCTTGATGTCCAACACTTTGATTTTCTCATCAAAGTGAAAATTCCAACTTCAAAGTTTGTTTCACTCCATAAATATATCATTGAAATTTGCATACCTTACTTGCTCCATAGGCTTTGTCATGACATATTCTTAAGGAGGTTTCCTTTAAGGAAAATAATTTTGACATTCAGTTTTTAGATTTTGTAATCATAGCATGCTATGATAATTGTTGAAGGGCGGGGGCACGGCCGCCAAACCTCGACTCGACCGGACTGCAGTTCAAGCATCCCAACCAAATCATCCCCGAGCTAACCCTCGTCGGGACTTTGACCACTGTTGAAAGGGGTAGGTTGTTGAGGCTGGGTATCGAACCCAGAACCTCTTTTATCAAGGACTTGAGAGAGCTCTTGATACCCAACTGAGTTGCAACTCAGTAACAATTGAGGAAAAATTATTATCATAGTTAACACCATGAATTTGCTTGTAACTTTTAGCAACTAATCGTCTTTTGATAGTCTGTACATTCCTATCTATGCCTATTTTCTTCATGAAAATCCACTTGAACCTTGAAGATTTTACTCCTTCAGGTGGTTCAACCAAGGTTGGTTTGTATTCTAGGAGTTCATTTCATATTTCAAGGTGTTAAGCCATTTCTCAGTATTATTCATTGATTGCATTCTAATAGGTAGTAAGCTTATCTTGATCCATGAGTAATACATCACCTTGTTGAGTCTTGACAAATTCATACCTCTCAGGCTCAAAATGTGTCTATGATATCTTCTTAGGGCTTGTGTTTCTTGAGTAGTCTTTTGTGTTATAGCAATTTATAATCATTACTCAGGTTTCACGTTAGGTTTATTGTTGTCTTGTGGTTCTTAAATCTCTTCAAGTTCTTTTTTCTTAATTCTTCTAGATATGAACTCTCTTTCTAGAATGACACCATTCATTACAACAAATATTTTATTCCCAAAATGTATATAAAAATAATATGCTTTCGTTTTTTTAGGATATCCCACAAAAAATATTTATCAGATTTGGTCATAAGTTTGTCAGAAATTTGACGTCTCATGTAAATCTCGAAATTCCAAATCTTTATAAAAGACATAGTAGGACGATTCTCTGTTCATGTTTCATATGGCGTATTTTGAACCGTTTTAGTTGGAATACAATTTAGTATAAAAGCTATTGTCTCTAAGGTATATCCCAAAAAGAAAATAAGAAGATCTGCATGCCTTATCATCGGTCGTATCATATTTAACATGATATGATTTCTCCTCTTAGAAACACCATTATGTTATGGTGTTTATGGTAGAGTGAGTTGTAAGCAATACCACACTCTCTTAAAATGTATAAAACTCTTGACTCAAATATTCGTTGTCTCGATCAGACCTGAGCGCTTCATTGTTTTTCCTAACTTGTCTCTATAATTGAAATAAATCATTTATAACATATTGTAAAATGCCCACTATAAAGACCCATTTATTTCCGTTCTTGTTTAGGTACACTATCTTTTTGTATATATTGGGGGCAGTCCATTGTAATTGGTATACAATTTCATATTTTTCTCTTTGGCTTAGAATCAGAGAGGAAAAAACTGGAGCTGCGACCTCCACGATTTCATGATTTGAGTCTACCAGCCCTCTTTTGTGCGGTCTGCACGCATTGACATACTCACTGTGTCTGTCTCCTCAATGGTTTCCTCAGGCCTATCCAGAGATGACAATTTTGCTGGTGCGGTCTCTGTCGACTGCTCTGTGCGGCCCTCCCTTCATCGCCCGTTGCTCCTCCCTCGATGGTTCTGTGGGGAAGCGTTTCCTCTGCTGCTCTGCTGCATGCGAGGTAGTTGTGTGGCCAATCTGGTGATTTCAGCCCTGCCGATGCTGTCTCCGTCGAATGCTCTGTACGGTACCCCCCTTCTGCGTTCGCTCCTCTCTCGACGGTTCTATGCGGACGGTTAATCCTCTGTGTCAAATAATTCATTGTTGTGTGATAATAATTTATTATTCTTGCTCAGGTTCAACATTAGGTTCATTGTCATCTTGTGGTTCTTGACCTCTTCAATTTATTTTTCTTAATACTTATAGATATGGACTCTCTTTCTAGAGAGACACCATTCATTACATTGAATATTTTATCCACAAAATGTATATATAAAAATAATATCCTTTGGTTTCCTTAGGGTATCCCATAGAATAATATTTATCTGATTTGTGCTTAAGTCTTCCAATCCCAAATCTTTATAAAAAACATACTATGACGATTCTCCATTCATATCTCATATGACGTCTTTTGAACCGTTTTAGTAGCAATACGATTTAGTGTAAAAACTACTGTCCTCTCTAAGGAATATCCCCAAAGAAAATAAGAAGATCATGGTTGTAGATGTTGGATATCGGGGACACGTCGGTTTAAGTTTTTCATGTCGGTTTTAGTATGTTGGGAGATATATCGGGGATATTTCACATAACGAGTTTTAATATTTAATTATTTATATATGTAATTATTTATAAATTTAATCTTTTTTTAAAATTTATATATATTAATACATTAATAATTTGATATTTATTGAACTCCTAAATTTATCAAACTAATATAAACATTTTGTGTTACGCAAATATTAACGGTATAACACGTGCAATAAAATAAGGGAAAGAAGAATGTTGAGAAGTTGTCGATGACAATGAAAAATAAGGAATATTTAGTTCATAATTCAAAGATCATGAAAAATTGAAGTCACCGACGAACATAATCAAAGAAGAAAGTCATATAAAAGAGAAAAACAACTTAAACAATAAAATAATTTTAGTCTATTGTCTATTAGACTATTGATACTAATTAAAATAAATTGAAAAAACAGTCGATAAAATGTCGGGATATATCGGCCGATATATCGGCGAATATATCAGCGAATATATCGGTCAATAACAGACATATCAGAAGATATATTACACAAAGATATTTTGCAAAAAAATATCAGAAATGTGTCTATTAGACTATTGAAACTTTTATGTCAGCGTACATGTCGGCCATGTCGGCATAGTTGTCAAGGCGCGCGCCTAGGCGTCCTGAGGCGCCGGGCGCACCAGGCGCAACCCGCCGCTCCTCAGCACAGCTGAGGCAGGCGATGTGCCCCAGGCACGCCCAGGCGCGCCTAGGCGCGCGCCTTACAAGCTCCCAGGCGCACCAAAGGCGCGCCCGGGCATTTAAAGGTATTTTTTTAAAAAAATAATTTTTGATATGAGCAAAAACATGATCTTAGACGCACCTGAGGCTCCCCTAGGCGCACTTGGGCGCACAATTCGCTGAAATTGCGCGAATTGGGCGCCCAATTCGCTGAAATTGCGCGAATTGGGCGCCCAATTCGCTGAAATTGCGCGAATTGGGCGCCCAATTCGCTGAAATTGCGCGAATTGCGCGCCCAATTCGCTGAAATTGCGCGAATTGGGCGCCCAATTCGCGGAAATTGCGCGAATTTGGCGCCCAATTCGCGCAATTTCAGCGAATTGGGCGCCCAATTCGCTCAATTTCCGCGAATTGGGCGCCCAATTCGCTTAATTTCCTTTTTCCCCCATTTTTGCGCCTTACGTGCCTCAGGCGCGTGCCTGCGCCTTGTGCCTAGGCTCCAGTGGCCCTTTGCGCCTCGGTGCGCCTTGCGCCTTTGATAACTTAGCATGTCGGAGGATATCCACAACAGTGAGGAAGATATACATGCCTCATCATGGATCACACCATATCTAACATAGTAGGATTTCAGAATTACCATTATGTTATGGTGTTCAAGATGGAGTGAGTTGTACGCACTACCATTATCTTAGAATGTCTTGAAACTCCTGACTCAAATATTTGCCGCCTCGCTTAGATTAACGTGTTTGATTGTTTTTCCAAACTGTTCTATCAATTTGAATTAAATCATTTGCAACATATATTTTAAATGCCCACTATAAAAGCCTGTTTATTTTCATTCTTGTTCGGGTCCACTCCCTTTGTGTGCATATAAGGGGCAGTCCATTGTACTGGATATACAATTTCTTAATTTTCTTTCTGACTTGGTATCAGAGGGGAAAAAGTTGAAGCTGCGACCATCGTGGTTTCATGATTTTTGTCAGTATGTCCTCTTTCGTGCGGTCTCCTCGCATGAACCACGTATAGTTGTTGAGTGTGGCCTCGATGATTTCTTTGGGCCTATTCGAGCTGCCAATCTTGCTGGTGCAGTCTCCATCGACTGCTCTGTGCGGCCTTCCTTTCTATGTCTGTTGTTCCTCCCTTGATGGTTTTATGCGGGCGCGTTTTCTAAGCCTCTCTACTCCGAGCGAGGTTGTTAGGAGGTCAATTCAGAGCTGTCAGTCCTGCTAGTGCGGTCTCCGTCAATTGCTCTGTGCGTTACCCCCTTCTACGTCCGCTGCTCTTCTCTTGATGGTTCTGTACAGACGATTCCGCATCCGCTGTGTCGAAGAATTCCGCGCAAGTGACCAAGTCGGTGCGGTCTCTGCTCACAATTGACAAATTTGGTCTGTCCGGATTGTGCAACCTATGCCTACTCAAATGTTTCCCTCGGGACTGCACGTCTTCTGCGGTTTCCCTCCCTCACATATTTTTAGTCACTTTAGTATCTTCAAAGCTTCCATTGTGCAAACTTCAATATGGCGAACTCCTCGGACTCCAGTGTTCTGAATCCTCCCTCACTTACCCCTCCTTCGGGATGTGATTTCTTGCGGTTTCATGATTTCTCCATCTCGTTCCAGAATATCATTGTTCCTTTGGACGAAACCAATTATCTCGAGTGATCTCATACGGCGTAGCACGCTATCTGCAGTCATCAACTCTTTGGGTACATCAATAGGACTTCAGCCTCCCAACACTGACCTGGGTTGGCAAAAGTGGGACACCGATAATTCCCTTCTTGTCTCATTGCTACTTTACTCCATGCCCCCTTGGTCTTTCATAGCTATATGCTAATGGACTCAGCCTTTGAGATCTGGACTCGACCTCATGAAACTTATTTCCAACTTGGGAGTTCTACTTAAGTATACGAGTTCACTTTGCATTTCTTTGAACTCAAGCAAGACACTTCTTCCGTAGTAACTTCTCCGAGTTTGAACATCTCTGCCCATAATTGGATTAATATATGGTCTTCATTCTCGCTTGCTTTGCCAATGTCCGAGCTTTAAAAAACAAGACCGCTATCAGCTCAATGTATTCCTCATATTCCTTAATATGGAATTCAACACGGTGCACACTCATGTTTTGAACCAGTATCCATTTCCCTCTCTTCAAGAAGCCTTCAGTATGGTCTTAGGGATGCAGATCGCCATCCTTCTCTCAATTCTGATCACAGATCTGATCGTTCCTCCCTTGCTGACATTCTTCGAGCCCCCTACCTCTTCTTCTATCAAGATGTGCGATTACTGTGGCAAGCAGGGACATGCCCGAGACTCCTGTTTTCGTCTCCATCCTCATCTTGCTCTTGATTACAAACCCCCTCCTAAAGGCTCTCGTGGCCGTGGTGGCTCTTGCTAGACCAATCCTTCATCTACTGCTCACACTAATGCAACAACTCTTGGTCAGCTTCCATCTGATAGTCTTTCTTCGGAGGAAATTGATGCTTTGCGCCATCTCGCGCGCACTCAGGTTTCTTCCCCTACTGCTGTATTCATAACCGCTGGTCCGCCTAACACCCAGTATGCCTCTATTACTTCCTCTGAGTGGATTATTGGCTATGGGGAGACAGATCACATGATATCAGGTTTTACCTCTTTCGCCCCTCTCTCAGTGGGTGATAAGGTTATCACTGCCAATTGCTTTTTCTTATCGATTGCTAGCAAAGGGACCATCATCTACTCCTATGTTGTGTCCTTCATATTGGTGTTGTATGTTTCTGCTTTTCCTCATAATTTGTTGTCTATTAGTCGTCTGACTACATTCTTAAACTGTTCTGTCACGTTTTTCCTTGATGATTGAGTTTTTCAAGATCTGGCAATGAAGTAGCGTATTGGCATTATTAGGAATTGCGAGGGGTTGTACATTTGAGACCATACTCCAGCTCAATCTCACTCCAGTAGCACTCCAACTCTCTCCAGTCCCTCTCGTCCCTCTCCTACAGATGTGTCAGCGACATCAACGTTTTGGACATCCTTCTGCCACTGTTTTTGAGCTTTTTGTCCCGAATTGTCTGTAATGAATGTGAACTTTCTAAACATGTACGACATTGTCTGAATCATTTTTCTTTTTGTAGAAAAAGCTCAAAACTTGTATGTATTGATTGAGTATGTAAATACAAGGAGAGAATACAAATATATAGGGGAGAGAGAGAGAGAAAATCCTATACAAGATGTGGGACTAAAGGAGAGAAACCATAAATGGGCCTAAAACATGGGCCCCAATACATGAGCTATTCTAACACTCCCCCGCAAGCTGGAGCGTACAAATCGTATGCACCAAGCTTGGACAGACATTATAGAAGGTTGCCTTGGGAAGAGCCTTTGTGAGGACATCTGCAACTTGTTCCGTCCCTGGAACATGCTTCAGATCGAGCTTCTTCATTTGAACTTTCTCTCGAACGAAGTGCCAATTGACTTCAATATGCTTCGTTCTTTCGTGAAAGACTGGGTTCTTGGCGATATATATAGCTGCCTGACTATCACAAAGAAGAAGAGTCGGAGAAGGTAATTTGACACCCAGATCAGTGAGGAGACTTTCAAGCCACGTCAGTTCTGATACAACAGATGTCATTGCCCGGTATTCTGCCTCAGCGGATGATCGAGCAACGACCGCTTGTTTCTTGCTTCGCCGTGTAACCAAGTGGTCCCCAAAGTATGTGCAGAAACCACTAGTAGATCGCCGGTTATAGAGAGCCAGCATAATCCGCATCAGAGTATGCCACTAAGGTAGGAGCAGAAGAGGAAGTTCGGTAAACAAGTCCTTGACCCGGGGCTGTTTTTAGGTACCTGAGAATGCGTTCAACAGCCTGAAGATGAGATTTCCGAGGAGAGTGCATGTATCGACTGACAAGACCAACAACAAAGGAAATATCTGGTCTGGTAACCGTGAGGTAGATCAATTTCCCAACTAGTCGTCGATAATATTCAGGATTCTGGAGAAGTAGATCCGAGTCAGATGCCTGAGCACATAACTTGTGGTTTACATCCATGGGGGTATCACTTGGCTTACACCCTAAAAGACCAGCATCATGAAGAAGATCAATACAGTACTTTCGTTGAGATAGAATAAGCCCATCCGGGCGCCTGGCAACATCAAGACCCAGAAAGTATCGTAGAGTTCTCAGGTCCTTTGTCTGGAAGACCAAGTTTAGATGCACTTTGACGGCATGTATCCCTTGTGAATCATCTCCTGTAATGATGATGTCGTCAACATAAACTAACAGAAGGACAGTCCCTGTTGGTCGGTGACGAGTGAACAGCGAGAAGTCAGCTGAGCTTCGAGTGAACCCGATATCACGAAGGACCTTACTGGATTTATCGAACCAGGCCCGTGGAGATTGTTTGAGACCATACAAAGACTTTAAAAGGTGGCAGACCTGAGACTCCCCGTGGTCTCAAACCCGGACGGTTGTTGCATGTAGGCCGTCTCCTGGAGATCCCCATTTAAAAAGGCATTCTTTATATCAAGTTGAAAGAGGGGCCACTATCGATGAACATCAACAGAGATGAGGACGCGAAAGGTATTAAGCTTGGCGACCGGAGAGAAAGTTTCCTCATAGTCGAGCCCCTGTTGCTGGGTGAAGCCGCGAGCCACAAGACGAGCCTTCAGTCTGTCAATCGATCCATCAACAATATGTTTGATGACAAAGACCCATTTGCACCCAACCGGTTTCTGACTCGGAGGAAGGGGTACAACGGTCCATGTCCGGTTAGCCCAGAGAGCAGACATCAGAGAAAGATGGTGTAGTGGGAGCAGCCAGGACCTGAGCACGAAGACTCTGAAGATGAGATGGAAGGCGGGCCATTATGATGGCAATGCACGCAGCTTCCTTCTGAGCTCGCTGAGCAGCATGATCATTGGTGGGCGGCTGATGCTGGATCCAGGCTTCAGCGAGAGTTTTAGCCCGAGCAACAAATGATGTTATATCTGAAGCGCCGCCATTGTCGAGAGTGAAGAGGTCAGTGAGGATGTCGTAAAGATGCTGAAGGCTATCGCGGCCGGAGTATAAGGAATGTAGCTCATCCCACATAGCCTTGGCGTTGTCGTGGTACATAGACATTTGATAAGGCTCACCATCCAAGGAATTCAGAATTCAAGTCTGAACGCGTCCGTCATTGCGGAGCCAATCATCCGTAAGGGAGAGGGGGGTGCCTGAGTAAGGTGCGACAGAAGTCCCTTAGCCTGAAGAACCCGCCGAACTGAATGTACCCAAGGAATAAAGTTTTTCTTGCCAGAAAGAGAGATGGTAGTGATCCGGAGCTCCTCACGGAGTTCGGTAGAACAGGCCGGGCGGTCTGGCGGACAGGCGGGTGGACAGTAGGCGGGCTGGCCGCCGAGCCCGTAGAATTACCAGAAGAAGTCATAGAGACAGGCCACAGACCGGGGGAAGACAGGAGACCGCGACCAAGAAAGCGGAAAAAACGAGTCCGCATGGTCACACTGGCACCAGCGATGAGTCATATCGCGACCCAAATGCGAAAAGAAAGAGAGTCCGCACGGTCTAGGTGAACACAGTAGCGGTCAAAGCACAGGAGACAGGCCGCAACGGACAGAAGCAGGCAGCAGCGGACAGGAGCAGGCCGAAAGAAGGGAGGGAGAGGTCGGCGGAAAAGAGCAATCCGCAAGAGAGGATAGCCGGCGCGACTAGAGCAGAGACCGCCCGGTCAAGGTGTGAAAGACATAAGCGGCTGGATGAGGCCGCGACCAAAGGCGGAGCGGACAGGGGAAGAAGTCCGCAAGGGGGGAACCAAGTCGCGCGGACAGAGAGGAGAAGAGCAGGAGACCGCGACCAAGATGCGGGTGAGAAAGGAAACAGCCCGCCCGGTCAGGCAGATCACCGCAGCGAACAAAAACAACCCGCGTGTAGAGAAACAAGCGGATTTGGGAAAAACAGAAGCCGACGAGCTGGAACAAGTCGCAAGCAAAACAGTCCGCGAACAGGCCGCAAGCAAACGACGGACTGAAGACAGGCCGCGACGAGTAGAGAGTCCGCATCGGACAGGAAAGAAGGTGGCCCCACGGATTATGAAGGAGGAAAGGCTATAAAAAACGAAGGGGAGAGCAACAAGTGGATCCACGGGAGAAGAAGAGCAACAGGAGGAAGAAGAAAAGAAGCGGACTGAGAGGGGGCAGGCCGCATAGGCATGAGGATAGAAACGAATAGTCCGCTAAGGCAGGCCTCGAGAGAGAGGTCGCGAGAGAGGTCAATAGGTGCAGTCAGAACATGGAAGACCGCGAGAACCGGAACCTGGCTCTGATACCATGTAGAAAAAGCTCAAAGCTTGTATGTATCTATTGAGTATGTAAATACAAGAGAGGATACAAATATATAGGAGAGAGAAGAGAGAGAAAAATCCTATACAAAGATGTGGACTAAAGGAGAGTAAACTATAAATGGCCTAAAAACATTGGCCCCATTACCCTGGGCTATTCAAACTACTTTT
>CM077159.1:87420478-87601462 GCA_039583875.1 Platanthera guangdongensis
AAAAAAAAAAGTAATACTTAGGGTTTTGAAAATAGATGGGGTAGAGAGCCCTTGATTTTGATTTACTTTGGAAAAATATTTTTTAAACAAGAAGAACTCTACTTTTCTGTTAATTAAAATACTTGGCTGTGGTGGTTTCCTAAATATGAGTGAACCTCTATCGAGGATACATCCACCTGAGATTAAGTAGTTTGATTGAACTTTCCTATCTAATCAAAATTACTTTAATACACGCTTTATATTATGAACCCCGCTATTGACCTTCTACTAATATTCAAAGGTTCAACTCAGCAGGCTTACGTTCATCTATTTCGAGAGTGAGGCATAGTTTCTCTTTACCCGAGAGTGTTCAATTAGTGGACACAAACCTTTTGGCTACTAGTTACGAACTACATAAATGAAAATCATATATTGATTTGTACGGTTCCACGCAACTTAACTCTCAGGTAAATCTTAAGTTTTTATCATTTTAAAAAATAGGGGTTGAAATTGCAGAATTAATATCCTTCCCAAAGCTCATCTCAATCGAGTGCTAAAATGTTCTTAGCCTCTCATCGAGATGTGGGTGGTAGTAGAAAAATTAAAAGACTTATAAAGTGTAGAAATAATATCCTTCCCAACGTATCTCGGTTTATGCTAAAAAGTTCTTTGCCTCTCAATCGGGATAGGGTGGTAGTAGGAAATTGAAAAGACTTATAAAATTGCAGATATAATATCCATCCCAATCATCTTAATCAAGCGCTAAAAAGTTCTTAGCCTCTCATCCGGGATGAGGGTGGTAGTAGAAAAGGAATTCCGAAAATGAAAGTACTTACGCACACACCCTGTCTCAACAAAAATGGAAACTAAGTTAAAATCATTAAAAGTTGAAGAATAATTTGAAAACTGAAATTTTATTAATTCAAAAAGTGTTACACACTAAAGAACCCATACCAGGGTTAGGAAAATATCACTCAAAAGCTACTCATAAACACTATATAGAACTATTTGGAACTCTAGTAGTTCTCCTTAAACCTCAGCCTTGGCCCTCCTTTTATAGCCGAAAAGTTTGAAGTACACGCCTCCTTACATGCCCCCTTGGGCATGTCGCTTGGGCGTGTTGTTTACGGGGCATCTGTGGATAGAATTTTCGGCTGCTTTTGGATTGGGTTGAAAAGTCCACGGGCATGACATATGGGTGACGAGCATGTCATCTGGGTGTGTCTGCAAGGCATGGAAGATTGGATTCTTTGAGGCATGACAATATGCTTCTTTCTGAGTCATGGGTGATGTCACCGGCGTGCCAGGTGGCACACAGGCGTATAGCCCATGCGTGACTGAGCTTGATAGCTGAAATCTACTAAACTGCTGGAATTGCAGGTTTTAAAGTTACATGCCCCAGGTCACAAGCGTGATCTAGGGGCGTGGCTTAGGAATATTTGCTGATTTGCCCCAAATGTGCAGAAATACCAATAGAGTACAAAACGGGTTAAGCTAGAACTAAAAATAAAAAAAAGAAATGATTTATTTAAGTATGTGCATAATATAATTGCATTTTTTATTAAAACAAAACTAAAAAAACACTAAAAATATATATATTTTGCTACTCATCAAATATCCCCAAACTTAAGCTTTGTTATTCTAGGGCGAAAGTATGAGTCGATTATACGAACAGGTATAAAATTTCTAATTTAACTATATTTATTAAATCAAGGGAAGAAAGACATAAAGATTCGGAGCATAAAGAGTTAAGTCCCAAATTATGCAAATTATTTAGCTAGAGATATATGTTCAAAGCAAAAAGAATTCTTGAGAAAACTAAATTGCAAGCAACATTGCAATCATTAGTAACAAGTTAGATTGGAATTATAAAAACCGTACCTTGAAAGAGATATGATAGAAGATACACAACCTATTAATTATGCTCTCTCAAAATTTTAAGCAAAATTAGATCAATTTGTAGTGGGTTTTATGGGGTACAAACTTGGCTTTTGCCTATAAAGTAGGCTTTGATGTAGGAGGTGATGAATTTTATCCTCTCACCTTTTTCAACTTCCTTCTTTGTCACAACTGCATAGGAAAATATTTTCTAAAATAAAAATAAAACTTTGCAGAACAAAACATTATTCTAACCCAATGCATACGTTTAGTAGCACATACTCCATTTCATGTAGTCTTTTAACAATTATTGGATGCCTATGTTTATGGAATGAAATCTTATTCTCATTGACATAAGATCTTTTCTTTTCTAGGAGCACATACTCCTAGATACTTGCTTGCGTAAGAAAACATGCCAAGCAAAAAAATAGATAGGGGTTTTCAAAAATAATGTTGATAAAACATTTTGAGAGTAACTGTAATAGCTTGAAAATTCCTATATTTTAATAAGAGTGAGTTTAAGATAATTACAGTCTACAGATGTTTAGCTAATATAATACACATGTCTCTATTTATAATAAACTAGAAGTAGTGCTTAAAACAAATTCTCTAACTTTAAATAAAATAAACAAGATATTCTTTAAAACTTTACCCAAGTTATTTAGATCTATCTATTTATGATAAATAAACGACTAGCAAATTGAAAAACTAGATAACTGCTTATATATCAACTCAAAAAAAAACTGGTTTTGGAATAGAGACAAAAAGCAAGGTTTTAAATTTGCTTTCAAATGATTGATTAAGCAAAATATATACACAAGAAGATTTTTATTTTACTTTTTTTGTTCTATTATTATTATATATATATATTTCAAGCAAATATATAGATAAATTTGATAAGAAAATATTATGTATAAAAACAAGACTAAAAAATAGATTTTGAAAAATACATATACGTATAAATGCAATTTTTTAGAAACAAAATATACCCTCATACTTATGTTGGCATAATTATGAAGAAAAAGATGATTTATACAAAACTGAAAGTACAACAGAGTAAAGAGGCTTTCCTAATAGGAGGTCGGGGAGGTCGTAAGAAAAACCTATAAAAAAACATGTATAAAAACAAATAACTATGGGGTGCCTCCCACAAGCGCCTTGTTTACCGTAGCATAGCCTAACTTATTTAGTTAGATGATTAATATGTTAGGGAGGGTGTATTATTCTATTTGTTTAGTTGAAAAGTCTCCCACAAGGTAAAGTTTTAAGTTGTGCCCGTTTACTTTAAAATAGCCTAGTTTGAGGTGAGAAATAAGAATAGTGCCATATGGCCAAACATCTTTGACAGTAAAGGTGCCGGACCATCTGGATTTTAATTTCCCAAGAAAAAGTTTAAGGCATGAGTTATAAAGAAGGATGTGATCGCCCGGGGAACAAGATTTTGGAAATTTTATTTTTCTATCATGATAAAACATAGAACGCTCCTTATAAAATTTATTGCTTTCGTAAGCGTTGGCACGTCATTCATCAAGTTCGTTTAGTTGAAATTTTCTTTGTTCGAAGGCTAAGTTCATATTTAAGTTTTAAATTTTAGTGCCCAGTATGCGCGATGTTCTAATTCTACTAGAAGATGACATGCTTTTCCGTATACTAAACGATAAGGCGTACAACCAATAGTGGTTTTGTATTCCACGCGATAAGCCCCAACTGCGTCGACAAGCTTAAGCGACCAATCCTTTCAATTGATAGCTACAGTTTTCTCAAGAATACACTTCAATTCCCTATTGACTACCTCCACTTGGCCGCTCGTTTGTGGGTGATACATGGTGGCGAGTTTGTGAGTGACTCCATATTTAGCTAAAATTTTAGCTAACTAGGTGTTACAGAAATGTGTGCCGCAATCAATAACAATTGCACGAGGTGTGCCAAAATAACAAAATAAGTTTTTCAAAAATTTCATGACAACTCTTGCGTCATTGGTGGGCAGAGCTTGCACTTCTTCCCACCTTAAAACGTAGTCAACCGCAACTAAAATATAACAATTTTCAAAAGATGGAGGTAGAGGGCCAATAAAATCTATTCCCCACAGATCAAATATTTCACATTCGATAAACAAGTTATGAGGCATTTCATCCCGACAGGAAATATTGCCTGACCGTTGATAGCTATTGCAGGTGCTTACTAATTTCTGAGCATCTTTTAATAAAGTGGGCCAAAAGAAGCCGGCTTCAAGAACATTCCGCGCAGTCTAGTTTGCATGATAATGTCGGTCGGTTTGTCCTTCGTGACAATGCCGTAATATTTTGAAACCTTCCTCACCTAAAATACATCTACTAATCGCTTGATCCGCACAGACTCAGAATAAAAACAGGTCTTCCTAAAAATAGTTTTCCAGGTCAGAAAAGAATTTCTTCTTTTGCTGACTTGAAAAACTTTTTGGAAAGATTCGAGCCACTAAGTAATTAGCCAAGTGTGCAATCCAAGAAGTAGAATAATTCATAACCATTTTGATGGCGAGGAGGCATTCTTCAGGGAATTTGTCCTCAATGTCGGCCACTACTAGCATATCTGTAGCAGTATTCTCTAGTCGAGAAAGATTATCGGCCGCCAAGTTATTTGCGCCTTTTTTTATCTCGGATCTCCAAGTAAAATTCTTGTAGGAGGAGAATCCAGTGTAGTAAATGGGGTTTGGCATCTACTTTACTTAATAGATATTTAAAGCAGAATGATCAGTAAAAACTATAACTTTAGATAGCTTTATATAAGATCGAAACTTATCAAAAGCGAATACAATTTCCAGTAGTTCCTTTTTTGTGGTGGTGTAGTTTGCTTGTGTAGATGTAAGCATTTTACTTGTGTAATAAATAATGTTGGAAATATTGCCCTCAATGTTCCATTGATTTTAAGAGGCAACACCATCAATACTAAGAGCATAATTGTATTTGATGTATGTTCAAGTTCAATATATGCAGGATGTTCCTTAGAACAAGTTTAGACGGGTTGTCTAAGAGTTTGTGATTGGTGGTCACAAGTTAGAATGTTGGAGAGATATAAATTTGTTTAAGTTCACCGGCATTGAGTGAAGCCAGTTCACTCAACGCCAGATGTCAAGGAATGATGTTGGAAATACAAAAAATTGTCTAAGTCCACAGATGTTGAGTGAATCCAGTTCTCTCAATGTTAGATGCCAAAAAGCATCGAGTAAAGCATGGACAGTCAAAGCCCAATAGTTTGCAAAGTAGATATGTGGCTAAGTCCATAGGCATTGAGTGAAGGTAGTTCACTCAACGCCATATAATAAGAGGCGTCGAGTAAAGCTTAGTCTGCCAAAGCTTCAGCATTGGCAAACAAGAATTCTTCTAGCTAATTCCAGAAGCATTGAGTGAGGATAGCTCACTCAACACCTGAAGAAAGAAGCGTTGAGTCAAGCTCAAGCAGTCAAAGCATCTAAAGATCTGTCAAGAATTCTGGCTAAGTCCAGAAGCATTGAGTGAAGACATTTTACTCAACGCCCAAAGAAGAAAGCGTCGATAGACTAGTGTGATGTCAAAGCTGAAGAAGATGTAGGCAGAAAAATCTGTCTAAGTCCAGATGCGTTGAGTGAGAACAACTCACTCAATGCAAGTTCATCAAGAAGATTGGCTAAGTATAGAAGCGTTGAGTGAAGGTAGTTCACTCAACGCCTCATCAAGAAGTCAGGAAAAGGTAGAAGCATTGAGTGATGAAGGTTCACTCAATACATTCATAAAGTTGGAAATCGGCTAAGTACAGAAGTGTTGAGTGAAGAGAGTTCATTCAATGCCTCAACAAGATGGCAGACATTTAGAGAAGTGACCAAGTCCAGAAGCATTGAGTAATGAAGGCTCACTCAACACACTCAACACACTCAACACATAGCAGTGTAGAAGTATTAGCTAAGTCCAAATTCCATTGAGTGATGAAGGTTCACTCAACGCACTTAATGCCTGACAGTGCAGATTATCGGGCTAAGGGTTTTTGCGATGAGTGAAGGCTATTCACTCAATGCACTCAATGCCTGGGATGAAACTGTGAATTTGTCTAAGTCCACAGATGCTGATATCAGCAAAAGTCAGCAGAATTTCAAATTGTTGCAGAAAGTCTACAGTACACGACAAATGGTATCGCAAGCCCCCTATATGACTTTTTCTATAAAACCAAGATTGCAGTCAACAACCATAGCCGGGCCCACAGGTCAAATAGCCGTTGGATGGCGGAAGATAAAAGAGATGAGATCAACAAACACAAATCAACTTTTAGGGTTTTATCTTTTCACAAAGAGGCGAAACTTCATCTTCTTCCTCTCGCCATTATTGCAGAGCCTGAAGCAGAAGTTCAAACCGCTGATCTAAAAATTCAAGCAGTTAGCTGTTGCTATTTTCACCGGCAACATCAAGTTCAAAAAAATATTCTAATAAGGATGAAGAAGCAGAGAAAGTTTGATATTTGTAGTCAAGGTTAGCTGAGTGAGGAAACACAAAACTGATAACTCTTTATCTTCATCAGCAAGTTTAGAAACCTGTGTTTTTGAGATACTTCCAGCACAAGTAGCAGTTTATTGAAGATCATCTTTCTTGTTACTGTGAAGAAGTTATGGCTGAGTTCATCTCAGCACAGGAAGCAGAAGGCTCAGAGAATATTTATCTGGAGTCAAATCAACATCAACAAACATTTTCTTTCTGTAGGATCCTTTGGATCTGAGTATAGGCCTAATTATAAAAGCAGAGTGTAGGATTCAAGGTTTGAATCTAAGGTTGGATCCTTCTGTGGATCTGAGGTAGGGCCTTTGCACCTGAGCTGTAGGAGAGTCATCCTCTCTGAGTTATAGGGCTATCCTCCTAGCCTGAGTTATAGGACTATTAATTTAGTCCGAGGTAGGTCATCTTTGGATCACTGAGTTGTAGGAGAAAGCTTGGTCTGAGGCAGGGCTTTGTGCCTCAGGTAGGTCTTGGAAGAGACTGAGAGATTCTAAGGGATCTGTGTTGTAAGCTACTTGGAGCCGAGTTTGGAGAAGTGCCTTGTCTAGCGTATTGTTAGAAAGGTTGGGGGGGGGATAGTGGATGTACCCATAATGTAGGGAACCACTATAAATCTTGTGTGTGTTCTTGAAAGCAAGCTAACTAAGCCAACTCAACACACCTATAACATAAAGAAAATCAAAAGGACCCAAAAACCTATTCACCCCTTCTCTAGGTGTTTAGCTATCCTTGAAACTAAAGAATTTTAAGTGGTATCAGAGGGAGGTTGCTCAAAAAGGACTTAACAGTCTGAGTTGATCTCTAAGGGTAGCTACAAGTATTATACTTATGGGTTTATGAGAGAACCATAAGGAGCTGGGTTCCATGAAACTTCCAATCTGCAGGAAGGAGAACTTTGGAATTTGGAAGGAGAGGGCTAGGATTTTCTTGGAAGCATCTAACCGAAGAATCTTTGTTACAGTTAAAGAGGGACCATTCATCCCTATGGAAGTCTCAGTTCTGGATGCAACAGTCCAGACACTAAAGAAATATTCAGAGATGACTAAGGATGAGGTCATTGTTGGGAATTGTTCCCTATAATGTTCCTCAGGATTTGAAGGTGCATCACCAATCATACTAAGGAGCATAATGTATTTGATGTGTGCTTTAGTTCATGCATCCAGGTAGTCCATGATTGGACATGTGATGAAAATGAGTTTTGTAGTAAAACTCAAATTTCGTCGAGCTCAGCTTGCTGGTCATCGAGCTCAGCTCAACATTCCGTGGGATAAGCACAAGAGCTTAGGTTTCAAATTTCATCGAGCTCAGCTTGAAGTTCATCGAGCTTAGTTTACAATTCGTCGAGCTCAGCTTATAAATCATCGAACTCAGCTCTACACTTCTTAAGGTAAAGCGAAAAAAATCAACTAAGGCAAAAAGTGCTGAGACCGCTGAGAAGATCAGAGTTCGTCGAGCTCAGCACACAGATCGTCAAACACAGCTAAAGCCAGAGAAATTGACTAAGACAAAAAGCATTGAGACCGCTTAGATAGGTGAGAAGAAGGCATTGAGACCGCTGAGACAGCTAAGAAGAAGGCATTGAGACCACTGAGACAACTGAGATAGATGAGAAGAATACGTTGAGAGCACTAAGACAGTTGAGAAAAAACTGGCTGAATTTCTCTAAGTCTAGAAGCGTTGAGTGAAGCAGGTTCACTCAACGCTTCTAATGAAGAAGTAAGCGCTGAGACAGTTAAGAAGCTGGATTTCTCTAAGTCCAGAAGTGTTGAGTGAAGCAGGTTCACTCAACGCTTCTAATGAAGAAGGAAGCGCTGAGATAGTTAAGAGGAAATCCACTGAGACAGAAGATAGCCTCAGCTGAGAAGCAAAGACTGCTGAGACAGAACCGCTGAGATAGAGACTTATCTCAACTAATAATAAGAAAGCGTTGAGACAAAGGTCTGTCACAGCTATTAGGAAGAAACCGCTGAAACTACTGATACAGAACCGCCGAGACAAATTCAGAGAAATTAATAAGTCCAGAAGCGCTGAGAGCCAAGTCAGATGGAATTGAGTGACTTAACATCACTCAATGCTTCATGGATTTATGGAATATTTTCTAAGTCTAAATGGTGATGACCATTGCTGACGTCATCAAAGTCAACTCACATGTAACCGCTGAGGGAAAGCTACAGTGGCACCGAAAGCTGTCTTGTCCTTTTCTGAAGAAGGTGGGTCTCACCAAACCTTGGTTGGGGCCCACATACAAGTGTGTCGTTGATTCAAATCAACAGATATAAAAAGGAAAATGAAAAGGTATTAGGGCAACCAAGAATGAAAAATAAAAAAGAGATTGAACGGAATAAAGAAAATACAGAAAGGTGACTGGACATCATCTTCTCCACCAAGCATGAAAGCTAAAGTCCAGCAGGGATAGCCGCCAAGGCAAAGGAAGTTAGCTGAGCTCTTCAAGCTTAGCAAGATAGTTCTTCCAAGAACAAAAAAGCTGATTTTTCATTGATAGTACTTTTTGCAGTTAAATTTATTAGTGTATTTTCGGGTTTTGAAAGTACAAATCATGTCTTGCAAGTGCTTATATTTACCCCCTTTTGTAAATATTATTGTCACCAATGTGTTTTCTGCTTTTTGCAGGTTTGCACAGCTTTCAGCAAAATTTTGCTGGGACACGCCCCAAGGTCACACCCTACCAGGGCGTGTACCTAGGGCGTGTAACCCAGAGGAATGAAGAAACAGGTCCGAAAATGCATTTCTTGGAAACTCAGTGAACACGCCCTCAGTCACGCCCATGTCACGCCCGACACGGGTGTGTTCAAGTGGCGTGTCCCCAGGTCCCGAGAAATCACCGCAGCACACTACTTTTTCCTGATCCATCGTCATGCCGAATGTGTCACGCCCCCTAACACGCCCTAGTCGGGCATGACATATGGGCGTGTACTCCAATTTCAACGGTTGTCACCTCCAACAGTAAATTGCATCCAAAAAAGTCGCACCGAAATGGTCACGCCCCACGGACACGCCCTGGGAGGGCGTGACATATGGGCGTGTAACCCAACTACGATGCCCGTCACCTCCAACATTCAATTTCAGCCCAAAAAAGTCGCACCAAATGTGTCACGCCCCAGGTACACGCCTGACCCGGGCATGTCAGGGCGGCGTGACCCAACCCGAAAAAATTCTATAAATTGAGCCCTTCTCCTAGGGTTCAGGCCATCTTTTGGCAGAGAGGGGGAGGTGCTGCCCCTTCGTTTCTTGTTCTTTTTCATGCTTTTTCTCTCTCTTTCTCATGTAGTTTTTGTTTAGTTCAATTCTAATTTAGTTTTAGCTCTTGTAATAGCCTCTGTAAATGCTTTAATTGCTAATGATAGGGCCAGAATAGGATTTCCAATTCCATGCACTTGTAATCTTTTTATTTCCATGTTGTAAGCTCTCTTTAATATTAATATAAAGGTGTTGTTTTCTCTTCCTTTAGCACTTTGTGTTCTTTATGCTTTACTACTCATCCCCCTCTTCCACCTCACCATGATTAACTAATTCTCCTTGTAATCGATCTTGATGATCCGAGGTTCGAGTGATAAAGTTATGATGCTTTGAATCTTATCTTTTCTTTTTAAGGTTTAGCTTTGAATTACTCTAGAATTTTCCTGGGTTAGAGGTATATAATTCGATATGTACTCTCCACCTTTGCTTTCATTCCTAGCTAGCCGAGAGACCAATGGTTTGAAGTGAGCACTCAAGAGTAAAGGGAGTTGTACGCACCCCTCAAGAGAGGCAGACGTCCAAATCTCCCGGATTGGAGTAAAATCCAATAGTGTGGTTCACTGCGTAAAGCGAGTTTTAGACCTCCGACTTAGGCGAAAGTCGGTCGGACCTTCCTAAACTCAGGTGGACACGTATTCATGAGAAGTGTGTTCATGTTTATGGAACCCCCACGGTCAAGGACCTTACCCTATTAAGCTTAGGTTTATTTATCATGTTTTAATCGACTCTTGCCGAGGTGATTCTCGATCGAGTGCTTCTCTTTTTAATCATCTTAACCCCTTGTTTTAATCGCCTTTACTAGCTCTCTTTTTAACCGTAAGCATTTCTTTTTCTAGTGTAATATTTCTTTTCCTAATTGCGCTTAGCTTTCTTTTAAACCCTAAGATTTCCGTCGATAGAATAATAGTCTTTGTGTGAGTAGATTTACTCAACAGTTCCCGGATTTAAATACGACACTTGTGTCCCCTTACTACAGTCCAATAGATATACTTGCCTAGTTGGATTGCTAGTTCGGCTGCTCGCTTTTCGTAAGCGTTGGCCGGGACATGAAGTTTTTGACGACGTTGCTGGGGAGCAACGCTCGTTGATAAATTGAAAACACGAATCTATTTGTTTTATCATTTCTCTTCCTCGCCCTCCTTCTTTAAAAATTTTATTTAACACTCATAATAGAAACCCACTCCACAATTTTTCTATGCCACCTAAATCTCTTGAAAAGGGCAAAGCGGTTTTAAGTGCCACTATCTTGTCTAGTACCTTGCGAACCCTTCACCGGGTAGCCCTTGGGAAGTTAAGGAGTTAAACTTTAAAAAATTTTATTTCAAAAAAAAATTAGTAACTCTTTTTTTTCTTCTTCTAGTTTATTTTATTTCTCTTTCTCCTCTTCTCTTCTTTTAGTGCATGAGCCGCGGGAGTCCGTCGGTTATTTTGGACCTAGACAATGAAATTGAGCGTACTCTTCGGAGAAAATCACGATTTCAAGGTCCTACTATCCAAGTGTCGGTTGAGGATTCCGAGTCATTTTCCACTTTAAGAATGGAAGAACCCAATATGGATGAAGCCGAGCAAAGGCCTATGTCTTATTATGCACGACCGAATCTCGAGGGTACTGAATCTAGCATAGTTCGCCCTGCGATAGCAAATAATAACATTGAACTGAAGCCTAGTATAATTCAAATGGTGTAGCAGTATGTGCAATTTGATGGACTTCAAGATGAAGATCCGAACGCACATATTGCAAGCTTTCTTGAGATTTGTGACACGTTTAAGATTAATGGTGTCACAAATGATGCTATTAGGCTAAGATTATTTCCCTTCTCTCTTAGAACTAAGGGTAAGCAGTGGTTGAACACTCTACCTAAAAATAGCATCACAACTTGGACGCAATTAACTGAAAAATTTTTGGCGAAGTATTTTCCTCCTGCTAAAACTGCAAAACTTAGGAACGATATTTCTGCTTTTGGACAAATCGACTCTGAAACCTTATATGAAACCTGGGAAAGATTTAAAGAATTATTAAGACGATGCCCACATCACGCTCTGCCTGTATGGTTGTAGGTGCAGATGTTTTATAGCGGGTTAAATCAAAGCATGAAGCAAATGATAGACGCAGCTTCTGGTGGTACTTTAAACCATAAGACCCCGGAAGCAGCTCTTGAGCTTTTTGAGGACATGGCCATGAACACTTACCAGTGGAATGTGCCTAGGTCCCGCCCCAACAAATCTGTAGGTATCTTTGAAGTGGACAACGTCTCGCAGCTCGCTTTGTAAGTTGAAATATTAAGCAAAAAAATTACAGAGATGACTGCTACCTCCACCCCTCAGGTATGGGAATCTGCAACTCCTGCTCCAGATCATTTGGATTATGTCAATAATTTGCCTAAAAATGCTTTTAATAATTTTTCTGCTGCGAATTTTCATCCGCCTGATTTTAATTTTGCGAATAGTTATAATCCTGCTTTAAGAAATCACCTTAATTTTTCATGGAGTAATCCATCAAACGCAGTGCGCCCGCCACCACAAGTTGATTATTCTGCACCACCACCACCTCCTCAAAGTTTTCCAAAACCTCCAAGTTTGGAGGAAATGTTTTCAAAATACATGAATCTTAATGACGCTATGATAAGAACGTTAACTGGAAGCGTTAAAAATTTAGAAACTCAAGTAGGACAGCTTGCTAAAATAATTTCTCAACAACCCGCATGGTCTCTTCCTTCCAATACCGAGCCCAACCAGAGAGAGCAAGTGAAAGCTAAAACTATTCGGAGTGGGAAGCAAGTTCCTGGTATGGTAAGTGAAGAGACCGAGGCAAGCTGCACTCCCGCTTTAAAAAATCAAAGCTCCGCTCCCACTTTAAAAAATCAAAGCTCCGCTCCCGTTTAAAAATTCCACCCTTTGCTGAAGAAGTTATCACCCATGTTTTAGAAAAAGAACTCACTCCACCACCCACCTTTAAAAATAATTCATCCCCGACATACCCTTCCGAACTTAATAAACAACGTCAGGATGATCAGTACACCCGTTTCTTCGAAATGTTTAAACAAATCCACATAAATCTGCCTTTCCACGAAGCCATATCCAAGATGCCGAAGTACGCTAAGTACCTTAAGGACCTCCTGACCAACAAGAAGAAGTTAGAGAACCTTTCACATGTCATGTTAAATGTCGAGTGCTCAGCGGTCTTGACAAACGGTTTACCAAAGAAAATCAGTGACCCGGGTAGTTTTTCTATCCCGTGTGTCTTTGGTGATCTTTTTGTCAAGCACGCATTAGCCGATCTAGGTGCGAGTATTAATTTTATGCCCCTCTCGTTGTTTAAATAGTTAGGAATTGGTAGTCTTAACCCCACACGTATGAGTATCCAGCTCGCCGACAGATCAGTCAAATACCCATTAGGTATAGTGAGGACGTCCTAGTCAAAGTCGACAAGTTCATCTTCCCGGTGGACTTTGTCATATTGGACATCGAAGAAGACGTCGAGGTTCCCCTGATCCTTGGCCGACCCTTCCTTGCCACCTCCTGAGCTATCATTGATGTAAGCAATGATAAGCTCTTCCTTCGAGTAGGCGACGACGAAGTAACTTTCTCTATCACCCCCTCGATGAAGAACACCCTAGCCAATGATGACTCTTATTTTTTCATAGATGTCGTAAGTGAAGAATCCTCCTCTCACCTCTCTGATTTTGAAAAAGAATTTTCTGATTTCTGTTCCGCTCCTACTCCTCCAACTGAATCTCTACACCTAATTAGTGAAGAATCCTCCTGTCATCTTTCTGATTTTGAAAAAGAATTTTTTGATTTTTGTTCCTCTTCTACTCTTCCAACTAAATCGCTGCAAGAAGCCACCTTGGCCGCTAGCCCTGCCCCTTTTAATTTTACACATAAAAACGTCTACAGGGACATAGGTTTTGAAAAAGAACAGATTTCTAAAACCTCGTATGATGACACCCCTACCCTGGAACTGAAAGAACTACCAGAGCATCTTAGATACGCTTTCTTAGAAAAGGATTCCAAGCTGCCCGTCATAGTCTCGGCCTAACTCACGGATGCACAAAATGATAAACTTCTTTCAATTTTACGTAAATATCGCTGAGCTATTGCTTGGCAGATATATGATAGCAAGGGCATAAGCCCATCTTTCTGCACTCACAAGATCTTAATGGAAGAGAATTCACGTAACTCTATACAACCTCAGTGCCGTATAGACCTTAACATGAAAGAAGTAGTTAAGAGTGTGGTTATGAAATTGTTAGATGCAGGAATTATCTATCCTATATCAGACAATAAGTGGGTTAGCCCAGTCCAGGTAGTACCAAAAAAGGGAGGGATAACGGTAGTAAGTAATGAAAATAATGAATTAATCCCGACACGGATGGTGACCGGATGGCAAATATGCATAGATTACCGTAAGTTAAATGACGCCACCCGCAAGGATCATTTTCCCTTGCCGTTCATCAACCAGAATTTAGAACGACTTTCTGGCCATAGCTTTTATTATTTTCTCGATGGCCTCTCGGGGTATTTTCAAATCCCCATCTCTCCCGAGGACCAGGAGAAAACTACGTTTACTTGTCCCTTCAGCACCTTCGCCTATCGAAGAATGCCGTTTGGATTGTGCAATGCGCCAGCTACATTCCAGCGATGTATGCTTGCTATCTTTGACAAGTACGTAGAAGGCATTATGGAAGTTTTCATGGATGATTTCTCCGTGTTCGGTGATGCATTCGATAGTTGTTTAGCGAACCTCGAAAAAGTCTTAGAACGATGCGAAGAAACTAACCTTGCCCTAAATTGGGAAAAATGTCATTTTATAGTGAGGGAAGGGTTAGTTTTGGGCCATAAAATTTCTGCAAGAGGTATTGAAGTAGATGTTGCTAATATAGAAGTTATCGAGAAGCTGCTTCCACCTATAAACATAAAAGTTATAAGAAGTTTCCTAGGTCACACGGGTTTCTACCTCCGCTTCATAAAGGATTTTTCCAAGATCACCAATCCCCTTACCAATCTCTTAGAAAAAGATGCCCCATTCATCTTTGATGACCTTTGCCTAGCTGCCTTTAATTTAATAAAAGAAAAATTAATTAATGCCCCAATCATGATAGCTCCGGTGTGGGACTCTCCATTTGAGATAATGTGTGATGTGAGTAGCTATGCGGTAGGAGCCGTATTAGGTCAACGTATATCTAAAAACTTCCACCCCATCTATTACTCTAGCAAAACACTCACATCTGCACAGGAAAATTACACCACAATCGAGAAGGAGCTCCTAGCTATAGTATTTGCTTTTGATAAATTCTTTCCTTATATTACTCTTTCCAAAATTATTGTTTTTACAGACCACTCGGCACTCAAATATATCCTTTCTAAAACAGATGCCAAGACGCTCTTGATTCGCTGGGTCTTACTCCTCCAGGAGTTTGACTTAGAGATCCGGGATAAGCGAGGAGCCGAGAACTTGGCCGCCGACCACCTCTCGCGCCTAGATAATCCCTTTATAGAAAAATTAGATGAAAAATCTTTTAACGATTATTTTCCCGATGAGAAGCTGTTTTCGATCAACACATCTACTTCTCCTTGGTTTGCATGTATCGCCAACTATCTAGTGGCCCGGGTGCTCCCAAAAGAGTTCTCATCTCAACAAAAGAAGAAATTCTTTTCTGAGTTGAAGAACTACTTTTGGGAGGACCCGCATCTCTTCCGAGTCTGTGCAGACCAAGTGATAAGGATGTGTGTTTCTTATGAAGAAGTTTGGACATTATTAAGCATTTGCATGAAGGACTGACAGGTGGGCACTATCAAGCTGCTCGCACCGCTCACAAAGTGCTAAGCGCGGGTTTTTACTGGTCTAGCCTATTTAAATACGCGCAGGCCTTTGTGAGTAGGTGTGATAGTTTCCAACGGTCGAGTAATATTTCTAATAAAAATGAAATGCCGCAAAATTACTTCCTAGAGTGCGAAGTTTTCGACCTCTGGGGAATTGATTTTGTTGGCCCTTTTCCTTCTAGCTTCAAGAATAAGTATATTTTAGTTGCCGTTGATTATGTTTCGCGATGGGCCGAGGCCAAAGCTCTTCCTACGAACGACGCCCGAGTCGTTGTTACTTTCTTAAAAAAATTATTTTCTCGATTCGGTACACCGCGCGCCATCATTAGTGATAGGGGTTCCCATTTCTGTGACTCACAGTTCTCTAAAATCCTTACTAAATATGGCGTTACTCATAAGCTTTCCACTGCCTACCACCCCCAAACTAACGGACAAGTCGAAGTAGTGAATAGAGAATTAAAAAGAATTTTAGAAAAGACTGTTTCCACATCTAGAAAAGACTGGTCAGCCAAGTTAGACGATGCTCTATGGGCCTACCGAAGAACGTACAAAACCACCCTCGGATGTACGCCATATCGGTTGGTTTATGAAAAATCATGCCATTTAACCGTAGAATTAGAACACCACGCTTTTTGGGCCTTAAGATTTTTAAACCTCAATCCCCACTCTGTCGGCAATTTTAAAAAATTTCAACTTAATGAACTCGGCGAGTGGCGCTCTTATGCGTATGACAATAACAAGCTTTATAAAGAGCGGACGAAGCGTTTACACGATAAAAACCTTAGGCACCCAAAAACCTTTATGTCGGGCGACCAAGTACTTTTATATAACTCCAGTTTATAATTATTTCCGGGCAAGTTAAAATCGCGATGGTCTGGACCATTTACCGTTAAAGAAGTTTATCCGTATGACACGATTTTAATTTCACAACCTGATAAGGGTGAATTCAAAGTAAATGGGCAGCGTCTTAAACTTTATTTCTGTGGTGATGTCAGTCCAAACTGTATTAATTATCTTCTGCACGAACTTTAAACTAACTGGACACCGTTTATTTACATGCTATTTTGGACAAAAAAACTTTTGGACAATATTCTTTTGGTCGAGCTCAAACGACCTTTATAAGCAAAGGGCGCTCTTGGGAGGCACCCTAGGTTATCCTTTTCTATTTTCTTTATTTTATAATTTTTGCCCCGGACGGCTCCGAAAAGCTGAAACTTCTGCGATCGCCTGATCCAACGGTGCTGATTCCATGACGAAGTCCAAAGAAGACGTTTCATAAAGTTCCAAAGCGCTAGGATGGGGGAGCGGCATCACTCAGCTTTCGCAGCAAATAAATCCGGGAAAGTACCTGTTTTTCAATTCTGTCTTTCAATTCTATACTTTAATTTTTCTCTCTCTCTAACCTCCTTCTCCATTGAGGACAATGTCCATTTTAAGTTTGGTGGAGGACTTCCTCCTTCGTTTTTTTGCTATTTGTGAAAATCTTTTACTTTTTCTGAATATTTTTCAGACATTCAAAAAAAAAACAAAAACAAAAAAAGAGGAAAATACCTCCAAAATAAAAAAAAAAGAGAATATTTCAAAATAGGAAAAAATATATATTATAATAATTTATGCATTTTGGTATTTCAATAGTACCCCATGTTTGTGTTTTGTTTTTCTCAAAATTTCTTATAAACAACTTAGTTAATCATAATTTTTCTAATCATTTTTTTTTAATTACGTTTCACAAGTAAAATGTTGGTCATGCTGTGTTTCTAATTCACGGTAGCATGTTAAGGTGAAATATTTTTTCTAAAACTGGTAGTTCTATTATGGTTTTTCGTTATTTATTTTCTTTACTTTCTCAAAAATTCATCATCCACTATTTTCCTTTTCGTTTTTAAATAATTTTTGCAAAGTCAACTTTTGAATAGCGTAGTAGATATGAACGATCCAAGTCACCTATTATTTTTATTTTCAAGATAATTTCATCAATCTTATTTTTATTTAGGACTTGCTCTTTGAAATTTTTCAAATATATGTTTTAAATAAATTTAAAATAGTGAAAATGATTTAAGCCGTTTTTGTTTTCGTTTGAGGTTTCCTGCCAACCTAAAAATTTTCACCACTAGTTAGCCGCTTTTGAGCCTTTTTTCCAATTTCATTTGATAACTCCACATATCATATCATCTTCACCAAAGCCAAATTTCCAACCTATCTAATCACGCTAACCTTTTTGAGTTCCATAAATATATTTTCTTGATTATGATAAAATATTTTGTGTTATTTTTCAAAAATTTTCTAAAAATTTGAAAAAGTATGCTCAAAAGAAATGTTTATTTTTATTTGGCCAATTCAAAATGAAAAATAAATATATTTATGGCCTTTGTTTTGAAAAAATAAAAAAAATGGAAAAGAAAAGAAGAAAAAGAAAGAAAAAATATATATTTTGTTTAACGTGAAATTTTTTGAAACTCTTTGTTTTGGTTTAGTGTGATTTTAAAATCCTCCATGTTTATCTTTGAATTTCACTCCTATTAATAATCCTAAACCAAACGTTTCGGTCCTATTAAGTCCTTTTGATTCATGTCTTTTAAATTTTATTTAACAACTATGAAAAGAAGAAAAGTAAATCAGTTTTAGTTTTGGATTTAAACTTAGATTTTTGTTATTTAATTGATATAATTATAATACGTTACTTGGATCTAGTAATAACTCAATGCGTTTTTTTTCATTTTCATTCCTTTACTTAAATCTATTTAAAGAATTCCATCAAAATTTTGGATGATTTATTTTCGATTAAGTAAAGTTTATAAAAGTTAAACCATACCTAAATAATTATTTTAGATTCACGTTTCACCTTTTCCCTACTTAGAATTTTGCATAGTACTTGTGTAGGCATAATTAGAAATTTTTGATTAGTCTTATTTTATGTTTATCTAGTTTTTATATCTTTGCTTAGGGACAAGCAAAGCTTAAGCTTGGGGGAATTTGATAGTACTTTTTGTAGCTATATTTATTAGTGTATTTTCGGGTTTTTAAAGCGCAAATCATGTCTTGCAAGTGCTTATATTGACCCCCTTTTGTAAATATTATTGTCACTAATGTGTTTTCTGCTTTTTGCAGGTTTGCACGGCTTTCAGCAAAATTTTGCTGTGACACGCCCCAAGGTCACGCCCTACCAGGGAGTGTACCTAGGGCGTGTAGCCCAGAGGAATGAAGTAACAGGTCCGAAAATGCATTTCTTGGAAACTCAGTGAATAGTCACGCCCGTGTCACGCCCGACACGGGCGTGTTCAAGTGGCGTGTCCCCAGGTACCGAGAAATCAACGCAGCACACTACTTTTTCCTGATCCACCGTGACGCCGAATGTGTCACGCCCCCTTGACACGCCCTGGTCGGGCGTGACATATGGGCGTGTACTCCAATTTCAACGGCCGTCACCTCCAACAGTAAATTACAGCCAAAAAAGTTGCACCAAAATGGTCACGCCCCACGGACACGCCCTGGGCGGGCGTGACATATGGGCGTGTAACCCAACTACGACGCTCGTCACCTCCAGCACTCAATTTCTGCCGAAAAAGTCGCACTGAACGTGTCACGCCCCAGGTACACGCCCAACCCGGGCGTGTCAGGGGGGCGTGACCCAGCTTGAAAAAATTCTATAAATTGAGCCCTTCTCCTAGGGTTCAGGCCATCTTTTGGCAGAGAGGGGGAGGTGCTGCCCCTTCGTTTCTTGTTCTTTTTCATGCTTTTTCTCTCTCTTTCTCATGTAGTTTTTGTTTAGTTCAATTCTAATTTAGTTTTAGCTTTTGTAATAGCCTCTGTAAATGCTTTAGTTGCTAATGATAGGGCCAGAATAGGATTTCCAATTCCATGCACTTGTAATCTTTTTTATTTCCATGTTGTAAGCTCTCTTTAATATTAATATAAACGTGTTGTTTTCTCTTCCTTTAGCACTTTGTGTTCTTTATGCTTTACTACTCATCCCCCCTCTTCCACCTCACCGTGATTAATGAATCCTCCTTGTACTAGATCTTGATGATCCGAGGTTTGAGTGATTAAGTTATGATGCTTTGAATCTTACCTTTTCTTTTTAAGGTTTAGCCTTGAATTACTCTTGATTTATCCCGGATTGGAGGTATATCATTCGATATATACTCTCCACCTTTGATTTCATTCCTGGCTAGCCGAGAGGCCGATCGTTTGAAGTGAGCACTCAAGAGTAAAGGGATTTGTACGCACCCCTCGAGAGTGCCAGATGTCCAAATCTACCGGATTGGAGTAAAATCCAATAGTGGGGTTCACCGCGTAAAGTGAGTTTTAGGTCTCCGACTTAGGCGAAAGTCAGTCGGACCTTCCTAAACTCAGGTGGGCATGTCTTCGAGAGAAGTGTGTTCATGTTTATGGAACCTCCACGGTCAAGGACCTTACCCTATTAAGCTTAGGTTTATTTATCGTGTTTTAATCAACTCTTGCCGAGGTGATTCTCGATTGAGTGCTTATCTTTTTCATCGTCTTAACCCCTTGTTTTAATCGCCTTTACTAGCTTTCTTTTTAACCGTAAGCATTTCTTTTCTAGTGTAATATTTCTTTTCCTAATCGCGCTTAGCTTTATTTTAAACCCTAGATTTCTGTCGATAGAATAATAGTCTTCGTGTGAGTAGATTTACTCAACAGTTCCCGGATTTAAATACGACATCTGTGTCCCCTTACTACAGTCTGATAGGTATACTTGCCTAGTTGGATTGCTAGTTCGGCTGCTCGCTTTTCGTAAGCGTTGGCCAGGCCATCATTCATTCAGCAAGCAGGTTGCTGCTCTTCTGTACAACAGAAAAGATAGCTGTAGAAGAGGACTAATTCCTTTTACAACAAGTGTGCTGGACTGAAATCTGCTCAGTCTAGCAAGGTTGGCTCAGAGATTTATCTCTGAGTCAGTTGTTTATTTTTCTTAAACTATTCTATATTTTTTTCCTGTAGGATTCAGTTTATCTGAATCTGAGTGTAAGGCTCTTTGTGCCTGAGGTAGGTGACTAATTAGTCACTGAGGTAGGTGCTCTGTTGGGGTACTGAGGTAGGATATAAGTGTGGATCTGAGTTGTATGGCTTAAATGCCTGAGGTAGGAAAGTGCTGCTCTATGAGGTAGGATCCAAGTGTGGATCTGAGGTAGGGCTGTCCTCCTAGCCTAAGTGTAGGGCCTTGTGCCTGAGGTAGGTAACTGAAGAATCACTGAGCTGTAGGTGATAAGTGTGTCACTGAGTTGTAGGCATTGGAGGAGGCTGAGATGTAGGTACCTGGAAGGGTACTGAGTTGTAGGAGTACTACAACACGCTGAGAGTAGGGCTGTGTACCTGAAGCTATAGGGATGAAGATCCTGAGTTGTAGGCCATAGAAATAATGTTAAGATAGGTGATCAGTGGATCACTGAGCTGTAGGATCTCTGCAGAGCTCTGTGTTAGGAACCCTTGTGGTTCTGAGTTTGGATTCTGTGAAGAATCTGTATAATAAGCTGAGGGCCTGAGGTGTAAGCTCTGAGGAGCATATTGGTGGAGTTTGTGTCTAGTCTAACAAATCAGTTGGATAGGTGGGAGGGAAAGTGGATGTACCCAATTGGGGAACCACTATAAATCTTTATGTTTGCTATGTTGCTTGTTTTCCTTTTTATTGCAGGATCTATGGACAAGCTCTAGATAGTTTACTTGAAAATAACAAAAGAATTAAGAAAACTTCAAAGACTTATTCACCCCTCTCTAGGTGATTAGCTAACCTTCAGTTAAATAACTTTCAAGAGGTATCAGAGGGAGGTTACTCAAAAAGGATTTAACAATCTGAGTACTCCTCCAAGGTTAGCTATAAGATAAGATTATAGGATCGGGAATGAACTATAAGGAGCTAGGGACCATGAAGTTGCCTATCTGTAGGAAGGAAGGATTTGGCCTCTGGAAGCAAAGGGCCAGACTGTTCATGGAAGCATCTGACCCTAGAATCTATGTAACAGTAGTGGAAGACTCTTTTGTCCCCACAAAAGCTTCCACCATAGATCCAACTGTGAGAGTGCCTAAGGCATATTCAGAAATGGACAGAGATGAAGTGATTCTGTCCACCATGGACTAAAGGGCACAAAATATTATAGCTAGTGCCATTGATGACTCAACCTTCCAAAATCTTATACACTGCAAGACCTCCATGGAAATGTGGGACACCATTGTGGTCTACATGGAAGGCTCTGAGGAAGTTAGAGATGATAGAAAGTCCATGCTCAATCAAGAGTATGAGGCCTTCAGGCAAAGCAAGTCTGAAAAAGTAGCTGATTGTTTTGAAAGGTTCTTTAGGACAGTCAATGAACTAAGAACCTATGGTACGGTCTTCAGCAACTATTAGCTAAATGACAAGTTCCTTAGATCTCTTACTAGAGATTGGGACACCAAGATCTGTGTCATTAGGGAAATGGCTAAGCTAGCAGACACTCCTCCACCAACACTCTTTGGAAAGCTGCAGTACTATGAAATGCAGCTGGTTGCTAGATAAGAAGAGGAGAAGAGAAGCTAATTCAAGTTCAAGGACAAGTCTGTGGCATTCAAGGCAGAAGCCCCAAGAAGAAACAGAAGAAAGTCTCCCTCACCGACAAGGAGGGAAGCTGAATCTAACTTAGAAAAATTTGAGCCAAGCTCATCAGACAACCACAAGTCTGATAAAAATCTAGCTGCCTTCTCTAGGCAATTTCAGAAGTTCATAAAAAAGAAGGACTGAAGGAGCAGGCCATCTTCATCCTCTTATCACAGGAAGTCATCCAAGGATGACAGGTATGTCCCTAAAACTAGTAAACAGATTTCTTTTAATGTCATCTGCTATTGTTGTAGCAAGGCTGGGCATGCCATTGCTGACTGCCCAGTCAAAAGAAAGGAAGAAGATGAGAAGAAGAAGAAAAAGCATCACCATCACCACAAGGTCAATAATAAGGAGAAATCCTTTGTGGCTAAGAAGGAGAAAAGCTGGATAAATTCTTCACCCTTAGAATCTGAAGGTGTAGAGGAAGAAGCCTATATAGGGCTGATATCTGTTGTTGTAGATCCAGGAGAAGAGGAGGAATATCCTGCTACCAGGATATGAATCAGGGCCCCTCTGTCACACTCATACAGTGACAATGAGGAGGATGAAGAAGATTATGGATGTCATAGTTTGATGGCAATGACTGAAGAAGAAAGAAGTCAGACAGATTTAGAATCTATCAAGGTACAACCTATTTTCAATTCTGCATCTTCCTCTGACTATGAGACCAGTCCAGATACTGGTGCATTTTCATCCTATGACAAAGATTGCTCAGAATCTGAGACTGATGTCAATCAATTGATTGACAAGTATGGACTACTCCTAGATTCTCTAATGAAGAGTAGAATTCTTGCCAAAAGGTAAGCCAAGGAGATAGAAGTCCTAATGCCTTATAGAACTCTTTATAACAATAAATCTATTGAGTTCTATAAGAAAAGTCATGAGATGTCTGAACTCAAGAAAAGTCTTGAGTGTCAGACTTTGCTTCTGGAAGAGAAGAAAAAATATATTAGATATCTGGAACAAAAGTTCACAGAAAGATTGGGGATTGTGATTAACCCTTCTCAGTCACAGGGTCAGTTGCCAAAAGCTGCAACTTGCCCAGTCCCTAAGAAGCTAGGTATTAATCACGTCAATCATCATTTCAAATCAGAATTCACTGATAATAGGATAGTATTTTAGAAGGCAAATTCACCTTCTAAAACTGTCAAGTTTGTGCCACTCCAGAAGGATCAATCAAATGTGTGCTCCACCAGTGGGGTGAAGGCACATGATCCAAGAAAGAGTGATACTGTCCACTCTAGCCACAAAGTTTAGGAGAAGTTCTTTAGATTTGGATACAAATATCCTTTAACTAAGGAAATGAGAGAGTCCACTAGATGGCAGGCTCCAAAAATACATTAGGCCCATAATAGACCAGCTGTATTTAGTCCCTCAGCACCTTCACTCAGGAAGAAGGGGCAGTATCATGCAATGCTCATCCAGCAAAGTCTGGTGTTGCTCACTTCTCTCATGGACAACAATTTTGTGCTGGCCTAAAGAGAAAATACAACATTCATTAATATTGGTGCTGTGGGAAAGCGGGTCACTTTGCCATTGATTGTTGGCATAACCTAAATGTGACTAGTGGACCGACAGGTGCTCAGCCCAGACAGAGACTTTGGCAAAAGTTTTATGATGCTAACAAGAACCTAGGACCCAGTTATCACTGGGTTCCTAAGGGTGAATTCTATTTTGCAAGATAGTCCAAGTACCTGTCCAATTAAGACTTGGTATTTGGACAATGGGTGTTCCAGGAAAATGTCTGGGACAAGATAGTTGCTCTAACAATATACTCCAGGAAAAGCAACACATTAAGATTGAGGCTGTCATGAATATAATCCTCAAAAGCTAGAGGTAGCAAGCCTCAAGGTAAGTCTCTCTCTCCTATACAGAGATTAAGTTCGCTAATTGATAGTTATGCTAGATGTGCTCAGGCTGAACCTAATCAAGCACACCAAATAGAATACAATGATTCAATTATCTACACTGTTAATTTTTGTAGGCTTTATTCTAAAATACAAATATCTTATTAGCAAGCTTTAAGGTAAACCAATGCATAAATTGGAGTGCCAATAGAACTAGCTCATTAACATGTTAGGGCTCCTTATACTTAAAATCAATAAAATTTTTATTATGTCAAATTGAATGCACATCCAATCAGTGAGGGAAGCCACAAATTAAATATACAGTGAATAAGTAGAAGAAAAGCTGAGAGGTAGAAGAATCAAAGCACTAAATCTCCATTTCATAACAGGAAGTGTAACGTAACCGGTTAAAATGAAATGTATAAGTTTTAGGCTAAAAATGCTTAATTGATAATTGAACCCTGATGGTATAAATAGGAAGGAGACAATAAACGAAAAGCCACTCCACTCGTTAGAAGCCTTAACCCTAGCCGTCGAGAACGAAACCCTCTCAGCATCGTGCGGCACTGGTTCAATGGTGCCAATTATCATCAAGGAGCTCCAGGAAGGATGCAAAATTGTGAGGGATGGATTCAGTCATACCTCTCCAGAGATTAATGCAGTAATAAGGATGATTGAAATCATAGGCCTGGAGTACGCCCTGTCCAAATCCTCCAGCATTCTTAAGAAGGAGTTTGTTGAATTCTTCTCAAATATTAAAGTGTATTCCTCTCAAAAATCTCTTAAATCTAAGATTGAAGATATCAAAATAAAGGTAAACCCTAAGAGACTAGGAAAGTCCCTTCATATAACTTCTGTCAACCCTAGCGATGAAGAAGAGCTCGCCGTCTCAGACAGGGATAGTGCCCTCAGATGGTGTGGATACAATGAGGCCAAATCTGGGTCTCTTAAAAGAAAATTCTTCAATCAGAGAGGTAAATTGCTAGCAGATATTGTAGGGAAAACCCTTATCTGCAAACCTGGATCACATGACACTATCTCCAAGTCCATGTTTGATGTCATGACCAGAATTATCCAGAATAGAAAGACCTCATGGTCTTCTCTCATCTATCAGAGATTAGTAGACTGCATAGCCTCTCCAAACATAGGCAGAATTCTTTCCTTATACATAGTGACCACCTATCCTGATACTTTCAAACAAGAATATATGGTGAAGATTCACTACTTAAAGAGAATGGAAATAAAGACTCTGTACAGATTCACTTGGGTTCTACCAATGAGACAACCTTCAACAATAAAGGACTCCTCCAAGGGTACAAGGAAGAAACCTACTGAGGAAGAAAGAACCTCCAGCCCTGAACCTGTGCTTGGATCATCCTCTCCAGCTGACATTGGTATGTAGGTTGACTTATCACTCAGTCAATCCTCTGCAAACATTTAACTCCAGGACACTATAGTGCATGTTGATAAAATCCATGCTAGCCATAGGTCAGGACAAATGTCAAATATTGGCAATGAGGAATAAGTTACTTATCTTGATAGATCAAGCCTAGAGAAGGATGCTCAGTCTCAGGGGGAGCATGATCAGATGGATCTGACAAACTTGGATCGAGTTATCAACGGATTAGTTGAGTCTACACCCACTATAGGTAATACCCACACCCTCTTAATTAGTAGTGTTAATACAACTTTAGCTAAGGAAATGTTTCCTATTATAGGTGTTGTAGTTGAGGGGGAGCCTTCTCAGATCCTTGCTCAGAATGTTGTGCCTCCTCCTATGACCAATAGTTCATCTACCCCCATCTTCGATGAGGAATTTCTAAATAAAATCAAAGTACTCTTGGATGCTTAGACCACAATCCTCAAGGAGTATATTGATCAAACAGTTGCCAAACTGAGGGATGACTTGACAACCAAAGTCAATGAAAATAAAGAAGAAATCTCTCACTTAAACAAATAGGTCACCACCTGGTTTGATAGGGCTGGAACTACTGGCATCAAACTGACCACCCTCATGCAATCCCTGAACACAAGCCAAAAACTCTCTATAGCTGACATAGGATATGTCAAGAATTATGTAAGTATAACTAATGAGGTAATCAAGGGTGCATAAGATCATGTGAATCAACATATCACCAATGTTGCCTCCCAATCTATGAAGGAGGCAATACTTCTGAAAGATGAGCTGCTTGCTGACCATGAAAGAATATTTAATTCTATATCAAGCAAGAATGAAGCCAACACCACCTTACTGTAAAAGAACATCTCTGAAGATGGCAGAAAAGGGGAGAGTAGCCATGCTAAGGCAGCGACACTCATTGAAGATCAAGCCTTCAATGTAATTCAAGGCACTAGGGTGGAACTACACCTGCCCCTCCTGGACAGAAAAAGGCCAGAGGACCTAGACTTCCCAACACAAGCTAGAATTGCACAGGATGCACAGCTTACTGGCAGAAGAAAGAGGGAAGGAACTCAAATGGCTGAAGAGTTCATGTCAAAGAGGAGAGCTAAGAATAGAGGTGATCCAGACTATGAACAACTAAGTGATGCCTCTGAATCCATCATTATCAATGCTTGGGTAAGCCATGGACAAATTATTAAAAATATTGATAGTGTATATCCATCTGAGGAATGGATAAAGAATCTAGAAAGGAATTCCCTAAGGGAAAGAGTATTCAAAGGGAATCTGGTAAGGAATAGAAACCCCAGGAAAATGCCTTCCAGATATATTCTAAAGCCATTCCTATGCTTCAAGAGTCAGAAGAACAAAGCAAAAAACTTGAAGAAGACAGCTGCAACCAAGGATGCTGGTGCAAGTTCATCAAAAAATAGCTGATAGAAGACTACAAGACGTGAGCTTATTTAAAAATTGTTTAATCTATGTTTTGTAATGAATCTCAACAGTGTAGAAATTTCAAATTTCTATCAAGGAAATGAATATGTTTTGGATCTGACTACATTGATGTGAGAAATGTGCATGAAATTTTCACTTACATGTCTGCGTTTGATAAATAAGCTATTCCTTAACAAATATCTTATAATCACAAACTTTATCTACTACAGTTTGACTAAAGATACCTAAATTAGTTAATGATTAGGTTCATCTTAACCATAATATTTATCTAGTTAATGATTAATAAAGCTTTGGTTGTTAATCATACTATCACATTGTCAATGATTGATAATTCACTTGTACCATTGATCTTTCAATCATAGTGGTAAGCCATCTCATCCAGGGGGAGTTATCCTATATTGGGTTGGCAAGTTGTCATGATAATGTTATCATTATACCTATCATGATATTTCTTGTGTTGATGCACCGTAGCATGGATGGGTGTTCTACCTTTTTCAAATGGGGGGAGATTGTTGGGAATTGTGCCATACAATGTTCCTCGGGATTTGAAGGGGCATCACCAATCATGCTAAGGAGCATAATGTATTTGATGTGTGCTTTAGTTCATGTATGCAAGTAGTCCATGATTGGACATGCGAAGAAAATGAGTTTGGTAGTAAAACTCAAATTTCATCAAGCTCAGCTCGAAGTTCATCGAGCTCAGCTCTCTGGTCGTCGAGCTCAGCTCAACATTCAATGTGATAAGCACAAGAGCTCAGGTTTCAAATTTTGTCGAGCTCAGCTTGAAGTTCGTCGAGCTCAGTTTGCAATTTGTCGAGCTCAGCTTTCAAATTATCGAACTCAGTTCTACACTTGTTAATCTAAAGCCAAAAAAATCAACTAAGGCAAAAAGCGCTGATTCCAGCAGCCTTTTTGTATTTTCTTTATTATGTTCAATCTCTTTTTTGTTGTTTGTTCTTGGTTTCCCTATTCCCTTTTCATTTTCCATTTTATATATGTTGATTTGAATCAACGACACACTTGTATGTGATCCCCAACCAAGGTTTAGTGATCCCCACCTTCAGAAATTGAAAAGATAGCTTTCGACGCCACTGCAACTTTCCCACAACGAAAACATGTGAGTTTACTTTGATGACGTCAGCAATGGTCATCACCATCTTGACTTAGAAAATATTCCAGAAATCCCTGAAGCGTTGAGTGATGTTAAGTCACTCAACGCCATCTGACTTGGCTCTCAGCGCTTCTGGACTTGTGAATTTCTCTGGATTTGTCTCAGCGATACTGTCTCAGCGGTTTTAGCGGTTTCTTCTTAATATTTGTGATAGGCCTTTGTCTCAACATTTTCTTCTTATTAGCTGAGACAAGTCTTTGTCTCAGCAGTTCTGTCTCAGCGGCCTTTTCTTCTCAGTTGAGGCTATCTTCTGTCTCAGTGGACTTCCTCTTAACTGTCTCAGCGCTTGCTTCTTCATTAGAAGCGTTGAGTGAACCCGCTTCACTCAACGCTTCTGGACTTAAAGAAATCCAACTAGTTTTATCTCAGCACTTCCTTCTTCATTAGAAGCGTTGAGTGAACCTGCTTCACTCAACGCTTCTGGACTTAGAGAAATTCAACCAGTTTTGTCTCAACTGTCTCAGCGCTCTCAACGCCTTCTTCTCAGCTTTCTCAGCTGTCTCAGCTATCTCAACGCCTTTTTTCAGTTATCTCAGCGGTCTCAGTGCTTTTTGCCTTAGCGAGTTTCTTTGGCATTAGCTGTATTCGACGATCTGTGGGCTGAGCTCGACAAACTCTGATCTTCTCAACGCACCAAGCTTGAAAGCTAAAGTCCAGCAGGGATAGCCGCAAAGGCAAAGGAAGTTAGCTGAGCTCTTCAAGCTCAGCAAGATAGTTCTTTCAAGAACAGGAAAGCTAGTTCTTCCATTTAGCAAGCAGGTTGCTGCTCTTCTGTGCAGCAGAAAAGAGATAGCTGTAGAAGAGGACTAATTCCTTCTACAACAAGTGTGCTGGACTGAAATCTGCTCAGTCCAGCAAGGTTGGCTCAGAGATTTATCTCTGAGTCAGTAGTTTATTTTTCTTAAACTATTCTATATTCTTTTTTGTAGGATTCAGTTTATCTGAATCTGAGTGTAGGGCACTTTGTGCCTGAGGTATGAGACTAATTAGTCACTGAGGTAAGTGCCCTGTTGGGGAATTGAGGTAGGATCCAAGTGTGGATCTGAGCTGTAGAGCTTAATTGCATGAGGTAGGAGAGTGCTGCTCTCTAAGGTAGGATCCAAGTATAGATTTGAGGTAGTGCTGTCCTCCTAGCCTGAGTGTAGGGCCTTGTGCCTGAGATAGGTGACTAGAGAGTCACTGAGCTATAGGTGACAAGTGTGTCACTACGTTGTAGGCCTTAGAGGAGGCTGAGCTGTAGCTACCTAGAAGGGTATTGAGTTACAGGAGTGCTACAGCACTCTGAGAGTAGGGCTGTGTTCCTGAAGCTGTAGGTCTGAAGAGCCTGAGTTGTAAGCCTTATAAATAAGGCTGAGGTAGGTGATCAGTGGATCACTGAGTTGTAGAGCTCTGCAGAGCTCTAAGGTAGGACCCCTTGTGGTTCTGAGTTTGGATTCTGTGAAGAATCTGTGTAATAGGCCGAGGGCCTGAGGTGCAAGCTCTGAGGAGCATATTAGTGTTGTTTGTGCCTAGTCCAACAAATTAGTTGGATATGTGGGAGGGAAAGTTGATGTACCAAATTGGGGAACCACTGTAAATCTTTGTGTTTGTTGTTTTGCTTGTTTCCTTTTTTATTGCAGTATCTAAGGACAAGCTCTAGATAGTTTACGTGAAAACAACAAAAGAATTAAGAAAAATTCAAAGTCATATTCACCCCCCTCTAGGTGATTAACTAACCTTCAGTTAAAAAACTTTCAGTAATTCTATCCATCATGGACAAGAGAGCTCAGAACATCATAGTCAGTGCTATTGATGATTCTACTTTCCAAAATCTGGTTCACTGCCAGACCTCCAATGAGATGTGAGACACTTTGGTGGTCTACATGGAAGGCACAAAGGAGGTTAGAGATGACATGAAGTCTCTACTCAACCAAGAGTATGAGTCTTTCAGACAAAAAAAGAAGGATAACATTGCAGAATGCTATGAAAATTTTTCAGAATTGTGAATGAGCTGAGGACTTATGGGAGAGTCTTCAGCCATTATGAGCTCAATGACAAGTTCCTCGGGTCTCTAACTAGAGACTGGGATGCCAAGATATGTACCATCAGAAAGGTTGCAAAGCTGACTAATACTCCACCTCACACACTATTTGGCAAGTTACTCTCCTATGAGATGCAGCTATCTGGCAGAAAGGAGGCGGAGACTATCAGCAAATCCCAGGCTAAGGAAAAGTCTCTGACCTTCAAAGCTGAGAGCACCAAGAAGAGAAAGGAGAGGATTGCCTCCCTTCCAAGGAGGCTTGCTGATTCAGATAGCATAGGGTCAAGCTCATCAGACTGCAATATGTTTAATGAAGATTTTGCTGCCTTCTCTAGGCAGTTTCAGAAGATGATGAAGAGGAAGCAGTGGAAGAGCAGACCTTCCTCCTCCTCTCATCAAAGAAAGAACCACTCTAAGGGAGACAAGTATAACTCAAAACCTTGTAAACATATTTCCTCTAAAGTTGTTTGAAATTGTTGCAGCAAACCGTGACATGTAATTGCTGACTGCCCAGTAAAGAGAAAAGTATCTGGTGAGAAGAAACATCACAATCTCAAGGGCAAGAAGGAGAAGACCTTCATTGCAAAGAAGGAGAAGTGTTGGATGAAAGTATCTAGAGTCAACCGAAATCACTTAGAGGGGGGTGAATAGGTGATGTCTGTGTATTTTTGCGGAATAAAAATTACTTAAAAAATTGTAAGCACATAGAACACAGAGATCTATAGTGGTTCCCCGTATTGGGTATGCCCACTATCCTGCCTCGCCTATCTACCACGACGGGTTAGATTCAGCTACTTCACCTTTCTCAAATTTCAACAAAACTTACACCTCAGAGCCGCAACTCCTACAACTCGGAGACGACACTCCTACCACTCAAAGAACAACCTCTTCTACAACTCGATCCACAATCGGATCTACAACTTGAACCACAAACGGATCTACAACTCTGAGATAAATCTCCTATAAATATAAAAGAAATTGCACAAAAATATTACACAATCTTGATATATATAAGGTGTTCAATCTATTGTTCTTTGAAAATGGTTGATCTTGAATATTATGAAGAACACGACAAATCTGAAATCCTTGAAGATGTTGATCTTAAATCATGAATCAATTAGATCTGGAAAATCGGAATCTTTAACAAGCAATGATCAAGTCGATTCCGTTGAGAATGAAAGAATCATGCACTTGCTGACGTCGACTGATCGGAAATGGTGATTAGGGCTCAAGAGCCGACGAGAACGATGCGTACGTGACCTTTCTTCAAAGGTTTGAGCATGATTATGGAAGATAGAAAATTTACCCTAAGTATTTATAGGAGCCTTCAATTGTAATGAATATAGAAGAGTTTCCAAGTTGGGACCTCCGCATTTACTATTCATGGCATATCGTCCAACCCGAGCCGCGGTTTTGAAAAATTAGAAGAAAAATAACCCAAGTCATTTTCGTCGAGTATCATCGAGTATAGCAGTGTATACTCACGAAAAAGTATTGATATACGACGAAATTGACTTAGAAAAATCTAGTTCAAACCAAATTTCCAGTCAATGCCATGCTCAAGTTATACTCGATGAATTCGTCGAGTATCAGCTAGTATACTCGACTAATTCGTCGAGTATAGGCTAGCAGACTCGACGCACTTGTAACATCTCACTTGCAATTAGGCCCCTCAACTTAGATTAAGTTAGACATGTGGTGGGTGATAATGATTTTTATAGCTAGGTTTGACCCTAGAAGGTGGGGTGTAGCCATGTGGGGGCCACTATAGGGCCCAAGTCAAACTAGGTCAAACTAGCCTTAATAGGAACCCTAGCCACACCATGACCCCCACCACATTGCCCTAACCCTAAGAACAATCTAAGTGAACCCTAAAGCATGCCATTAGGTCACCCATTGACCCAATTTGACCAAGTCAACCCTAAACCTTAAATTAGTCAAATCTACACTTAAAGGCCCAGATAGTCCAAGTGGGGCATTACCATGGTCCAACCCAAGTTGGGTGGTGTCATAGGGTCCATGACATTCAGGTGGGGTCAGCCCACTCATCAAGTTGACGAAGTCAACTCTAAAAATCAACTTGGTCAAACATGTGGCCTAAAGAGGAAAATAAGGTCAAGCCCATTCCCAATGGGCAAAGCCCACTAACCATGGCCCATGACCAGCCCAAGTGGTCAAAGAAAACTCTTAACCCCCAAAATCAGGAGAGAGAGTACATGCAAAGGGGTAGAAAATGAATTTCAAGAGGAAAGAGGAGAGAGAAGAGGAATGAAGAGGAAGGTTGCCACATGACCACTCATTCAGCTGCCTAAGCTTGCTGGCCGGCCTCCTCAGGCAATTCCAGAGGAATTTGGAGCATGGTGTCCACTTGGCACCATGGGTGGAGCAACCAAAGCTCAACCAGTGCCCCCACCTTGGACTTATCTTTCCATACACCCCCTCTCAGCCCAATCCAGCCACACCATCAGCTTCAGAGAGGGGAAATGACTAGAGAACGAGTCCTGGAATATGGAATTTGCTGGAGAATCGAGGAAACGGGGAGGAGTTGCCGGAGCAAGCTCGGCCATGGCTCACCGCCGCCAAACTTGCCGCCAAGCCTCAATTCGGGTTCGTTTCACCTCACCTCTACCCATACTAGGATTCTAGATCGTTTAGGGGAGATATCAGGCTCAATTGAGCCCGATGCCACATGAGAATGGAGTCGATTTCTCGAGTTTTTATTCTTGCTTGGGATCGCCGGAGGAGCCGTCTCCGGCAACCCCACCATCGGGAAACGCCAGCCACTACCTCAACGAAGGTGGTGGCAATAATCACCGGCGGTGGTGCCGGCCCAGGTGGCCGGAAATCGCAAGCAAACATGACCCAGGCAGGCTCAATCTCAGCCGTTGCTGATCGGGGACAATGAAGCGATGTCGTCCGTTTTTATATAAATGAATGATTAAATTTAACTTAGGAATTATTTGAAATGTGTCACACTCTGGCAGTAATTTATATTTCACATTTTAGGTTACTTAGGGACATTTCCAGAGGTAGTAATGAATAGGAATGTTGTAGGACTTCTCTTAACTTTCATTTGCCATCCTAAAGTTCAAATTTGGAACACTAAAACTCCCTGTAGGGCTGTTTTACTAGGACTGGTCCTAGGCAAGGGTAGAAATTCAAATGCATGCCCATGCCAAACCATTATTCCACATGACCCAAACTTTTGGACATGTGCTTTACTAGGGTAAACTTAAACTCTATCCAAAAATTGGAATTTTTGGGAAAGAGTTTTCTATAGTATTTGTGAAAATACACAAAAGTAAATAAATGAAATATTTGGAGTAATATGACTCCAAATGGCCCCAAATTTTGGTGGCATGTCCTTGGATTCATTATAGGCCCATGATAAAAATTTCAGTCACGTTTGACTTCTACATGATGGGTATTCCCTCTTGCATGTGAAGGGTTAACATAGGCTTTGGGTGTATATAGCCATATTTACCAAAATGTGAACTTACCCCTTATTAAACATGGTATGACAACAAAACTCTGGACATGAGTTCATAGGGATGGATTTTACCCCTCATAGAAATATTGGTATTTTTGGAAGCAAAAATCCCATTATTTGGAATTTTTGAAAATTAGGCCATTTATGTGCAAAAAATTTGAAAATAGGGATATTGATGATTTTAAAACCCTAGATTTTGTCACAAGCTCAAAGGAGTCATATTTAATCCCTAGAAAATTTATGGCCCTGATTAGTAGATTTTATGATGATTTTATCTAGTTTTTATCCTTTTACCCTTTTGGGGAAATTATTTATCTATGGTGGAAATTACAATACAAATATTCTGGAAAAATTCATAGTGATGTATTTATGAGATATTGACATGGTATATTTATCTTAGAATTTTTGGACACATTATTAAATTTAAAACTTAAGGAATGACATTTTAGTGATATTTTCATATGGGATAATAAAGGATCCAATTACTGTTTTTAGTTATGAATTTTGGCACTTAGTATTATTTTTTAATTTACATCTGAAGTAATTTTTATAGAATTTTCAGTAACATATTTCTTGTACTTCATTTGGAAAGTGCCCGATTAATGGATTTAACAATAAATAGAATTAAATAGAAATATATATGGGAAAATCACAATTCTTGATATCCAGCCATAATTAACCTAGATGATCCACAAGAAAAATATTATTAGACCCATACCACCATTTGTCATTGTATCTCATGCATAAAGTGACATAGACCACTTAATTAAAGAATTTAATTTAGGGTTTTAATGACATGGGAAAATAGTAAAATTTCATATGGTCAATAGTACATATCGTACTACCCTATGATAAATATTTAGGGTGATGGTGACCAAAGGATTGGATGTCCGACTATGCGGGTGGTATTGGGTCATTGGTAGTGTCTAGCACAGTTATCCCAAAACTACTAGGACCACAGGGGGATATGATTAACTATTGAGGTGAGAATTGCATTAGAGGATTAAGCCCTGATTGGTCTCCTATATGTCACTATCGGATCATGAGGGGTGGATTGCAAACTATAAGGACAGTGGTTAAAACGGAGATCGACGGAAGTCCGCCGATTTCTCGATAATTTCTTAAGTCATTAGGTTTGTTCCAGAGCAACAACGAGAGCTGGGGGTGAATTATGGGTAGTCATAAACTAAAGTAAATATCCTTGAGAAAGGGAGCTCTGGGCATAATCCCATCGTAGTTCCTATTGCCCCCGAGAACCCTTCACCGGGTATACGCTGAGCAGTCCTGGGGTTAACCTTAAACCACTAAGTATAATAATCTGTAGGCAAGAGTAGTCTAATAAGTTAAGAAACGTATCATCATTCTCAACTTTATAGGGTTGGAGGGATTGTGGTAATATTGTCACCCATATAGGGTTGGAGGGATTCAGGATGGGTTGGTCCTGCGAGCTGGAGGCTCGGGTTAGAATATCTTGCACGTGCATAAACTTGTGGCGGGTCATGCGGTACTGGGCCAATCGTCACACCGATGGCAGTACGGTGGCTCTGGCGAGGTGTGATGGTTTGAGGGGCCAGTGGGTTGTTTTACACTGCGGTCTGGAGGACGATCCCCAAAAACGCACACTCGACCAAAAACATTGGTGGTTAGCTAGCAATTAGTACGCAGAGACTCTAGAGTGCACCTAGGACGTGTACAGAGGCGTATGGGAGGTCTAGACCTGGTAGTATGATACCTGCCTAGGAGTGGAGATGCCCGCTCCACTGCTGCCGTAGGTACAACGGTGGTAGCAGAGAGTGATGCTAGCTCCGAAAAGTGGGAACTAAAGGTCTGTGATCACAGAGTCGTTGTGTGTGAGTTGGACTTGCATGATTCATAAATAACTGCATGCATTCATTCATATTAGGGCATACGCTTCATGGATCCTTATCATATAAATTAGTATGAGCTCTTTTATATGATAAGTTAATTTTGGAAACTCTAACTTATATGTTTGTATAGACACTCATATAAGTTAGAGTACTTCTGTGATGTATATTAGCAGTAGATTTTTATACAATATTTACCACACTTACTTAGTTCCAGTTTACTTACTTTCGTACCGTACTTGTTTATACATTTGGACTATATACATAGAACTGCTAGTGTAGATTTACTGTTTACATTCATACTTGGTAGCATAGATTCCTTGTCACCTGCTTCCCTTTTTGTTACCCCTTGTTGTCCTCCGTTTCATCCTCTCGCACGGTGCCTAGGAGTTGCGTGGCGAGGTGCGGAGGAAACGACTTAGTTTTTTGACTAAGGGTCAGTGACCAAACTATTTTTAGGAGCTCGAGTAGATGGATCACCAGCACGACCGGTAGGACGAGGTGACAGGACTTGAGGAGTTGATACCACCACCACCTACTACGTCTACTACAGCGCGATTTCAGGTGGGACGTGTTCTCTGAGGATAGTTTTGCTTCCGCATTTCATTGTGTGAGGAGAGTTGATATCATGTACAGGGCATAAGACCTTTTACTCTTCTTATTATTGCTACTCATTGTGGACTGGATGTATTTTCATTTTATTATTTGATATGTACTGTGACTGTGGACTGGTTTGTAGTTCATTTCTACATTACTGTTTTACTTCTTACACTCTTTTGGCCAACAAGTTATGTGATCGTTCTAGCCAGCAGAATCAGCGTGTTGCGGTGTCGACTAACCCGTGTGTTAGTGCCACCGTAAGATGACAGTTCTGGGCATAAGACCGGGAGCTTCTTGGTAAGGGGATGGGTCTTACAAACTGGTATCACTTGAACAAACGATCATATGAGAAAGAATTCCACAACACTGGACCACCCCGCTCGAGAATTAGTTTGCGGTCACACTATGTAGCGGAAGCAATGGTGTGCCCATATGTAAAAAAGTCACATAAAACAGTCTACATAAGTAATGAGTTAGACCAATTTCTAATATAAACCTTACCTTTGTGCAACCTCCCAGGGTCTCCTTACCGTAGAGTGTAGCTCCTTCCCCTCCGGATACCACCCATTTTCTACAGACAGAGATGGGCCAGACCTTGACGGCCATCCTTGAGGCCTTCGGGGCCCAGCAGGTTCCGGCACCGCTGCCGAATCCGGGATCAAATTGGCTGAGTGCGTTCAAGAGTTTACCCCCGCCCCTATACCACGGGATGGAGAATGCAGTAAAAACGGAGGAATGACTGGAGGCTATACATGAGATGCTGGCGGGCATCAGCTGCCCTGTCAGCAAGGCAGTTCGTTTGGCGACTACAACACTGGATGCCCATGCGAAGAGGTGGTGGAAGTCCATGATGGACTCCACCTATGCAGATAGAGATCTGTTAGAAATATCTTGGGAGGAGTTCGGCGAAGTATTCTTGGACCACTTTGTGTCCACCACGGATCGAGATGAGTTGGAAGAAAGGTTCTTGAACCTCAAGCAGGGGATCAGATCGGTGATTAAGTACTAGAGGGAGTTTTCCCACCTTGCCAGATTTACGGGGGTACAAGATACAAACGACAGGAGGTATGCCAAGAGATTCTACCGGGGCCTCAAAGACGATTTGAGGCAGGCCCTATTGTTCATCTCTCACGGCACATCATCCCAGATCATCGAGATGGCCAAGAAGCTGGAGGCAGACCAGCTGATGGTGCAGAACAGAGGAAAGAGACCACAGGATGGGTCATTCTTTGGGGAGAATAGTCGGGGCACATAGAGGGGCAGAGTCATTAGGCACAGGAGAGGTGGGGGACATCATCGTCCCAACTACAGGCAGGAGCAGGGACCCCCCTATAATACCAGCTCCTCCACCACCACAGATGCATGGCCAGATGAGGCAGGATGATCGTGGTCATCGATCAATAGTTTGCTTCGCATGCCATCAACCGGGTCATATTAGATCAGAGTGCCCGCTTTAGTTTCGTCCACTCCCTCCTCCACCTCCTCCACCTCCGGTGGCCCCTCCAGCACAGCAGGGCTGAGGTCGAGGATGAGGTCGAGGTCGAGGCCGAGGCCGATGACCATTTGGCCAAGGCAGGGGACAAGAGTAGATGTATGCATTGGACCTCGCTGAACCAAGGAACCCGGAGGAAGTCATCACATGTATATAATTTATGTTATGAAATTAAGACATTTTCCCTATTATTACTATTTTACATAATCTTGACCATGAAGAATGACTACCCATTTGAACCCAATCCACCTCAGGCATAGTTTTCATCAGCGGCAAGCCCGCCCATACTCTATTCAAAACGGGTGCTTCATACTCATTCGTGTCAGAAGCCTTCATTGAAGGATTAGATGGCATCGAACGATTCACGGGCACGATGATAAGAGTGAGGCTACCTGATGGATCGGTACTACTATCATCTGCCAAGTGCAATATGGAGGCGAAAATTGGCGGGAAGACTTTTGAAGCGCCTGCGATGATTCTGAAGATGCCAGATTTTGACTTGATCTTGGGCATGACTTGGTTACATTGGAACCATGCCCAGATCGACTGCCCATCGAGGAGGATCACCCTGAGGCACGGAGAATCTCAGGTCATCGTCGAAGGTATTAGACTTGTCTCCCATCTATTATTATCATCTGTACAGGCTGTCAAGGCCCACCATTAGGGAGAGGAGGTGTACATTATATGCTTCGAGATGGCGGGGGCAGAGGCTTCCATTGCTGACATTCCAGTGGTTCGGGATTTCCCCGACATTTTCCTAGAGAAATTGCCCGGATTACCGCCAACTAGGGATGCAGACTTCAGGATACAGCTAGTGCCAGGAGTGAGGCCTGTATCTCGAGCACCATACAGGATGGCTCCAAAGGAGCTAGCAGATTTCAGGACCCAGCTGCAGGAGTTAGTAGAGTCGGGCTTCGTTCGACCCAGCTCATCGCCGTGGGGAGCACCAGTATTGTTTGTCAAGAAGAAGGATGGGTCGTTGCGGCTCTACATCGACTATCGAGAGCTGAATCGGCTGACAGTCCGGAACACTTACCCATTGCCCCAGATCGATGAGCTATTTGATCAGCTTCAGGGAGCCTTCTGGTTCTCCAAGCTGGACTTACGATCAGGGTATTATCAGTTGCGGATTCAGGAGGAAGACATTCCAAAGACAACATTCAGTTCCCGCTATGGACTACATGAGTTCACGGTGATGCCTTTCGGGCTCACGAATGCACCTTCCGCATTCATGAGTCTGATGAACCGTGTTTTCGAGCCTTGCTTGGATAGATGCGTCATAGTATTTATTGATGATATCCCGATCTATTCTCGGACGAAGGAGGAACATATGCAGCATTTGGCACAGGTACTGGAGAGATTGAGGGAGCACCAGTTGTATTTGAAGTTTTCCAAATGCCAGTTCTGGCGACAAGAGGTGGCATTTCCGGGACACGTTGTCAGTGGAGCCGGGTTGACCGTAGATCTGGCCAAAGTACAGGCAGTGTGTGATTGGCCGTGGCCAAAGTCAGCATCAGACATACTCAGTTTCCTGGGGCTCGCAGGATATTATTGCAAGTTCATGGAGGGGTTCTCGAGGATAGTACTCCCCCTCATGCCCTTGACGAAGAAGGAAGCAGCTTTTATATGGACAGAGACGTGCGAGGCGGCATTTTAGGAGTTAAAGGACAGACTCACCTCTTCCCCCATCTTTGCACTTCCATCTGGGGAGGAAGGATTTCATATCTACACAGATACTTCATACCAGGGGATGGATGCCGTCTTGATGCAGCACGACCACGTTATTACCTATGCCTCCAGGCAATTGAAGAAACAGGAAAAGAATTACCCTGTGCATGACTTGGAGCTTGGGGCAGTCGTATTCGTACTAAAGATATGAAGACACTACTTGTACGGGGTTCATTGTGATATCTACTCGGATCATAAGAATCTCAAGTACGTCGACACGCAAAAAGATCTGAACCTTCGGCAGAGGAGATGGCTGGAATTTCTCTGTGATTATGATTACAAATTGCACTATCACCCGGGGAAAGCGAACACTGTGGCAGATGCGTTGAGCAGGAGAGCCGACACTACTGGACCGGAGCCCCGGGTGATGTCTATAGAGCTGTTGCAGATGTTGGAAGATATGCACATTTTAGTCATTTCCGAGGCCCAGCCGGAGATCTACCGGGAGTATTTGAACTCCTTGATCGTGGAATGTGATATACGAGAGCACATCGGGGTACAACAGAGGTTAGATGCAGCTTTGGTGCTATTGTTCAGGGCCATAGAAGGGGGCAGGCCAGGTGATTATTCATTGCTTGATGGCCTCATTCATTTCCACGATCGTGTTTATATACCCACAGGAGGTGGTATCCGGGAGGATATACACAGGGAGGCACACAACACTCGGTACTCAGTGCACCCCGGTATCATCAAGATGACAACGGATTTGTGGAGGAGCAAGTACTAGCCAGGGATGAAGAGGGATATCATCTTTTATGTGACACACTGCGAGACATGCCAGAGAGTAAAAGCTGAATGCAATAGCCCCGGAGGGTTGCTACAGTCTTTGTCGGCCCCTGAGTGGAAGTTCGAGGATATTGCTATGGATTTTGTGCACGGATTGCCTCGCTCCCACTCGGGGCACGATTCAGTTTGGGTCATCTTCGACAGATTGACCAAGGTGGCCCGATTTATACCTATCAGGAAGGATAACCCAGTTACTGTATTGGTGAGGTTGTTTGTGGAGCAGTTCGTCAGGTACCACGGGGTCCCCAGGACGATTGTCTCGGACCGTGATGGTCGATTCACTTCTAGGGAGTTGAGAGCGGTGCATGCGTACTTGGATTCTCAGCTTGCTTTTAGCACCGCTTTCCATCCACAGACTGATGGTCAGACAGAGCGGACCATCAGGACCATGGAGGATCTGCTGCGATTGTGTATACTGGATACGGGGAGGCCCTGAGAGAGACTGTTGCCTCTGGTCGAGTTCTCCTACAACAACATTCACAAGGCGAGTATTGGGCTGACACCTTATCAGGCTCTGTATGGGAGGAAGTGCCGGACTCCGCTATCTTGTGTTTAGGATGAGGACCCTAGGGCACTTGGATCAGACTACATTGAGGATACAAACACCCAGATATGATTAATCAGGGACCAGATGCTAGAGGCCCAGAGTAGGCAGGCGAAGTACTACAATGCGCGACATTGGAAGGTAGAGTTCCAAGTGGGGGACAGAGTATTCTTGAAGATATGTCCAGTGCATGGTATTTCTCGGGTGCGGAGGCACAAGAAGCTCAGCACTCGATATATGGGGCCCTATTTGATTCTAGAGTGGATCAGCCCCTTGGCCTACTGGCTGGAGCTGCCACTAGAGCTGGGATCCTTACACGACATTTTCGACGTCTCCTCGCTACGGAGAGCTCTCCTTCGGCCAAAGCAGCATATCGCGACTACTGCAGGCCCGCTAGAGTCCGACAGATCAGTTCGTTTGGAGCCGCTCCGGATCGATGATACTGCGGTCCGAGTGTTGTGGAAGAAGAGAGTTCCCCTAGTGAAGGTGTTGTGGTCCAACCATGGACGGGAGGAGCACACCTGGGTGTCGAGGGATCTGATGCTAGAGCGGCACCCAGAGATTTTTTACATCAGGTAACATTTTAATTATTAGCTAAAATACTTAAATTTTCATGCTTGAAAACCCCATAGACCCGAACTTAAATTTCGGGGACGAAATTATTTCTTTATTTATTGGAATTTGTAATATCCCACTTGCAATTTGGCCCCTCAACTTAGATTAGGTTAAGCATGTGGTGGGTGATAAGGATTTTTTAGCTAGGTTTGACCCTAGAAGGTGGGGTGTATCCATGTTGGGCCCACTATAGGGCCCAAGTCAAACTAGGTCAAACTAGCCTAAATAGGAACCCTAGCGACACCATGACCCCCACCACATTGCCGTAACCCTAAGAACAATCTAAGTGAACCCTAAAGCATGACATTAGGTCACCCATTGACCAAATTTGACCAAGTCAACCCTAAACCTTAAATTGGTCAAATCTACACCTAAAGGCCCAAATAGTCCAAGTGGGGCACCACCATGGCCCAACCCAAGTTGGGTGGTGTCATAGGGTCCATGACCTTCAGGTGGGGTCAGCCCACTCATCAAGTTGACCAAGTCAACTCTAAAAGTCAACTTGGTCAAACATGTGGCTTAAAGAGGAAAATAAGGGTCAAGCCCATTCCCAATGGGCAAAGCCCACTAACCATGGCCCATGACCAGCCCAAGTGGACAAAGACAACTCGTAACCCCAAAATCAGGAGAGAGAGTACATGCAAAGGGGTAGAAAAGGAATTTGGAGAGGAAAGAGGAGAGAGAGAAGAGGAATGAAGAGGAAGGTGGCCACATGGCCACTCATTCAGCTGCCTAAGCTTGCTGGCCGGCCTCCTCAGGCAATTTCAGAGGAATTTGGAGCATGGTGGCCACTTGGCACCATGGGTGGAGCAACCAAAGCTCAACTCGAGCCCCCCTTGGACTTATCTTTCCATACACCCCCTCTCAGCCCAATCCAGCCACACCATCAGCTTCAGAGAGGGGAACCGACTGGAGAACGAGTCCTGAAACAAGGAATTTGCTGGAGAATCGAGGAAACGGGGAGGAGTTGCCGAATCAAGCTCGGTCATAGCTCACTGCCGCCAAACTCGTCGCCAAGCCTCAATTCGGGTTCGTTTCACCTCACCTCTACCGTACTAGGATTCTAGATCGTTTAGGGGACATATCGGGCTCAATTGAGCCCGATGCCATGTGAGAATGGAGTTGATTTCTAGATTTTTTTTCGTCTTGCTCGGGATCGCCGGAGGAGTCACCTCCGGCATCCCCACCGCCGGGTAATGCCAGCCACCACCTCAACGAAGGTGGTGCCAATAATTGCCGGCGGTGGCACCGGCCCAGGTGGCCGGAAATCACCAGCAAACATGACCCAGGCAGGCTCAATCTCAGCATTTGCTGATCAGGGACGATGAAGCGATGTCGTCCGTTTTTATATAAATGAATGATTAAATTTAACTTAGGAATTATTTGAAATGTGTCACACTCTGATAGTAATTTTGATTTCAAATTTTAGGTTACTTAGGTACATTTCCAGAGGTAGTGATGAATAGAAATTTTGTAGGACTTGCTCTTACTTTCATTTTCCACCCTAAAGTTCAAATTTGGGACAATAAAACTCCCTGTAGGGCTATTCTACTACGACTGGTCCTAGGCAAACGCAGAAATTCAAATGCATGCCCATGCCAAACCAGAAGTCCAAATTACCCAAAATTTTGGACATGTGCTTTACTAGGGTAAACTTAAACTCTTTCCAAAATTTGGAATTTTTGGGAATGAATTTTCTATAGTAGTTGTGAAAATACACAAAAGAAAATTAATGAAATATTTGGAGTAATATCACTCCAAATGGCCCCAAATTTTGGTGGCATGTCCTTGGGTTCATTATAGTCCCATGATAAAAATTTCAGTCACTTTTGACTTCTGCATGATGGGTATTCCCTCTTGCATGTGAAGGGTTAACATAGGCTTTGGGTGTATAGCCATATTTACCAAAATGTGAATTTACCCCTTATTGAACATTGTATGACTACAAAACTCTGGACATGAGTTCATAGGCATGGATTTTACCCCTCATAGAAATATTGGGATTTTTGGAAACAAAAATCCCATTGTTTGGAATTTTTGTAAATTTGGCCATTTATATGCAAAAAATTTGAAAATAGGGATATTAATGATTTTAAAACACTAGATTTTATCACAAGATCAAAGGAGTCATATTTAATCCCTGAAAAATGTATGGCCCTGATTAGTTGATTTTATGTAGTTTTGACCATTTTACCCTTTTGGGGAAATTATTTATCTATGGTGGAAATTATAATACAAATATTCTGGAAAAATTCATAGTGATGTATTTATGGGATATTGACATGGTATATTTATCTTAGAAATTTTGGACACTTTATTAAATTTAAAACTCAAGGAATGACATTTTAGTGATATTTTCATATGGGATAATAAAGGATCCAGTTACTGTTTTTAGTTATGAATTTTGGCACTTAGTAGTATTTTAGTAATTTACATCTGCAGTAATTTTTATAGAATTTTCAGTAACATATTTCTTGTACTTCATTTGGAAAGTGCCCGATTAATGGATTTAACAAGAAATAGAATTAAATAGAAATATATATGGGAAAATCACAATTCTTGATATCCAGCCATAATTAACCTAGATGATCCTCAAAAAAATATTATTAGACCCATAACACCATTTGTCATTATATCTCATGCATAAAGTGACATAGACCACTTAATTAAAGAATTTAATTTAGGGTTTTAATGACATGGGAAAATAGTAAAATTTTATATGGTCAATAGTACATATCATACTACCCTATGATAAATATTTAGGGTCATGGTGACCAAAGGATTGGAAGTCCGACTATGCGGGTGGTATTGGGTCAGGGGTAGTGTCTAGCACAGTTAGCCTAAAACTACTAGGACCACAGGGGGATATGATCAACTATTGAGGTGAGAATTGCATTAGAGGATTAAGCCCTGATTGGTCTCCTATAGGTCACTACCAGATCACGAGGGGTGGAGTGCAAACCATAAGGACAGTGATTAAAACGCACATCGACCGTAGACCACCGATTTCCCGGTAATTTCTTAAGTCATTAGGTTTGTTCCAGTGAAACAACGAGAGCTGGGGGTGAATTATGGGTAGTCACCAACTAAAGTAAATATCCTTGAGAAAGGGTGCTCTGGGCATAATCCCATCGTAGTTCCTAGTGCCCCCGAGAACCCTTCACCGGGTATACCCTGGGCAGTCCCGGGATTAACCTTAAACCACTAAGTATAATAATCCATAGGCAAGAGTAGTCTAATAAGTTAAGCAACGTATCATCATTCTCACCCGTATAGAGTTAGAGGGATTGTGGTAATATTCTCACCTATATAGGGTTGGAGGGATTCAGGACGGGTTGGTCCTGCGAGTTGGAGGCTCGGGTTGGAATATCTTGCATGTGCATAAACTTGTGGCGGGTCATACAGTACTGGGCCAATCGCCACACCGATGGCAGTACGGTGGCTCTGGTGAGGTGTGATAGTTTGAGGGGCCAGTGGGTTGTTTTATAATACGGTCTGGAGGACGATCCCCAAAAATGCACACTCGACCAAAAAGATTGGTGGGTAGCCAACAATTAGTACGCAGAGACTCTAGAGTGCACCTATGACATGTACAAAGGCGTATGGGAGGTCTAGGCCTGGTAGTGTGATACCCGCCTAGCAGTGGAGATGCCCGCTCTACTGCTGCCGTAGCCACAACGGTGGTACCAGAGAGTGATGCTAGCTCCAAAAAGTGGGAACTAAAGGTCTGTGATCACAGAGTCGTTGTGTGTGAGTTGCACTGGCATGATTCATAAATAACTACATGCATTCATTCATATTAGGACATACACTTCATGGATCCTTATCATATAAATTAGTATGGGCTCTTTTATATGATAAGTTAATTTTGGAAACTCTAACTTATATGTTTGTATGGGCACTCATATAAGTTAGGGTACTTTTGTGATGTATATTAGCAGTAGATTTTTATACAATATTTACCGCACTTACTTAGTTCCAGTTTACTTACTTTCGTACCATACTTGTTTATACATTTGGACTATATACATAGAACTGCTTGTGTATATTTACTGTTTACATTCATACTTGGTAGCATAGATTCCTTATCACCTGCTTCCCTTTTTGTTACCGCTTGCTGTCCTCTGTTTCGTCCTCCCGCACGGTTCCTAGGAGTTGCGGGGCGAGGTGCGGAGGAAACGACTTAGTCTTTTGACTAACGGTCGGTGACCAAACTATTTTTTGGAGCTCGAGGAGATGGAGCACCAACACGACCGGCAGGACGAGGTGACAGGATGTGAGGAGTTGATACCACCACCACCTACTACGTCTACTGCAGCCCGACTTCAGGTGGGATGAGTTCTCTGAGGATAGTTTTACTTCGGCATTTTATTGTCTGCGGAGAGTTGATATCATGTACAGGGCATAAGCCCTTTTACTCTTCTTATTATTGCTACTCATTGTGGACTGGATGTACTTTCATTTTATTATTTGATATGTACTGTGACTGTGGACTGGTTTGTAGTCCATTTCTACATTACTGCTACACGTCTTACTCTCTTTTGGCCAACAGGTTATGTCATCATTCTAGCTGGCAGAATCGGCATGTTGCGGTGTCGACTAACCCGTATGTTAGTGCCACCGTAAGACGGCGGTTCTAGGCATAAGACCGGGAGCCTTCTTGGTAAGGGGAGGGGTCTTACAGTACTTGACGCACTCGATGCACTCGACGCCATGATTGTCGACAGATTTACCTTAAGAAAATCCAGAGATGTTGCATCGAGATGATTTGAAGAATTTGGTGTGTGTCGACAAGTATATTCGACGAATTCGACGAGTATCGTTAGATACATTCGACGAATTCGACGAGTATACTTGATGATACTCGACAAATTTTACTTGACTATTTTTCCAACTTTCCACATATTCTACCACAAGTGCATATGATGAATTTGACGAGTGCTAGTAGGTATATACGGCAAATTTGACGAGTATAAACGAGTATACTCGACGAATTCGACGAATATCCCTTACCATACTTGACGAATTTTACTTGGGTAAAATTTTTGTTCTCCTGAATTCAACTTCTTCTTCTTCCTTGATCCTTCTCATGCACATGGTGCAGAAATACACCGCAATAGAGAGATTACACGTGAGTCAACACATTGGCATACACAATGAATGATTATATTGTATAGTCCTGTGTTTACTGACCCACTATAACCTGACATTGGTGTGTACTTAGCAATATAAACATGCAAGTACATAACTGAAAACGCAATATCAAATACAATCACAATTCATCTTAGCTTAATTGGTCCCTTTTTCAAATCAGGGTTATTGTGAATACAATACCCAACAATCTCCCTCTATGTGAAGAAGTGGGAATCCTATAAGCTAAGGTGAATTGCACAACAATAATAAAGCATAAAAATGACAAGGTATATGAATTAAGGAAAATTTAAACACAGCGCACATTGCAGTCAATAGATGTAAAACACACACACACACACACAGATATATATATATATATATATATATATATATATATATATATATATATATATATATATATATATATATATAAGAGTTTTTAGTTTAGAGTTGGGGGTGGGGACAACCACAACTACACACAAAATAATCCAAAATAGAATAAACAACCGTCAGCCCTGCCTGTCCTAGCTCTTTTGACGCTGCCTGACAAAATAAGCCTTTTCCTTTGGATAATATCTTGGAGGGTCTGGAGGTGCAGTTGGATCATCGTGCTTGTGGTTACTGAACTGAATCCTTCTCTTAGCACATGCCAATTCATACTTTTTCCATTCATCTCTGTCTTAGTGGTTCCATCTGCTTTCCCCTCCAATATCGACCATGGTGAAGGAGTCTAAGATAATTCCTCTTAGTGAAAAATGAGAAGAAAACAGACAAGAGGTAAGTAATTGCAAAATTTATTGCTCCAAAAAAGTAACTAATACATATTTATGCCCCCTTATTTATAGAAAATGGGGGAGGTGAGAGAGTACAATACACAATGTGGGACTAAACTTAAGTCGGGCGGCTTGTGCGGTTTGACATACACAAACCGCACAATACATAAAATATAATAATACATCTTGCGGCCACTAGAGGAGACCGCTATAATCTATGATAGACCGCCAGGAAAGTCGCCAGGCCGCACCTAGGGGTTGCCACCAGACCGCATTGCAGCTACCCATCAAACTGAAGCTTCTGCAATCCTCCTGACTACAAACTACGGGCTACCACCTGACCGCAGTTACAACAAATCATCATGCATAGTAGTAGCTACAATCAGACCGCTGCGGCTTCACATGACCGTTGCGACTTCAGAAGACCGCTGCGGATAACACTTAAACCATACCTGCAACCACTGGCAGATCACTGCTACGACTTCATATATGCTGCTGCGGTTTCACTAGACCGCTATGACTTATCATCCAGACCGCTGCGAGTAATCAACCAAGGAATAACTGCGGTCTTAAACTAGTCCGCTGGACATCCAACCCAATATCTCGTTGTGCCAAATAATTAGAAGGCCGAGCAGACAGACCTTTACGACTACAATAGCTAACAACCCAAACTGAGTTCCAACACTCCCCCTCAAGCTGGAGCATATATGTCAACCATGCCCAACTTGCTACAAACTTTTATGAACGAAGTAACCTGTTTTGTGAAGAAATCCTCCAGCTCTTTATCAGAAGTAAAGAACATAGTACATATCAAATTCTTCAGAATCTCTTCTCTAATAAAGTGGCAATCAACCTCGATATGCTTCGTTCTCTCATGAAAGACCAGATTCTTCGAAATGTATATAGCTGCTTTATTGTCACAGAACATCGGTAGGTGGTGATCATAAAACTCTCCCAGATCCAGTAAGAGAGTCCAAAGCCACTTCAGCTCACAAGAAGTCAGATCCATGCTTCTATACTCTGCTCCAGCACTTGATCTGGAAACTACAACCCTCTTCTTGCTCTACCAACTGACTAGATTTCCTCCAACGAAGGTGCACAAACCAGATGTTGACTTCCTGTCGCCCTTGTCATATGCATAACTTGCGTCAGAATAAGCCTCTACTTTTAAATGTCCCCTTTTCAATAATAAAAGCCCTTTCCCTGATGCACCTTTCACATACTCGAGAATCTTTAAAGCTGACTGCATATGACACTCCCTAGGAGCTTGCATAAACTAACTTACTTTTCCAACTGCATCACAAATGTCTGATCTTGTAACAATCAGATAGATGAGTTTACCAACAAGACATCTATACCTGTTGATATCTTCAAGGAGAGGAGAGGACTCACTCCAGCATTTGTCATCTCCAACAGCCATAGGATACCGAGCAGGTTTAGCTCCAAGAAAATCTGTCTCTTATAAAAGATCCAGAGCATACTTCCTCTGTGAAAGAACGATAGAACCAGGTTATTTCGATATCTCAATCCCTAGAAAGTACTTAGGAGACCCCATATCCTTTGTAACAAAATGCCCGAGAAGATGCTGTTTTGTCATATCAATGTCTTTCCTCTCATCCACAGTAAGAAGGATATCATCCACATACACCGCAAGAATTACCAGCCCAGGCGAGGTCTTCTGAATAAACAAAGAGTGATCTGCAGCACTACAAACAAATCCAGCAATAGAAATAAACTCGTTAAACTTTTCAAACCAGGATCTTGGACTTTGCTTAGGACCATAGATGGCTTTCTTCAACTTACACACCTGAGACTCCCCCTGAGCAACATACTCAAGAGGCTGCTCCATATAAACTGTCTCGTTCAAATCCCCATAAAGAAAGGCATTCTTGACATCCAACAGAGACATTTCCCAATCTCTATTCATAACCACAGAAAAGAGAACACAGATCGTAGTAATCCGAGCAACAGGAGATAATGTATCAAAGAAATCCACACCATAAGTTTGCATAAATCTTTTGGCCACAAGACAGGTTTTGTAATGATCAACTGTACCATCAGGAAGAGACTTGATAACAAATACCCAACGACAGCCAACCATATCAGCACCAGGAGGAGTGGGAACTGGAGACCAAGTACCCCGTTCAGTTAGAGTTTTCATCTCCTCATCCATAGTAGCTTTCTGATGTGGAATAATCAGAGTATCACGATAAGACGTAGGAAGAACATTGGTCAAGAAGGCAAAAGCAAAACTCTGCGCTCGAGGAGACAGTCTGCTGTAAGATACCACACCAGCAAGAGGATGCTGAGTGCATGAACGAACTCCTTTCCTGAGAGCAATTGGAAGAACAAGGTGAGTCCTGTCTACTTGCTTAGGTCCATCCGAAGGAGAGGCAAGCAAACTAGGAAACATGGGCAGCATCTCAACAGATGAATCAGGAAGAGCAGGAGAGTCATAAGAAGAAGAAGAAATAGTAGGCTCAGGAAAAGGTGCAGAAATAAGAAGAAAAGGAACATAATCATTAGAATAAGGAAGAATAGAGGAAGGGGAAAAGAATGGAACATTCTCAAAGAAAGTGACATCGACAGAAAATATAGCTGGCGGAGAACAAGATCATAACACATGTATCCTTTCTAAGTCGGATAATAGCCCAGAAAGATACATTTAGTCGAGCGTGGTGATAGTTTGTCACGACCAGAAGAAGGAGAATGAACAAATGCAGTGCACCCAAAGACACGAGGAGGTAAAGGGAAAGGGTTCGCATCAGGATGCAGGATAGAAAAGGGATTCTTCCCCCCGATAACAGAGGACGAAACATGATTAATAAGAAAATAGAAGAGAGAACTGCATGCCCCCAATAAGACTTGGGAACATGCATATGAGTAAGAAGACTCCGAGCCACACCTAGTAGATGAAGATTCTTTCGTTCAACAACACCATTTTGTTGCGATGTATATGGGCAAGTGGTTCGATGAATAATACCATGATCCATACAAAATGATGTAAATTGATGACTAAGATATTCCTTAGCATTATCAAATCTAAGGATTTTAATAAAGTATCAAACTGTGTATGAATCTCATTGTAAAAAGCTGTGAAAATAGAATAACGTTCAGAACATTCGCGTAGTAATATAACCATGTACAACAGGAAAAATCATCAATAAATGTCACAATATATAAGCTACCCTACCAATAATTTGAGTAGGAGCAGGGCCCCATATTTCAAAATGGACAATATTAAACGGACGAGAAGAACTACGTCCATTGTGTGTAGGAAAAGTAGAATGATGATGTTTTCCAAACTTACAAGCTTCATAATGAAGAGAAGAATCTCCCCGAGGTAAATTTGGCAGAAGCTGATAAAGGAACCGAGGAGGAGGATGTACAAGCAGAAGATGGTGCTGAAGCAATGGAGAGGAGGCAGAAAAGGCAGAAGAAATATCAAGAAAGAACAAGACGCCGCACTCAGTCCCAGTAGCTACCGTCTCCTTGGACTGAGGAACCTGAAAAACACAAGTAGACGAGATAAATATCTCTTCACAGCACAACTGCTTACAAAGAGCAGTAACAGAAAGAAGATTGCATGGAAAGTTAGGGACATAGAGAGTGTCCCGAAGCTGAAGAGGAGTAACATGCACAGTGCCAGACCTGTGACCGGGGATGGAGAAACATCGACAATAAGAACAAGAGGTACTAGGTTACTCTTTGTAAGAGAAGAAAAAAGCCGAGAATTCCCTGTCATATGATTGGTAGCACTAGAGTCAATAAGCCACCTACCTGTGGTAACTAACTGAGCAACACCAGAAGTAACAAGAGAAGTAGTAGACTTCTTGGCAAAATTAGCAGAAGTAGGACGAAGATGAGGGTGTTTGACCCAACAACAATCAATCAAGTGGCCAGTATTGCCACAATGAGAACAGAGAAATTTCTAATAACCACGGCCGCCAGTACGACCACCCCGACCACCCCGACCACCAAAATTATCATGACAGGAAGGATGAGCAACAATATCAGGAGAGGGAAATGGAAGCGAAGGATGCTGAAGTAGAGTAATAACAGCAAAAATACGAGTAGTAGCAGCATCGAGAGTCTGAGTGTCCGCCTCTCCGAGAATCTATTGACGAATCATGTCATAGGAGTCAGGAAGACGAAGCAAGTAGCAAACCACAAGAAGCTCCTGAAAAGTTTCTGTTGCTCAACAAGATCAACAAAAAAGGGATGGTGTTGAAGAAGTTCATCCCAAAGACTCTGGACCTCCTAATAAGCAGCAGTAGGGGTCATAAAAGGATGAGCAAAGAGATCAACATATATAGTATAGATACGCGAAGTCTGAGCACCTTTAGAATATAAAGCAGCGAGATGATTCCACGTAGCTTTGACTATTTGATTATGTCAGATGACAGGAAGACACTCATCAAATAAATTGTTGGCCAACCAAGTGCGAACCAAGGCATCAGAAGCATCCCAATCGTCGTAAGCAGAAGAGCCAATAAGAGGAGGGTCATTAGTCAAGTGAGAGCACTTACATTGAGAACGTAAAAGGAAGACAAAAGACACACTTCGATTAGGATAATTTGGCCGATAAGCTTAGACACAGTACCCAAATTACCCGAAGTAGATACAGAAGTAGAAGAATGAGAGAGAGAGGGATAGAGAAAGTAGTAGAGGACGATGGAGTGGCCATGAAGAAAGAAAGCAAGCCGTATGGTCAAGACAGAAATCGTATGGACATACATCAAGATAAGAACCCGCGCGAACAGAAAGAACAAGCTTCCCGGTCTCGTTGTGAACACACCAGTAGCAAAAAAAGCTATGACCCAAAGACGAAGAAGCCGCACGAAAGGAAAGAAGAGCAAGAGAGCGCACGAACAAGGCAGAAACCGCGCGACTAGAAAGAAAGAAAGGGAGGGAAGAAGCCGAAAGAAGGGAGGGCAAAAAATGAATTTTGCCGCAACAGTAACAGTCAAACCTGTTGTACCTTCTCTTGTACTCCTGCTTTACCTTTGAATGTGAGGTCTATCAGGGGCAACATACTTGGTGGTGGAAGCCTCCTGATTGCAACAAACACATGGCTTCTCCATATCCTTTCCCTTGGGTAGCACAATTTTGCATTTGGTGCTTTCATATAATTATGTCCATGAACATAAGGACCATAGTCTTTAAGAGTGATCTCTTCGTAAGGAGCCTTAAAAACACTTGCCCATAGTACGTCTTATAATTATGTCCATGAAAATAAGGACCATAGTCCTTGATATCTCTTCTTAGGCTCTACATAGGTAGGCCTGACAAAGTGCCCATAGGACGTCTTAGAGTCATATTTGTTTATGGGGGAAAATTACCTTCTTTAAAGAGGGTTGACTCTGAGGTGCCTTCACTTTACCTTTGGTGGCGGCTCTCTTAGCAGCCTTACCTTTTTCAACTATATGGCCAAGACCACTACCCTTCTTTGGAGCAGAAAACTCATCAATGAGAGGAAGAACAGTCGTTGACTTATAGTAGCATTCAACTAGCTTCCTTTCCACCAAGAGATTTTCTTCTAGCTCATCTAAGTATTTCTCCTTCTATCTTAATGTCTCAACCGAGCTTTTCAATTAATCTTTCAAGGAGTGGAATTCATCTCTGAGAGGAAGTAACTTTGCAAGTTCCTCCTCCAAACTTATTTCCACTGCCTTGAGGGAGTCAATCTCTTTTGATTGCTTTTGACTACCTTTCGACATTTGTTAAAAGATTTCAAAAGATTCTCATGCTGAGCCATCAAGTCAGAATCGTCTTCCTCAGAAGAATAGCCTTCATGACCATTTGTTGATGTTTCTGATTCAGAGAGTATCTTGTGTGAGTTTAACTTCCCGTGATACTCGGATTCGCCAACTTCCTCATCTGATCGAGCCATAAGCCCGAAGTAAGGTTCCTCATTCTCTGAACTTGACTCACTCGAGTCACTGTCGCTGAGAGTCTTGGACTTCTTGGCGATGAAGCTTTTTTCGTCCTTCCTTTAACCTTTGAAGGATCTCTTTTCGTCCTTCTTGGAACCCTCCTTCTTCTTGTACGGAAACTCCGCAATCATGTGTCTTATCTTATTACAGTAATAACACACAATGCTAGAGGAAGAATGTTTGTTCTTTTTAGATTGGTACATTTCCTCTCGGTTGTATCTTTTCTTGGAGTGATCACCATCACGATGTGATATTCTGAAGTCAGAGGAGGATGACTGATTCTTTATCCGTCTCCTCTTATTGAGCAGTTTCTTGAACTTCTTAAAGATGAGGGAGAACTCTCCATCAGATAGCTCAGAGCTTGATGTGGTTGGCTCAGAGTCTTCTAGGGTGTCTGGAGCACGTGTTCTTACTGGTGACATGGCTTTAGACTTTCTCAAACCTTTTGCCCTTAGGGAAACTGACTTCTCTCTGCTTGAAGTCCTGCTGCTTTGTTCCTCCTTCATTTTGGTGCTCATTTGAAACATGTAGGAGAGAAGCTTTCCAAAGAGGTTCTGTGGGTCAATCTTAGGAAGCTTACTAAACTCCCTAATGGCTACCACTTTAGTATCCCAGTCCTTTGTCAGGATCTATGGAATTTGTCATTCAATTCAGCATTAGTGAAGGTGCGCATAGTTTCTGAGAACGTTGAAAATCTTGAAGAATTTCTCGAAGCTGTCTGTAATGGAGTAATTTGGTCCCTGCTTGAACGCTTCGTACTCTTGATTCAGTAACGATCTACGATCATCTCTAACTTCTACCATTCCTTCCATCAGAACTATAAGGCAGTCCCACATGTAACGCCCCAAAAATCGTAATCGAGCTGGTCGCGTCCTGAGAATATTTTTTTGTTGCCTGTATAAGGGTACACGGCCTAGGACACGGGCGTGTCCAAGGCCGTGTCATTCTCTGCGTTGGCCGGCTGTGTCTAGAAAAGGACATGACAGGGAACAAGGCTTTGCGCTGTGGTGACACAGGCATGTCAGGGGTGACACGGGCGTGTACGTACCCGTGTCCCTACTCTTGTTCACCAAGGGTCGTGACGGTTGGCGTGGAGGTTACTGGTAACGCGCCCTTAGGTCACGGGCGTGTCGGGACCCGACATGGGCGTGTCAGGTTGAGACACGGGTGTGTCTTGGCCCGTGTCCTCTTTTATGCTCGACAATCGTGTCTGGATCGAGGCACATGGCCTGGGACACGGCCGTGTGCGAGGCCGTGTTCGGCCCAGGTTTGAGTGATTTTGGGCAAATCTGAGCCGTTCGTTTTCTTTAAATAAGATCCAACGGCCCAGGTGTGTTCCTGCTGTGTTAAGGTCGGAAATGGAGGATTAATTCCTCATTTTCTCTTTAGCCTTCTTCTTCTAAGGAGTTAGAGAGAGGAGAGAGCAAGGAGGAAGGAAGAGGAGGATTTCGGCCGGTGGCGGAGCATCAGAGCACCGATTTGAGAACCGAGACCGGATCCGCAGAGGAAATTCCATTTTGAAGTCTTCTATCCATATAGATTTTCATGGCACAAAAGCGTACTATAAGGGTAACGATTCTCTACTTGAGCATTTGAAGATCTCCTTCTTTTGCATAAGGAAACCCTCTCCCACGAGTGTGTAGTGAGTGTGCGGTGTTCCTTGGGGTTGACGGGAATATTCCCCCTTGTGTTGCATATAGAGTCCGGAATCGAAGTATGGACATAGGCATTGTGTGTGAAGCCTACCCGGACGTGTTGGTTTGGATCGGTGATGTTGCATTTTGTATGGTTTGCTGGAGAAAACTCTGTGTTTTTTGTTTTCGGGTTTCTACGCGGTAGATTGCAGCAGGGATCCTTGGGTATTAACTCCAAGGCGCACCCGGAAAACTGAGAGGAAACATAATTCTGCTAACTTAGCGGCCAGGGAGCCAACCTTGAACATAACTGGGTTATGTGTTGTTTGGAATGTTTGGGATCTGAGAGAAGCTTGGCTCGCTTGTACGTCTTAAAGTGACTAGGCGGAGTGAGCAACGGGCAAGTGGAATCGGACCTGGGCTATGCGGTTCGGTGCAAGAGACCCAAAAGACAGACTGGCCGTTGGCATATTCAGGAGCCTTAGACGGTGGTCAGAAAGGCTAAAATGCCCACAATGTTGCCATCCCGGGGATGGTGGTGAAGCCACTGAATTGTCAGGATTCACCGATAATGTGCCCTGAGTGCACGAGGTGCTCGGCCGTGCGAGCCTACACCTGTGGCGAAGTATGTTTGTACTCTATTGTTTTGCTGGGCTAAGGAAATGCAGGGAAGGAGCACCGCCTTCCCGAGTAAGGGGCGGGGTCGTTTTAATTTGGTTGGTTTTGGCTGACCGTTACTTTGTTTTCCACCGTGCGGTGGAATGTTGCTTGCAGGTGCTGCGGAGCTAAGTACCAAATAGCGGGATGAATCCCATGTTGCTGAGCTGGCCCTCGAAGGTCACAGCGAATTGTTGTTTTATTAAGTGAAACTCTTGTAAGGCCATAATGCCAAGTACTTTCAGTGTATTTGTTGTTTCATTCCTATAGTAGTTTGTGGACATTCTTGATAGTTGGTAATCAATTATGGGTTCTTGACAACTGTTTAAAAGCTTCCGCTAGAATGCTCTGTGTTAGGGCGAGTAGTCGTAGTTGGAATGTTTTGATATTCTTAAGTAACACTTCCGACTGTCCGTGGTATATGGCGTCGGGTTCTAGCTGGACCTTCTGTTATATGGCATACGACGGATGGGGTGTTACAATTTGGTATCAGACTTCTGGTTTCGGTCAACTTAAATGAATTTGTGGACGAATTCTTTTTAAGGGGTGGTGAGCACATGTGTGCGTCATTGTTATAACATCAAAAAGAACTCATGAATGTCCACTTAGGAATGAAAAATACACTTATTTTGGGGAATCTGAGTGTTCCAATGATTGCTTTTAGCAATCTGTTTGTTGTCTAATCAAGGGTCTTTGCTATTATAGGCAGCTAGGAGCGGTGCTGGGCAATCAGAACGTCCGCAATTGGCGGAAAGTAGTGCACCAAGGGATGTGCCTACAACACCTCCTTCAGCAGAAACCATCAGATTGGTGGCTGAAGCAGTCTTCGCTATGATAAATGCCCAACCTGCAGGGCAAGAGCACCACACACCACATGTTAATGAGCAAGAACCGAATAGGGAAGCAGAGCCGGGAGTGGTAGAACGCGCGATAGTTGATCAAGTAGCACCAAGGAGAGCTACGGAAAGGCAGCTCAGGCATGTAATGGGCTTTAATCCCCCGACGTTCGACAGGATTGGAACGCCAGCTCAAGCTGAGGATTAGCTCTCTACGATAAAGTGGGTCTTGATGGCCACATTAATGGAGGAGTGGCAGAAGACCACCATAGCGACCTTCCTTTTGGCTGGTGAGGCGAGGCGGTGGTGGGATGAGTTGGAGGTTCACCTCTTAGTGGGAAGACAACTTGCTGATGTGTATATGGAGGAATTCTCAAGTTTGTTCTTGGCCAGATATCTACCCTCTGCTTAGAAGCTGGAGATGGAGAATCAGTACCTTGGTCTGATTCAGGGAGGAAGAAGCGCGAATGAGTATCTCCACGAGTTTACGCGGTTGGGTCGTTATGCTGGTGCTATGTTTACTGAAGAGGAGCGGAAGACCAACCAATTTTATGAGGGTCTACGTGGCGACCTATAGCTACTCCTTGCTGGGCCTAAGGCGCAGGGCTTCCTTGCCTTGGTCAATTCTGCCCGGTCATTGGAAAAGGTCGTGAAGAAAGTGCTAGAGAAGAAGGACCCAGGGGAAAAGAAGTCTGAGTTCAAAGTGCCAAATTCAAAGTCGGGTTTCCGCAGATGCAACAAGAAGCTGAAGACTTCGAGCTTAACCCCTTCGTCTGGTGCGGCGGGGGCAACCACAAGCCGAGTCCCAGGAGCTTGCTAAAACTGTGGAAAGGTGGTGAATTTTACTCGTGAGTGTTGAAGCGGACGCGCAAAGTCCGAGAGGAAGCCTGGAGCAACATATGAAGAAAAAGGGAAGGCGGTGGTGTCAACCGCGTCCCACCGTGCTCCAGCCCAGCCCAGAGTTTATAACCTTGGTTTGCAAGAGGCCATACAACAAGCTGATGTGGTGACAAGTATGAGTTAAATTATAGCAGTTTAACTTATGTAGTTGTTACATTTTTATATGTTAGCTTATATTTGTTGGTGCTAGGCTTCGTGTTAATTTTTGATTGTCCGGCGAGAGCCCTGTTTGATACAGGAGCTTCGCATTCCTTCTTGTCTGAATAATTCGTATCACGCATCGGAGTCCCTTCCTCGATGGCTAAAGCCAAGTTGGATGTGTTGTTGCCCAATGGGTGCTCAATGTGCGTGGATAGAGTCTGTGTGGTTAAGGTTCAGATTGGTGATCAAGAGTTTGTCTTGCAAGCGTCGGTACTGCCGTTAGCGGAGTTCGACATAATCTTTGGTATGGAATGACTCTCGAAGCATCGAGCATGCATTGATTGCAACCGAAAGGAGGTTAAGTTGGGACTGAACACTGATCGTGAGACTACGTTTACGGGCATGAAGGGGTCGGGTAAAATTTTGATATCGGCCCTTCAGGTGATCAAGGTAGTTCGGTCTGGGGCAGAGCTGTTTGTCACATTAGCGCAGGCTTCAATGCCTAAGCCGAGTCTGTGCAGTATTCCAGTTGTGTCCGAGTATCCTGATGTGTTTCCTGATGATCTCCATGGAGCCCCTCCTCAGCGGGAGATTGATTTTACTATTGAGCTGGTGCCGGGTGCCAAACCGGTGTCACGCTCTCCGTATCAGATAGCACCAAGAGAGATGGTGGAGCTGAAGGTGCAACTGCAACAGTTGTTGGAGCAAGGGTATGCGCATCCAAGTTCGTCGCCTTGCCGCGCAACAGTCCTTTTCGTTAAGAAGAAGGATGGGAGCTTGTGACTCTGTATTGACTATCGGGAGTTGAATAAGCTTATGGAAAAGAATAAGTATCCGATCCCAAGGATTGACGATCTATTTGATCAGTTGGTTGGGTCTACAGTATATTCGAAGTTAGATCTGAAATCTGGTTACTACTAATTAAGGATAAGGGAAAGCGACATCCCAAAGATAACGTTCAGTATGCGGTTTGGGCATTACGAGTTCACGGTCATGACGTTTGGGTTGACCAATGCGCCATCCGTGTTTATGGATCTGATGAACAGGACATTCAGAGAGTACCTGAACTGTTTCATGATAGTATTTATCGACGATATCTTGGTGTACTCGCAGTGTGAGGAGGATCACTAAAAACATCTACATATGGTGTTGGAGATGTTAAGAAGAAATCTATTGTATGCTAAGTTCTCCAAGTGTGAGTTCTGGTTATCCTCGGTAGCGTTCCTTGGTCCTGTGGTTAGTGGAGAAGGGATAGAGGTGGATCCGGCAAAGATAGTGGCGATACGGGAGTGGCCTCTATTGACTTTGGTGGCGGAAGTCCGGAGCTTTCTGGGGCTTGCCAGCTACTACAGGCGCTTCGTAGAGAACTTCTCGCGGATAGTGCTACCACTTACGACGTTGACAAGGAAGAATCAAAAGTTTGTGTGGTCGCTGGAGGTGCGAGCAGGCTTTTGAGGAATTGAAGTGGCGGTTGACCACGACGCCTATTTTATGTTCGCCGAGTGAGATTGAAGGGTTTGAAATCTATAGTGATGCTTCGGGTAGTGGTTTGGGCTGTGTTCTGCTACAACATGGGAGTCTGATAGTCTATAGTTCATGAAAATTGAAGGTTCATGAGCGAAATTATCCGGTCCATGACTTAGAGTTAGCGGCAGTGATATTTGCTCTAAAGCTGTGGAGGCACTATCTGTACGGTGTGAAGGTCGATATCTACATCGATCTTAAGAGCCTGAAGTACCTGTTATATCAGAAGGACCTGAACATCAGGAAACAGAGGTTGATGGAGTTCCTGGGGGACTACACCTTTGGGATACATTATGTGCCTGAGAAAGGAAATGCAGTGGCGGATGTGCTGAGTTGCAGGGCTCCTACGCAGGCCAGTTGGTTGTCGGTGCATGATGAGAGTTTGGTCCGTGATTTGGAGGTGTTAGAGATATCTTGTGTCGACAAGCAGGCTAGTGCCGAGGCAAAATTGTATTGGACAAAGGTGCAGTATGACCTAGCTGATAGAGTTCGGCGGGCTTTGGTTCAGTATTGCAGCATGAAGCAGATCTTAGATGAATCTTTGGATGAGTCAAATTCCCAATTTGCTGTTGAGGATGGACTGCTAAAGAGGGACGGTCGCCTATGCGTTCCTAGTGCGGATAATCTTCCGGAGGAGTTGATGTACAAGGCTCATCATACCAAGTACTCAATCCACCCGGGGAGAACGAATATATATAAGGACATGAAGAAGTTGTTCTGGTGGCCAGGATTAAAGAAGGATGTAGCACTTTATGTGGCCATGTGCCAAACTTGTGCCTTGGTGAAGGTGGAGTGCAAGAAGCCCGGAGGTTTCTTGAAATCCTTGCCTATCCTGGAGTGGAAATTCGACAACATTTCTATGGATTTTGTGCATGGTTTGCGAAAGTCGCAGAGGGGAAATGACGCCATCTGGGTGGTCGTGGATAGATTGACAAAGGTGTCGCATTTCATTCCGAACATGAAGGAAGATCCGGTGGAAAAGTTAGCCAAACTCAATGTGGATAACATTGTACGATTGTATGGTATGCCCCGCATTATTGTTAGTGACCGAAATGGACGCTTCACGTCGAATGACTGGAGGCTGGTGCATAGTCTATTGGGGACTAAACTGAGTTACTGTAACATCCCATGTTACTTTTAGACCCCCTTCACTTAGATTGGGTTAGGCATGGGGTGGGTGATAGGGGATTTAGCTAGACTTGACCCTAGGTAGTGGATTGTAGCCATATGGGGCCCACTAAGGGGCCAAAGTCAAACTAGGTCAAACTAGCCTAAATAGGAACCCTAACCCCACCATGACCCCACCACATTGCCCTAACCCTAAAACAATCTAAGTGGACCATAGGGCATGCCATTAGGTCAACCCTTTGACCCTAGTTGACCAAAGTCAACCATGACCCTAATTTGGTCAAACCTATACCTATAGGCCCAATTAGCCTAAGTGGGGCACCTCCCTTGGCCCAACCCAAGTTGGGTCGTACCACTAGGCTCATGACCATTAAGGGAAGGGGGGGTCAGCCCACTCATCATGTTGACCAAGTCAACTCAAAAGGTCAAATTGGTCAACATGAGGCCTAAAGAAGGGAGAAATGAACCCAAGCCCATTTCCATTGGGCTAAGCCCATCCAACTCAGCCCAAGGCCAACCCGAATGGTCAAAGACAACTCCTAACCCCGAAAATCAGGAGAGAGAGAGAGAGAGAGAGTACATGCAAAGGGGTAGAAAAGGAATTTGGAGAGGAAAAGGAGAGAGAAGGGGGAATGAAGAGGAAGGATGGCCACATGGCCACCCATTCAGCTGCTATTCAGCTGCCTAAGCTTGCTGGCCGGCCTCCTCAGATAATTCCAGAGGAATTTGGAGCATGGTGACCACTTGGCACCACGGGTGGAGCAACCAAAGCTCAACTCGACCCCTCACCTTGGAATTAACTTCACATATAGCCCACCTCAGCCCAAATAACCCCCACCATTAGCTTCAAAGAAAGGAGAGGAGTGGAAATCTACTACTGGATCGAAGCAAATGGTGGAGAATCAGGACTTTGAGCAGGAGATCGCCGGAGCTGTACAACCATGGCCAACTGCCGCCAACCTCGCCGCAGTGCCGCCATTCAGGTCCGTTTCGTCGCCTCTCTACCCGTACTAGATTTCTAGATCCTTTAGGAGAGACATCGGGCTCAATTGAGCCCTATACCATGAGAGGAAATCAAGAAAATTCCCTGGAAATTGAAGTGGTCGGTTCACCGGAAACCTCCGCCTCCGGCGGCCAAGTCGCCGCCAATCGATGGCCACCACCTCAACGGAGGTGGTGGTGGTGGTGGCCGGCCAGCGAGGTGGCCGGATGGACAAGGATTGCGGTTTGAATATACTCCAGCGGGAAGTAATCTGGGCCGTCGGCTAGAGGAAGGAGATGACCGGATGCCGTCCATCTTGTGTCAAGATTCGTGCGGCCCGATTGAATTAAATCAAATAAAAAACTAGAGTATAATTAAATATTTGTCACATAATTTCAGTCATTTTGCAAGCTAACGTTAGGCATATTAGAGGCATTTTAAGATCAGATGCCCAACATAAACATTATAGCTATTTGTCTTAAATTTATTTTGCCACCCTTAACTTGAGATTTGGTCCAGTGGTCTGACCTGTATTACCATTTTGCTAGGACTGGTCCTTAGCTAGGGCAGAAATTCAAAATGATGCCCAAGTCAATCCAGTCATCCAAATGGACCAAAATTTTGGGTGCATGCATGTTTAGGGATTGGTTAACCCCTGTAGAAAAATGAGAATTTTTGGGTAAACGTTTTCTATAGTTATTACTAAAATATCCAAAATGAAATAAATGAAATATTTGGAGTTGTGGAACTCCAAATGGCCCCAAATTTTGGTGGCATATCCTTAGGACATTATAAGTTTATATTTAATATTTTAGCCAATTTGGACCATTGCATGATGGGTTAACCCACTTGCATGTGTTGGCTTGTATTAGGCTTGGTGTGCATTTAGCCTAAAATGAAATAATGTGTATTCAGCCAACTTGGAACATTTAAAAATCATGATTTTCATTATAGAGATATATGAAGGTGTAATACACCTCTCATGGTAATGTTTGAATTTTTGGGAACAAAAATCCCATTATTTTGAATTTTTGGAAATTTGGCCCTTTTTAGGAAATAAATTTAAAATAGGCTTAACCTTATCATAAAATGCTAAATTTCTGTTGAGGACTAAGGATAGACATAATAAATACTAGAAATAATTTATAGCCCTGTTGGATAAAGTTTAAGTTGTTTAAGGAACAAAATGACCATTTTACCCTTATGGAGTTTTGTGTAGAAATGATGGATATATTCCTTTGAAAATCTGATAAATTTCATATTGCTGTAATTGTATGTTTTATACCTTGTGTAATTATTTAAGAATTTTTGGAGTGCAAACTAATGTACTTAGGCCCATAATGGCATTTTGGTAAATAACTCAAATTGATCATGAATATGCCATTTAAACCTAGATGTAAATGAAAATCTGGACATAGTATTATTTCATTATTATCAAGGCTCTGTGATTTAATTAGAATTTTTGAAATAATATTTTGTGTACTTCCTTTGGACCATACTATTTTTAGGAGCTCGTGGAGATGGAGCACCAGCACGACGAGGAGACAAGACTTGAGGAGCAGATACTGCTACCGCAGGCTACTACTACTACTGCGTGTCCTCAGGTGGGACGAGTTTGATGTATTAGTTTAGCTTCCACTTTGATTTGAGAGAGAGAGGTGATATGATGTACTGGGCATAAGACCTTATTACTCTTTCATTTTTGTACTCCTCGTGGACTATGTTTTGTACTTTTCATTTCATATATATGATATGTACTCTGTGACTTGTGGACTAGTGGATTTGACATACTACTTTATATCTATTTCTCATATTGGACTACAGATTAAATGATCGTATTAGCGGGCAGAATCGGCGTGTTGCGGTGTCGACTAACTCGTACGTTAGTGTCACCGTAAGACGGCGGTTCTGGGCATAAGACCCGATAGCCCTCCTTGGTAAGGGGGAGGGGTGTCTTACAAACTGGTATCACTTGAACAAATAATCATATGAGAAAGAAGTCCACAACACTGGACGACCCCGCACGAGCCTTAGTTTGCGGACAAACTATGCAGCAGAAGCAGTGGTGTGCCCATGTGTAAAAAAGTCACATAAAACAGTCCACTAAGTACAATGAGATAGGCCAGTTCTGTTTTAACCTTACCTTTATACAACCTCCACAGGTCGCCGCGCCGTAAAATATGGCTCCTCCCCCTCCAGCTGCCACTCCATTCCTACAATCGGAGATGGGGCAGACTTTGACGGCGATCCTGGATGCCTTCAAAGCCCAGCAAGTCCTGGCTCCGCAGCCAAATCCGAGGTCGAGCTGGCTAAGTGACTTCAAGAGCCTGTCGCCACCGATGTACCGTGGGACAGAGGATGCGGTAAAGACAGAGGAATGGCTGGAGGCTATATATGAGATTTTAGCAGGCATCAGCTATCCGGTCGGCGAGGCAGTACCTCTAGCCACCTCTGCACTAAAGGCTCATGCGAAGAGATGGTGGAAATTAGTGCGGGAGTCTACATATGCGGACTGCGAGCTGTCAGACATATCGTGGGAGGAGTTTGGCAATGTATTTTTGGATCACTTCGTCTCTACTACGAACAGAGATGCTTTGGAGGAGAGGTTTCTGAACCTCAGGCAGGAGACTAGATCGGTGATCGAGTATTAGAGAGAGTTCTCTCATATGGCCATGTTCGCAGAGATTCAGGATACTGATGATAGGAGGTATGCCAAGAGGTTCTACCGGGGCCTCAGGGACGATTTGAGGCAGGCCTTGTTGTTCATTTCTCATGGCACCTCAACAAAGATCATCGAGATGGCAAAGAAGCTGGAGGCTGACCATCTTATGGTGCAAGGCAGAGGAAAGAGACCATATGATGGGTCGACATCAGGAGAGAGCAGCAGGGCCTCTCAAAGAGGCAGGACTATCAGATACAAGAAGGGTGGGGGACATCGTCATCCCAACTTCAGGCAGGAGCAGGGGCCTCCTCCAGCATTAGCTCCCCCACCTCTACAGGTGCATGATCCGAGGAGACAGGATGACCATGACCACCGGCAGGTAGTTTGTTACGGATGCCGCCAGCCCGGGCACATTAGGTCGGAGTGCCCGCACCGATTCCATCCTCCTCCTCATCCACCTCCAGTGGCCCCAGTACAGCAGGGCCGAGGCCGAGGCCGAGGCCGAGGAAGAGGCCGAGGCCGGGGAAATCATGACAGGGGACGCAATCAGGAGCAGATATACGCCTTGGACCTCACGGAGCAGAGGAACCCAGAGGAGGTGATTACAGGTACCTAAATTGGTTTTAATTTAGAAATTTCAACCTTAGAAGTGCCTTGAAAACTATAGAAATAACATCTGTATACCTCAAATAAATCTCAGGCATAGTTATGATCAGCGGCAAGCTCGCTCATACCCTCTTCGACACGGGTGCCTCACACTCGTTCGTATCTGAGGCCTTTATAGACGGACTTGCAGGCGTGAAAAGATTTCCGGGACTAGAGATGAGGGTGCGTCTACCCGATGGGTAAGAACTGCGGACCACTGCCCATTGCGATATGGAGGCCGAGATTTGCGGCAAGGTATTTGAGGCGCCAGCAACTATTCTGAAACTGCAGGACTTCGATTTGATCTTGGGCATGACATGGTTACATCGGAACCATGCTCAGATAGATTGCCCATCAAGAAGGATCACACTAAGGAATGGCGACTCCCATGTCATCATCGAAGGTATCAAGCCTATCTCCCACCTATTACTATCCTCTGTACTGGCTGTGAAGGCCCACGAGCAGGGAGTGGATGTTTACCTTATCTGCTTTGAGATGATGGGAGCAGAGACTTCTATTTTAGATATTCCGGTGGTCCGGGATTTCTCCGACGTATTCCCGGAGAAATTGCCCGGGCTACCACCAGCTAGGGACTTGGATTTCAGGATTCAGCTGGTACCAGGAGCGAGGCCAGTGTCCCGGGCACCTTACAGGATGGCTCCTAGAGAGTTGGCAGAGTTCAGTACTCAACTTCAGGAGCTAGTTGAGTCGGGATTTGTGCGGCCCAGTTCATCGTCGTGGGGAGCGCCAGTTCTCTTTGTGAAGAAGAAGGACGGGTCGTTATGACTATGCATAGATTACCGGGAGCTGAACTGGTTAACGGTCCGTAATACCTATCCACTACCTCGAATAGATGAGCTATTTGATCAGCTGCAGGGAGCCTTTTGGTTCTCTAAGCTATATTTGCGATCCGGTTACTACCAGCTCCGCATCCGGGAAGAGGACATACCGAAGACAGTATTCAGTTCACACTATGGGTTATACGAGTTCACGGTGATGCCTTTTGCACTCACGAATGCCCCTGCCGCATTCATTAGTCAAATGAACCGTGTATTCGAGCCCTTCTTAGACCGCTTCGTCATTGTGTTGATCGATGATATCCTAATCTATTCCCGGACTCAAGAGGAGCACACTGGACACTTGACACAGGTCTTGCAGAGGCTGAGGGAGTCCCAGATGTATGCAAAGTTCTCAAAGTGTCAGTTTTGGCTACAGGAGGTGGCTTTCATGGGGCACACGATCAGTGGTGCTGGATTGGCAGTGGATCCAGCCAAGATAGAGACAGTGAGGGATTGGCCACGGCCGAAGTCAGCATCTGACATTCGCAGTTTCTTGGGACTAGCAGGCTATTATCGCAAGTTCATGGAGGGATTCTCGAGGTTAGCCCTCCCCCTCACGTCTTTGACGAAGAAGGATGCAGATTTTGTTTGGTCGGAGCAGTGCGAGACAGCTTTTCAGGAGCTGAAGGACCGACTCACCTCATCCCCTATTCTTACGCTCCCATCCGGGAGTGAAGGATTTCAGATCTACACAGATGCCTCTTACCAGGGGATGGGTGCTGTCCTGATGCAGCATGGACATATTATTGCTTATGCTTCAAGACAGTTGAAGAAGCATGAGCATAACTATCCAGTACATGACTTAGAGCTCGGGGATGTGGTATTCGCCCTAAAGATGTGGAGACATTATTTATACGGGATTCATTGTGATATCTATTCAGATCACAAGAATCTTAAATATATCGATACGCAGAAGGACTTAAACCTGCGATAGAGGAGATGGCTGGAATTCCTCTATGACTATGATTATCATATCCACTATCATCCGGGGAAAGCAAACACAGTAGCAGATACTTTGAGCAGGAGAGCCGGCACTTCTGGACCGGAGTCTCGGTTGATGTCTATGGAGCTGATACGGATGTTGGACGACATGCATATTACCATGGTGTCCGAGACCGAACCAGTGGTATATCGAGAGTACTCGAGCTCAATGATCAGTGGTGATGATATACGGGAGCGCATCCGAACACATCAGAGGCTGGATGCTGCATTAGAGCCGATTTTCAGTGCCCTGGAAAGGGGAAAGGTTGAGGACTACACGCTGCAGGATGATCTTCTTCGATTCCGTGGACGCATTTACATACCAGCAGGGGGCAGTATCCAGGATGACATACTCAGAGAGGCTCATTGCTCCAGATATTCAGTGCATCCCGGCATCACCAAGATGTGGGCAGATTTGCGGAGGACTATGTATTGGCCTGGGATGAAGAGTGAGATCACCCATTTTGTGACACTATGGGAGACTTGTCAGCGCGTGAAGGCGGAATGTAAGAGCACAGGAGGTTTGCTACAGCCACTGCCAGTCCTAGAGTGGAAGTTCGAGGACATTGCTATGGATTTTGTGCTCGGACTACCTTGCTCCCACTCCGGGCATGATTACATATGGGTCATAGTAGACAGGCTGACCAAGGTAGCGCGCTTTATTCCAGTCCAGAAGGATGCCTCCATTCAAACAAACTGATACTAAGAACCCTTGCTAGACCCCACCCGTTTGCGATGACCTAGGCTTGGCTGTAATATCGGGACCAGGTCCACTGAAGCAGACCCAGCGTGACCCAGTTGGGATCGTTTGGCCTTGTCCAAAGCTTGGCGTTCTCGTCAGTTCCACAGAAGGGGACTTATCTCGTTGAGACACTCTCCATACATGACTTGCAACGTCACGGGCTAGCCAGTCGACCACAGAGACAACCCACGCCTTAACACATCTCAATCCCATGCCTTTCCCACCCTACTCCAACATTTGTACCATACCATCACCGTGCCCCCGCGTGTACTCTAATTTCCACCCGGTCTAGTTCTAGTCACACGTACTCACACAAAAAGGGGCAAAAACATCATCACAAATGCCGTCTTGCCGCTAACGGATTTCTACAAAATCCTTAAGGTTCGCTATGCAACATCACCGAGTCGGACTAACAGTCAAGACTATGACTTCACCCACAATTCCTAATCCACTAACGGAGCGGATCTCTAATGCAATATCTTGCCGACGATGGACACAATCGACCTGGTGTCTCCTCTTGAACAATGACAACCTGAATCCATCTCACTTGAGAGATCCGGTGCCTAGAATGCTTGAAAGAAAGAAAAAAAAGTGTAGATTCCATACACGCATCCTAAAATAGAGAGAAGAAGTGTCGTTACCCTTTGACTCATCTTCCTAGCCATGAAATCTTTCTTTGCACGGATGAAAATGTGTGCCTCCAAGTCCTCTTCACGGATCTGAATTCAGAACAACGATCGGAGCTCTGAAGCTCCGTCAATGGCGGAGAAAGCACACCTTCCTCCTCCAATCTCCAACTCTCAAACTCTAACCTCCACCCAGAAAAGAGACGAAATGAGGGGGAAATATAGCTCATCCCTTCTTAAGCCCTTTGGGCAGAGGATACTGGGCCCTGGGATCAGTTATGAAGTTAAATCGGACAACTAGGAATTCAGATTATGGAACTTCAGAAATTAGCCTTCGACTTTCATCGAATGGCTCCACATCTCAGCCAAAAATTCATCGAACAGACAGAGCTCGACGAACGGACTTCGAGCTCGAAGAACCGCCTTCGATTTCATCAAACAGTCTTCGACGTTCGTCGAACTGCCTCGAGTTCATCGAATAGCCTTGAGTTCGTCGAACTGCCTCGAGTTCGTCGAACTGCCTCGAGTTCGTCGAACTGCCTCGAGTTCATCGAAGGACCTTCGACGTTCGTCGAACTGCCTCGAGTTTGTCGAATGGTAACCTCCATAGATTGAACTTTCGGGAAAACTGGGGTGTTACAACTCCTCCCATCTTAAAGAATTTCTTCCTCGAAATTATTCTTCACACCGGAAGACAGCAAGATAATTGTTGCATCAAATTAAAACATTGTTACAACAACTTTATACAAACAACATACCCGACGAAAAATGTTCTTGGAAGTTCTCATGCATTGCTTGCTCATGCTCCCAAGAGAACTCATCTCGCCCGCAGTTGTCCCAACGCAACTTTACGAGCTTAACCTCTTTGTTCCGCAATTGTTGAACTTCTGAATCCTCTAAGAACTGGACGGACCTTCATCCTCAGGTCCTCTTCTATCAGTACAGTCACCGATTTGATCACAACACTAGCCTCCATCAAGGCTTTCCGCAAGACAGAGATGTGGAAGACATTGTGTAATCCACTCTGCTCCGCAAACAATGCTAACTAGTAAGCTACTTCTCCAATACGTTCTATAATCTCAAACGGTCCCAAAAACCTCAGAATCAGCTTCTCGAGTCAGCGAATATACGAAATGCCTTTGAATGACTTAATCTTGAGATAAACCCAGTCACATATCGCGACTCCACATTCATATGGCGAGCATTAAAATACTTCGCTTGCCGATCCTGAGCCACCTCCATGCGCTCCTAAATTGTTCGCACCAACTCGCATGCATCAGCCACCACTTCTTTTCCCACAAATTTGGTGTCTCCCGGTTCTATCCAAGACATTGGTGTTCGACACCGCCTCCCATACAAAGCTTTGTATGGCGCCATTTTTATAGTTGCCTGGTAGCTATTGTTTTAAGCGAACTCCACCATGAAGAGGTGATCTTCCCACTTTTTCCCAAAATCGAGGGTACACATTCTCAGCATATCCTCCATTGTATGATTTGTTCTTTCTGTTTGTCCATCGGTTTGTGGGTGGAACGCCGTATTGAACTTAAGCTTTGTGCCCAGACTCTTTTGAACCAACCACCAGTCTTTGGACGTGAAATATCCATCACGATCACTAACTACACTCTTAGGAATCCCATGTAATCACACATTATTGCGAACATACAACTCTACCAGGTTCTCCACACTGTCCTCTTTCTGATTTGGGATGAAAAGAGCCACTTTGGTCAAGCGATCCACGATCACCCAAATCGCGTCGTTACCCTGCTGCGATCGAGGTAAGCAATGCACAAAGTCAATGGAGATGTCATCAAATTTCCATTCGGGAATAGGAAGAGGCTTCAGGAACCCGCCCGACTTTTGACACTCGGCCTTCACTAAGCCACAAGTTTGACACCGACTCACGTACAAAGCTATTCACGCTTCAAAATAGGCCACCAAAAAGATTTCTTCATATCCAAGTACATCTTTGTACAACCCGAGTGAATGGAGTACTTCATAAAATGAGCCTCAAACATCAACTCCTCACGGAGCTTGCCAAACTGCGGTACACATATCCTTCTGTCCTTCCTCAAGATCCCATCAAACATCTCCCAGGCGCTACCTTAGCCCTTTTGAGATTCCACCACAAGCGGCCGAAACTCTTCATCCAAACTAGTCTGTAGGATCAAACGAATACCCAACTATTCCAAAAGCTCGGACTGTTGGAAAGGGTGCTACTTAATTTCTTAAATAAGTAGAAGAGCGCCATGGGTCAGGTGATGGAACGCCAGACCCAACAATCCCCCCTGACGTTCAGCACAACCCGTCAGCTCAGAGGTGGGGTTACCACATGGCCCACATGGCTCAGAGGTGGGGTTACCACATGTCCATGGTTGCACGGCTCAGAGGTGGGGTTACCACATGTCCACAGTTGCCTGACCTGCCGGACCCACACAGGTAGAAGGGAAAAATCGAGATTTAATAGCCCCCCCCGGTCCTGAACCCGTGACCTGCTCTAATACCAAATGTAGGATCAAGTCCATACCCAACTATTCCAAAAGCCCGAACTGTTAGAAAGCGTGATACTTAATTTCTTAAATAAGTAGAAGAGAGCCACAGGTCAAGTGAAGGAACACCGGACACGACACAGTCGCTTCCCGAATACGATCAAATAAGTAATTTTGCAACTCAATCCAGTTCAATCAAGCCATGCTAGACTCGCCTCTTCCTACACACTCAATACTAAGGGACTCCCAGCCCCGCACCAACCACTCATCATAAGCTTCAATCCAACTCCCTTGTCCATAGTATTTTCGAATCAAGGCATCTGCCACCACGTTGGCTTTGCCTGGCGTATACTGAATCGCCACTTTGTAGTCTCCATGGTACTCGACTCATCTTCCCTACCGCATATTCAAGTCCTTTTGATCTAGGTGTTACTTCAGGCTTTTGTGGTCCGTGAAGATCTCCACCTTCGCACCATACACATAGTTCCACCACAACTTCAACGCAAAAATTACTGCCGCCAATTACAAGTCATGGACGGGGTAATTCCTATCATAAGGCTTCAACTGCCTAGACCCAAATGCTATAACACTGCCATATTGCACCAACACGCAACCCAAACCACATCCTGATGTGTCACTAAAAATTTGAAATCCCTTAGTCCCTTTAGACAGACTTAGGATTGGAGCTGTCATCAACCTTACCTTCATGGTGTCAAATGCATGATTGCACTCCTGAGTCCACATGAACTTTTGATCCAAAGGAGTCAACGAAGTGAGGGGCACAGCTATCCGCAAAAAGTTTTCCACAAACCTTCTATATTACTTGGCTAGTCCAAATAAACTTCGGACTTCCGCCATGGTTCTCAAAATCGGCCAATCCCTGATGGCTTCAACTTTCGTCGGATCCACTGCCACCCCATCACCACTAATCACATGGCCCAAAAATGCCACCTTCTCTAACTAGAACTCACACTTCGCGAACATTGCATAAAGCTGGTTCTCTCTCACCACTTGTAAGACTATTCTCAAATGAGACTCATGACCCACCTCCGATTTGGAGTATACCAAAATATCGTTGATAAAGATGACAACAAAAAGTCCAAGTATTCATGAAATACTCTATTGATAAAATCCATGAACACGGATGGCGCATTCGTCAACCCGAATGACATCACCGAGAACTCGAAGTGACCATACATCGTACCAAAAGTAGTCTTTGGTATGTCCTCGTCTCGAATTCGCAACTAATAGTACCCTGACTTCAAGTCCAACTTAGAATACAACCTTGACCCCACCAACTGGTCAAACAGGTCATCTATCCGAGGAATGGGATACTTATTCTTGACAGTCAGTTTGTTCAACTCTCGGTAGTCTATGCACAACCGCATAATACCATCTTTCTTCTTCACGAACAGCACTGGCGCGCTCCATGGTGAAGAACTGGGTCAAATATACCACTGCTCTAACAGTTACTGCAACTGCACCTTGAGTTCGGCCAACTCCTTTGGTGCCATCCTAAAAGGAGGACGTGACACCGGCCTAGCCTCTGACACTAACACAATTGAGAAATCAATCTCACGTTGAGGAGGTGCTCCATGAAGCTCCTCAGGAAACACATCCTCAAATTCCACTACTACCGACACCTCTCTAAGTGATAACTTGGAAATACGAACTTCCAACAATACTACAAGAGCTACGCCTCCCTGGTTATCTACCAGCACCAACTGCATGGCTAAAATCAGGGAACAGGCCACTCCATTAAGGCTCTCAAATGTTACTTCTGTCTTCCCTTCGCTTCTCAGGGTCACCACCTTAGATAGGAAGTCAATACTGACATGCTGCTCTGCAAGCCAGTCCATTCCCAATATCACATCGAACTCGACCAGTGGTAGAACCACTGCTTCCAACATGAAGTCAACTCCGTCTAGATTCTAACAAATGTGCCCCTTCGCCCCGGTAGTCATGGAAGGCCCATTGTGCATGCACACCTTCAGCTCTACGTCTGCCGAAAATGGCTCAACTCCAATTCTACGGATAAAGCTTTCCGCAAGAAAGGAGTGTGATGCTCCCGTATCAAACAACACCCTAGTGGGGTATCCGAAAACTAGCACAAGGCCTAAAACGTAGGCAACAAACATAAACGGTCTTGAGAGTCTAAAGCAGCAAATAACTATACTTAAACTTTCTATATCTGTCACCACATCGGGTTGGCGGATCGCTTCCTGCTGGCCAAGGTTATACGCCCTTGGCTGCATGGGTTGGTAATGAGAAGCAACATACACCGCCATCTTTCCTTTCTCCACTGTGCTAGGCCCGGAGCGCACCGAATGCTCTTGCCTCGGCTCCCGCTCAGCACCACCCTCAGTACAGAAACGAGCTATGTGGCCCAGCTTGCCACACTTGTAGCAAGATAGTGGTCCCTTGAAGCAAAACCCCCTGACGTCGTACTATTCTTCTCCAAAGTCTTGTAGGGATGAGACTTCTACTTTCACTTACTTCCGTCAGACTTTCCTTGAGATTAAGAAGGCTTTCCTTCTCCCTGCTTGGCTGCAAAACCCTTCTGATGTTGGGTTCACTCCATTTCGCTCTCCAATGTCCTAGCGGCCTCGACCAACTCATTGAAGCCCGCTTTCTTCATAGCTATGAGGGATTGTCTCAGATTCTCCATCAATCCATAGTAGAAGAGGTTGTACCTCTCCTCATCATCTGCCATGGTCGTTCGAGCATAATGCCCCAACCGAGTGAACTCCTGAACATACTCGTCCACTGTCTTGTCCCGCTACACCAAGTGCAGGAATTGCCTTTGAAGGGACAACCTTGTCGACGCGGGAATATACTTCTTTAAGAAAGCATTCCCGAACTCTTCTATGGATGGGGTGCGCGCAGGAAACTGCCGACCTCTAAGACTTACCCACCAAAGCTTAGCATCACCTTCCAACATGAAGCTTGCAAACTCAGACTGCTTCTCTACTGGCATCTCTGCCACCCTTAGTAGTTCTTGAATTATTGCTCACCAATCCTCCTCATTGGTTAGCATTGTTGATGCACGAAAACGCATAGGGAGTCGGGCACCACCAGCTAACGGTTCGAGCATAATGGAAAAGAAGGGAAAGGAGAGACTGCGAGTAGCAATCTACTAAGCGTACGAGAACATGAAGAAGAGCAGGGCCGTGAGCCATGACAACAACAGACTTCGCCCGTCGTGGCCTGAATGCCTCTCTTAAGACGGGCTTTTCCTTGATTGAAGAAAGTTTGGGTTACAAGTGAAAGAAAAAGGAAGACAAGGGCAGAGCAAGTTGGAGTCCACAAGGCACAAGATTCGAGTCCGTAGCCTTTAACAAGTAGGCTCCTAGGCACGAGTCAGCGTGTCTTGGGTGCACCACCTCCCCCCTATTTATAGGATGGGGGGCCTGCCCAAACGGGCAGGGCTAAAATAACCGACTGCCCGGGGTACAGGAGAACCGGGCAGCGGTGACAGGAAGCTAAAAGAAAGAACACGCCAGTCCGCGCAGAAGCGGCGGACTGGGCTTGCGGGCTGGAGCTTCCATCTACTGCTGCTAGGCGCGATCCTGCTGGAGGACGGCGGCCTGGGCGGACGAGATACTGCATCCGCTATCCAGAGATCCAAAGGCATGGCAGACTGGCGAACAGAGCGTTGAGTCCGCCGCTGGGGGATCATTCTTGGTGGCCGATTGTCGCTGCTTTGCCGGACTGGGCAGACTGCCTAACTGAGTCCGCGATTATTGAAAGGGGGGCTTGGCATCTTGTAGGACATTGCGGACTGAGGGGTTAACATAATCCCCGCACATTTTTAAGTTTCCAGAAAACTTCGAAAATGTTTCCTTAACCGCGGAGTCCGCAAGCCTCATTAATGCCGCCAGCGCTATAAATATCACTGGAGGGCCTGGAACTGTTGGAAATTCCGATCGACACGGGGTGCTATTCACCACTTGCGGTCTCCACTTTGCAGGCCGGCATGGCAAGGCTTGGAGCTATCTTCTCTAGTCTCACTGCAAAAGGCGAGATGACACTAACAACGCCTATGAAGACCAAGAAGATAATAAAGAGGACGACGAAAAAGGAGCCTGTCCACTCCACTGAAGAAAGCTCCCACAGCCAGAAGCCTGCTGAGAAAGCAGTCCGCCGCGCTGATGTATCTGTGCGCGAGGATGCCGCAGTTCTTGACGCTGAACCACTGAGAAGTGAAAAGCTATTGACTCTGTCGGACACCGCCCCTTCCCAGAAAACCGCGGATTCAGCGGACACCGTTGGCGAACACATTGGGACCGAAGTAGAATCCCCCAACGCTCAGGAGCCCATCGTTATCCTTGACTAAGACAGGAGGACTGAGGGAGAAGAGGTTGGGCAAGACGCGCCTTCGCAGGCCTTGATCGCTGTGAACCCTGAGACTGTCCGCGAGAGCCAGCCCGACTTAGGAGAGGCTGCCGCGAACTCTGCCGATAAGAGAGCTAAAAGAAAGAAGCGGAAGCGGGACGGGTCGACCGTTGCCGAGCGGGTTGAGATGAAACTGCGCGCGATGAAAGAGAAGAACATCTCCAAGCGGACTGGAGATGCGGACTTACAGCATACACCGTGCGACAAAGAAGTTCCCGACAGCGATTTGATTACACCGGAGGCCCAAATCCAGGGAGACAATTCCCTCTCCACGGTCAGTTTAACCACGGATGAGATACTTGACTTCATAAACGCCAATGAAGTTGATCTAATCAATGAATCCTTGCTGATTGTACTGCAGCAATCCAAGGTGGAAGTCATAGGGGATAAGGGTAGCAAACTTCCTTCTTTATCTGCTGCGGAGGAAGAAGAGAGGGAAAGACTGAAGCAGAAGATAGAGGAGCAGAAGAAGCAAATTGCTGCTCAGGTAGCTGTGGTGGAGGAGGCCTGGAAGCAGGTCGCGGAGGACAAGAACGCTGAGGATCTGCAGACTGCTGCAGAGCTATTGCGGTCAGGTAAACTTCAACCGACGCCTACAGTTTTTAAGCGTCAGTGGCTTTACAGGTCGCCGTCGCGGAAGTCGAGACCAATCAAGATCATCACTGAAACTGACGACATCGTGGTTTCAAAAAGTTCCGCTGCTGATAAAAGAGCCAAAGTTCACCACGAATGGAAGAAGCGGTTAAGCGCCTTCGACCTGGAGCGGGAAAGGCAGCCTATCATCTTCGATAGTCGACAACTCGCTGCTGCTATGTCCAAATGTGATCTTTCATCCTTTCTTTGAGTCCGCCGCGGACTGTTTTTGAATGATGAAGTTGACCTTCTTTCTTGTAAGTAGAAAGTCGCTGCCAGGCTCCGTTGAGTGTGGCGAGATCGTGGTTACACCGAATACTGGTGTTGATGCGGTCTCGCATGAGGAATCCGCAGGGGATAAGCTGCCCAGCCTGAAAATCATCAAAGAGTTAGAAAAGAAATTTCAAGCTAAAATTCAGAATATCAAAGCAGAGTTAAAGAAGGCGGAAGAGAGCGAGAAAGCGTCCGCGGAGCGGGAGAAAGCCCTAAGAGACCAGGTCGCCAGCATCTCCAGGGCGCTGGAGAGGTCCGATAGGGAGAAGAAGAGGCTCGCGGACGATGTCCGCTTCTACAAGGGGAAACACTTGGCGTCAGCGATGGAAGAGAAAGGGAAGCGGGCCGCTAAGGTTGCTGAGCAGAGGACGTGATTGCAAGATCGCGCTGCTCCGGAGGTCGCAGCACCGGCGGGCGGTCAACAGGTTGCGGACAAGGAGCTGAGGCCGGCAGCGGAGCCAATGGTGCCCCTTAGCCGGGTAGACCGGGAAGCTGCCCACATGCACCGGACTATCAACGTACTTCATCATCACCTCTCCGTATGTATAGCGAGATTCTTCAGATTAGCGACCAAGCTGCTCACTTGTGCAGAGACATGGCGGAAAGGCCAGCGCGGACCGAAACTAGGGACCGCTGAGTCCGCAATACCATGAACTCAATTTGTTTAATTGTATAATTATGTGTGCTTTTAAACAATGATGTGTTGTAGATTGGACTGTGTTGCGATCTGTGCGGACTGAATAATATATCCGCAAAGTATGTTGCTTATTTTTGTTGTTATCTGTGGAGAACTGTGCGGACTAATGCTGTGTCCGCTTCACCTAATTTAACTTATGCAGGTGGGAAATGTTGTGAACTAAGCAGACTGAAACTGTGTCCGCCTCTCATGTTTGACTTCTCTGTAGGAAGGAAGCATCGCGAGCTGGGCGGACTGAAACTGTGTCCACCTTAATTTTTGCTTTGAACTTTTCATGGCATGTGAATCTATGTTTGTGTCCGCGTTATCTTTAACTTTTGCGGCGTGAATGATTGGATTTTTACGGACTAGGCGGATTGAAAATGCGAGCTATGCGGCCTGGGCAAAAAGCTGTCAGACCCTATAACTATAAATATGGCCCTGCCGCTAATTGTATGCAGGAAAACTATTGTAGCAAAAGGACTCTGCGGCCTGCAAAATGGTATCCGCCAGGACCGATGCGGATGTTGCCTTCCACGCTGCCGAACAACGAAAGTGCGCCTTAACTGAGGCCGATCTGGAGGCCTTTGTTGAGAAAAAGATGGCGCATTCAAATATTCTTGTCTGCCTTCCAGCCCACGAAGAAAGGCTGAACTTTTCAACCGCGACCCAGATCGCTATTCCTGTAGATCATTTTGACAGCGGATTCAGGTTTCCGCTTTTATGGGAGCTCGCCAAAATCTTCGAGCACTATGGAATGGTGTCGGGCCAGCTCGCGCCCAACACTCTCGTTGCGATTTGCAAGTTCATTTACTACTTGCAGTCTGAAAAGATTACTTTCTCCATGAACGTCTTCCGTAAGATGTTCTCTGTCCGCTCGATAACCGCATCTGGAGAGTGCCCCTACAAGGGGTGATATATTTTTACTGTAGAGGGATGAAGGTTGTGGGCCTTCCCAACAAGATCCACAACTGGACCTCCAGGTTCTTGATATTTGAAGGCGACCTAGGGTTCGCGCATACCTATCCGCAAGTGCGCGCGGACTCTGCCTTCAAGGGCGTGCTGCTGGACGCGGTGGAGTCCTCCATCGTCTAGTTCCTTGCTGATGCCAGGCTCGACATTGAGCATTATATTCCGCTGCTGGCGAGCTTGGCGGACGTTTCTCCAGAAGAAAGTAAGCGCTTTGCGAACTCAAGCTTTGTATCCACAGTGATCTTAGTGTTTAACTCTTCTGTTTTTGCAGCGACCTTGGCGGTACCCACAAACTTGCCGCAGATGCCTAGCGGCTTTGTTCCTACACAAAGAGAGAAGAAACAAGAAGTTGCAAGGAAGCGAAAAGAGGAGGGGGATCCCGCGGCGGGCTACTCCTCTTCCGAAAGCTTTACAATGCGCGGCTTCAGAGACCGCCAGAAGGATCTTAGGGGAAACCCAATGATCTACTGGCACAACAAGGACAAGCATGTCCGCTTGTCCACCGCGCTCCGCTCGTGGAAGAGTCTGCGAATAACTCGCCATGCCCATGTTGCGATTTTCGCACTTTACGGAAAACGCAACTTGAGCGACCTGAAGAAGGTGTCCGCTGCTGATCTCCCCCTACTAGCATCCCAGGCTAGCGCGAACAGTGTGGTGACAAACCACTTTGTCGCCTCCTTGGCCAGGGACCTGCTTACACAGAATGAGTAGCTTGAAGAAGATAATAAGGTGCTAAAGGAGAGAAATGCGCGACTACGGAAGAAAGTCGCTCAGCAAAAGGAAGAGCTCAGGGTGAGTTGAATTCACAACGGCTTTAATTTGTAGGCCGCCGCGATCTATTTGATGTTTGCTCTTCTTTTGCGCAGGTCTCCTACGACTTGGAGAACAACAATTTCCAGGCCGCCATGCTCCCCTTTGTGAAGGAAACCGTCGAGGTTGCGATAGAGCGATTCATCCGCGGTGGCTTTGCAAAGGAAGGAGTGGATGACGTCCCCTTTTTGGAGCTCTTCCCGGAGCTGACACCGCAGGTCACAGCCATGGAGCGGGCTGCGAAGGATAAAGAGGTTATCATCGAGGAGGAAGGCGAAGAAGAAGAATAAATAGAAGAAGGCGAAGAGCAAGGTGAAGGACAAGGCGTCATGGAAACAGCGGACGACACTGGCTCAAGCCAGCGAGGCAGAGAACAGTCCGCCGAGTCCAACACCTCTGCATCCTCCTCTGCTGGTAGGAGCTCGCATAGCGAGTCCGCCTCAAGCACTGGATCAGATAGTAGTGGAAGCGGCTCGGAGGGCTATTCTCCGGAAGTCGACATCGATGGCGTAAGCCCTGCACCTCCAGCTGAAAAGAAACAAAAGACTGCAGACGATTAATGTATTTTTGCTTTTGTTTTTGATTTTGTAAATGTGGAAGACTCAAGATTGCAGTCCGTCGAATAGATATAAGGATGTAAAGAATTGTTTTTGATGAAATAGAAAGGATATTCTGGTATATCTGTGTGCTTTCTGTAATGTTCATTTTCTGCATTTAACGCGATTAAGTTTGATCCGATTTAGCAGTCCGCGCGATACGCAGATCATACTGTATGAGCTTTTTGACTTGCCGATTAGAGGAGACGTAAATGTCAGGCGGACTCCGTTGAGTTCCAATTATAGTCCGCGAGATACAAAGACCATCCATAATGAGTTGGACTTGCTGATTAGGAAAATCCATTTATCAGCCCGGTCGTTGTCTGCTGCAAGAATAAGAATAATTGGCTGATAATATCAGGCGCACTTCATTGAGTTCTAGTAGCAGTCCGCAATTCTCTTTATTAATCTTTCAAACTTAATGATAATACATGGGAAGCCATTCGGCGGACTAGGCTGATATAATTTCATAGTTCGCTCATATGCTAATAGAAATGATCTATAGCTTGCGACCAGGCGGCAGGTGCGGTAGGCATTACTTTCCTCACCAGGTCACAAGCTATAAAATCAACCCAAGGAAAACGGCGGACTGCGCGGATAAAGAAAGCCAGTCTGCACTAAACAGAAGAAATGATCCATAGCTTGCGACCAGGTGGGCAGGTGCACATGGAATTGCTTTCCTCACCAGGTCACAAGCTACAAGATCAACCCAAAGAGAACCTGGCGGACTGCGCGGATAAAGAAAACAGTCCGCACTAAACAGAAGAAATGACCTATAGCTTGCGACCAGGTGGGCAGGTGCGCCTGACATTGCTTTCCTCACCAGGCCACAATCTACAAGATCTACCCAAAGAGAACCTGGCGGACTGTGCGGATAAAGAAAACCAGTCCGTGCTAGGAAGATTCCCTGCGAAGAGCAAGATGCCGACTTGGCGGAACGGTTCCCTGCACTCTTGCCTGGAGTACAGTCTAAGCTGTGGGTCTCCTGCAGGCACTGCTTGAGGGTACCATGGAGTGTTCGAGGGTTACAAGCTAAGATGATCGGTGGGCAGGTGCGCGTGGCATTGCTTTCCTCACCAGATCATCAAAGTTGTAACGATATCCCAAATGCGGCATGGTAGAGCTTTACACCCACCCTTTCCTCCATAATGCAGAGGTGGGGTCAGGTACTAGTGATGCAGGGTATATCCTAGAGATTCGTCACGGAGGCCACGATAACGCTTATGACACGATCCACGCTCTCTATTCCACACGCTAACGAAAACGCAGCCACAACAATTATTTTATTTATCGCTCGCGCTAACAATACGGATCGTCGTTCCGCCAATAGATCGAATGTTGGCTATAGACTAAATTCTTTCTGGCTAAATGGGATAATCTTGATCCCGAACGAGCTTTTGGGTTGTACCAAAATAGATCCACCAAGAACAAAATGATTCGAAAGATGGTAGGATCTATCCAAACAAAAAGAAAGCGAGGATCGCCAATCCTATTACGAATCTTTCGGAAATCCAAACGAAAAATACCGATCTATTATTTGATTAACCGCGAAGAAAAACAAATCGGAAAATAACGCAAAAAATTTGTCCACCACAAGAACTATCTAGAGAAAGAAAACTCTTGGTAGAAATTTTTGTTACCCCTCTCGGATTTGTAGATCCGTGATGATTGGATCCACCAAGTTTGATCGCTCCTCCGTTGAAAGTCCACGGGAAGCGCGCTACGGATGATGAACGTGCTAATCTCCTTCACTTCACGCCGTGGAGGAAACCCCTATCTTCTTCCTTGCAAACAACCTCTCATGCATGGGCCAAAGTATCCTTGGAGAGAGAGGATCTCAGGTGGCCGTGAGCAAGAGGGAGATGAGAGTAGCCGAGCACTAGAGAGAAGGGGGCGGCCGAGAGCAAGAGGGAGAGAGGAGATGGCCGAAATCTAGAAGGAAGGAGCCTTGAGGCCGGCGATTTGGAGGAAGGAAGAAAGAGGGGGGGGGGGGGGGGGGGCGGCTAGGAGAAGAAGAGAGGGAAAATTAGGGTTGGCAAATTCCAATTTTGATTTCAATTAAAGTATACCATCAAATGACAAGTCCAAGGCCTTATATAGGCTTACATCTCAAAGCAAATAACAAGTGGCTAAAGGCACACCACATAAAGAAAATGCAGAAATTAAATAATGTTTTTTTAAAAGAGCCATAATGAAACGGCTATTAGCACACCAATGCTAAAATATCAAATATGAGTCTTGTTGCGAGGGCAAAGCTTGTAACCATGACCGCTACGACGTCGCACGTCCTTTGCCGGCACATCTTCAACATAGTCATTCCCAAGTTGGCCGTCCTGGTGGCCGTCGTCATCACCGTCGCCATCACCATCTCCATCAATCCTCCGCCGCTCAAAAGGACTCATCTCCGATGAGCGGGCTGAAATATAACGGCGTACGAGGTCCGCGTCAAGAAGATCCACCTGTGCAGCAGAGAGCCAAGAGTCGTCCGAAGCCGGATGACCACGCCAACGAACCAAAAACCTGTGAATGTCGCCATCGGGAGTGGGAAACACATCATCCTGCAAAATCATGTCAGGCAAGAAATCTGTCCGGGGAAACCTCGGAAAAATGTTAGGTGAAGCAGAAAAACAAGTTTCATCATCAATAGACGGCATACCTCCCGTAGATTTCGAAGGAGAAAGCGATACATAATTGAGCTCACCCCCCACCCCATTAGATTGTATAGTGGAATTATTAAATGGAGAGACAGACAGTTCAGGTGGTGGAGCAACAAAAAGCGTTAAATCCGAAATGTTAAACACAGGGGAGATTCCCCAATCAACGGGTAATTCTAGCAAATAAGCATTTTCGCCTAATTTCTTCAAAATTCGAAAAGGATCGGCTTTCTTGTTCGCTAATTTTTTTATGGTGCCCGAAGGCATCCGTTCAGGGATAAGACGAAACATAACCGAATTGCCAATGTTCAAGGAGACTGCTCGCCTATGTACGTTAGCATTCGATTGATAGATAGAATGTTGCTTAGCTAACTTCTTGCCAATATGCTCATGGAGAGTGTGAACGTGTGAAGCGAAGTCCTGTGCAAATTGACTTGACTTAAAAGAAGGCGGTAACGGAACCAAGTCAAGAGGCACTAGCACCTTATAACCATGCACTATCTCATTCGGAGACAACCCAGTGGACCTGTTCTTAGAATTATTGTACGCTAGTTGAGCATGCGGAAGGATAAGATCCCACGTACCTTTATGTTCGCCCACTAAACAACGAAGTAACCCTCCCAAGCTACGGTTGACAACTTCCGTTTGCCCATCTGTTTGGGGATGATAGGCCGACGAAAACATAAGTTTAGTGCCCATGAGTTTCCAGAGTGTCTTCCAAAAATAACTTGTAAATTTTACATCCCTATCACTCACTATCGTCTTGGGAACACCCCGATGTGCCACGACCTCCTTGAAATACAATTTTGCTTCATTTGAAGCATCGTAGGTGTTATTACTAGCGATAAAATAGGCCATTTTGGAGAAACGGTCTACTACGACTAGAATAGAATCGTGACGCCTCAATGTCATGGGTAAACCCAAAATAAAATCCATGCTGACATCTTCCCATGGTACCGAAGGAATCGGAAGTGGAGTGTAAAGACCCGCATTGGTCTTGTTTCCCTTTGCTAGTTGACAAATACGACAACTTCCTACGATTTTGTTGACCATGAGTCTGAGGCCCGGCCAAAAGAATTTATCCTCTACGAGTGTTATCGTTTTGTCTCTACCAAAATGTCCGCCTAACCCTCCTCTATGTAATTCCCATATGATAAAATGTCGTAATGACGAGAGGGGAATAAATAGTTGCAAATGTTTAAATAAGTATCCGTCACGGATATAGTACGCCGAAATGGTGGTAGGGGAATTGTCCTGAGCGGCGAAATAAATTACCTTAAAGTCTGGGCATTGGACATATTCATCTTTAATCCTCTCAAATCCTATGACTGACACTTCCATGGTAGTTAGTAATAAGGTGACCCTACTTAATGCCTCCGCCACACGATTTAATGTACCCTTCAGATGCTTGATAATGAAAGTGTACTCCTGTAGGTACGAGATCCATTTAGCGTGCCGTGGGCTAATCTTATTTTGAGAATTAACAAATTTGAGGGCCTCATGGTCCGATAATATCACGAATTCTTTTGATATAAGGTAATGTCGCCAATGTTGGAGACAACAAATTATGGCATAGAATTCGCGATCATAATTCGAATAGTTTAACTTTGGGCCGGCTAGCTTCTCGCTAAAATATCCTAGCGGATGTCCCTCTTGAATTAACACTCCTCCGATTCCGATCCCCGATGCGTCGCATGATAGTTCAAACACTTTACTAAAATCCGGTAATCGTAGCAAGGGGGCTTCAGACATCCGTTCCTTAATCGTTTGGAAAGCACTAGTGGCCGCTTTAGTCCAACTAAATTCTCGTTTCTTCATACACTCAGTGATGGGTGCCATAATACTACTAAAATTCCGAATAAATCTTCGGTAAAATGTGGCCAACCCGTGGAAACTTTGAACTTCCCTTATATTCTTGGGTTCCGGCCACTCTTTAATTGCTTGAACCTTCTTTGGATCCACATGAATGCCATATGAACTCACGATGTATCCTAAGAACTCTACGGAAGACACACCGAATGCGCATTTTTTTAGATTAATAAATAAATTCTCTTTGCGCAATGTGGTAAGGATTGTTCTTAGGTGAGCTTCATGATCCCCCGGAGAGATGCTAAACACCAAAATGTCATCGAAATAGACCACTACAAATTTTCCCATGTAGGGTTTAAAGACTTGGGTCATCAATTGCGAAAACGTACTAGGTCCAGTGGTAAGTCCCTCTCCAAGCACTAGCCATTCATATAGTCCATCCTTAGACTTAAATGCCGTCTTCCATTCGTCTCCCTCCCGTATTCTTATTTGATGATAACCGCTCTTAAGATCCAATTTAGAGAACACGACGGCTCCTGATAACATATCTAGTAAATCATCCAAGCGGGGAATGGGGAACCGATACTTGACAGTTATTTTATTTATAGCCCGATAATCGACACACAATCGCCACATTTTATCTTTCTTCGGGACTAACAAGGCAGGGACGACACAAGGACTTTTACTATGACGTATAAATCCTTTCGCTAACAAATCTGAAATTAATTTTTGCAACTCCTCATGTGAGGAGGGGTTGAGGCGGTAATGGGGCTGATTCGGCAACGAAGAAGCCGGGACAAAATCTATCTCATGCTGGATATCACGCATAGGTGGCAACTGAGGTGGTAAGTCCACCGGGTATACATCCTTATACTCTTCTAAGAGAGTTCGAAGGGATAACGGGAGGCTCGCTAATGAAGGTGCATCCTCCTTAGCTTGTAGACAAACTAGAGCGTAGATAACGCCATCCATGAAAGTCTCACGCTCTAACTCTTTCCTACTTATCATACTTATCGTTTTCTTTTCTACCGGCACAATGGTATCTTTGGACGCAGGTGACGGATCCTTGGGCGGCGATGGTTTCAATACAATGGTCTTACCATTGAATTTGAACTCATAAGTATTGGCTCGTCCAAAATGGGTCACGTCATAATCATAAAGCCAAGGTCGTCCTAGTAAGACATGACACACGTCCATGGGGATGACGTCGCACCACACTTTATCAACGTAGTTTTTCAATGTTAGTGGCACCAAGCATCGCTTAGAGACCGCTATTGACGTCATGTTTACCCACGCGATTTTATAAGGATGTGGGTGCGGCTCGGTGACTAAATGCATGCGTGCGATGGCGTTCTCAGAAACGACGTTCATGCAACTACCGCTATCAATAATTAATTTGCACCATTTTTCACCGCACTTAAAATTTAAGGTAAATATATTTGTCCGGTTAAACTCGTCCAACGCTCGCGGTGTGGCCAAAATACATCTCATCACCATCATGTAAGAATCATCCTCAATGTCACTCGGCTCGGCATCAGATTCTTCTCCCGCTCCATAGACGATATCGGCAGGCTCAGACGTGGAGTCTAATAGGGCTAACGGTTTGCTCTTCGTGGGGCACTCACTAGAATAGTGCCCTTGGATTCCGCAAGAATAACACGTTGAATTAGTCTTGCTGATTCGTCCTATTGGTACTCGCTCACCGGTGGGATTCCGGTTATTCATAGCGGTAAAGATAATGGACTCTGAATCCGTCGATCGATACTTTCCCTTATCTCGCATGGAGGAAGATGGATGCGGTCCTAAGAGGGATTTTCCCTTCTGAAAGTTTTGTCCTTTGCTTTTGTAGGCGTTGTGTTTTTCAATATCCAAGGCGGCATTGAACGTGGTGTTAAGGTCCGTGTTACCATAACGCAGGAGCTTGCCTTGAATGTCCGGGTTGAGTCCTTTACGAAATCGGGAGAGTGTGATTTCGGGCATCTCACGAACATCACAACGCACCAACATATCCTTAAGTTGTCCCATGTATTCTGCTACCGAAGCGTTACCTTGACGAAGGGAGGATAAGTCGTCGAACATTTGGGTCCGGTAATAAGTGGGAACATATTGGTCGTGTAGAAGTGCTTTCATGGCAGCCCATCCAATTGGGGGTGCTCCATTAACCGTACCTAATCGTCTCTCTTCGTTCAACCAGTACGTCTTGGCCCTTCCTAGTAGTTTCATCCGTGCAACCTTCACTTTCTCAACGTCCGTCAGGTCGTGCCATTCAAAATAGCACTCGATTCCCATGATCCAGTCTAGGAATAGTTGGGGCTCTCCCATACCATCATATGAGGGTGAGTCTATTTTAACGGCCCTAGTTACGTCGAACTCATAATAACCTCGAGGTGGGTACTCATCGTCCTGATCACGTGGATGATTTTGTCTTTCCTCTTGCTGGTTGGCGGCCGGGGGTTGGGGGCCCGGTCGGTTTCTTCTAACGCCATTGTTTCGGGGCGCCGCTTGATTTACAGCGAGCCCTTCAATTAACTGTGTCAGTGCGTCAAACCTAGCGTTAAACTCTCCTCGTAGCTCGGCGATCGTGGCCGGAGCATGCTCATCACCTTGGTTGTTTGCCATGTGTGAGGTGGAGGAAAGATATTCCGTGCCCAGCCTAGTGCGCATGAACGAACGGGACAAACAACGATTTTGTCATGATTTAAATTACGCGTTTGAATTTTTTTGACACTAAACAAGTGAGCAACAGGAAAAACGTTTTCAGACTTTTTTTTCTTAAAAAAAATGAGGAGAAAATTCAGAATTTTTTTGTAATTTTCTGCAATTTTTTTTTTTGTGTTTTACTAATTGCAGCCCAACTATGTATTGTTTTGAAAAACAAAAATTCAGATTTGATGTGAATCGTAGTGGACATGCACACCCTAGCGAACGAGAATAACCCTTGGCAAAAATAAAGGATGGTGTCGATTGGGAAATCAACACAAACCTCGCTCTGATACCAAATTGATGCAGGGTATATCCTAGAGATTCGTCACGGAGGCCACGATAACGCTTATGACACGATCCACGCTCTCTATTCCACACGCTAACGAAATCGCATCCACAATAATTATTTTATTTATCGCTCGCGCTAACAATACGGATCGCCGTTCCGCCAATAGATCGAATGTTGGCTATAGGCCAAATTCTTTCCGGCTAAATGGGATAATCTTGATCCCGAACGAGCTTTTGGGTTGTACCAAAATAGATCCACCAAGAACAAAATGATTCGAAAGATGATAGGATCTATCCCAACAAAAAGAAAGCGAGGATCGCCAATCCTCTTACGAATCTTTCGGAAATCCAAACGAAAAATATCGATCTATTATTTGATTAACCGCGAAGAAAAATAAATCGGAAAATAACGCAAAAAATTCGTCCACCACAAGAACTATCTAGAGAAAGAAAACTCTTGGTAGTAATTTTCGTTACCCCTCTCGGATTTGTAGATCCGTGATGCTTGGATCCACCAAGTTTGATCGCTCCTCCGTTGAAAGTCCACAGGAAGCGTGCTACGGATGATGAACGTGCTAATCTCCTTCACTTCACGACGTGGAGGAAACCCCTATCTTCTTCCTTGCAAACAACCTCTCATGCATGGGCCAAAGTATCCTTGGAAAGAGAGGATCTCGGGTGGCCGTGAGCAAGAGGGAGATGAGAGTAGCCGAGCACTAGAGAGAAGGGGGCGGCCGAGAGCAAGAGGGAGAGAGGAGATGGCCGAACTCTAGAAGGAAGGAGCCTTGAGGCCGGCGATTTGGAGGAAGGAAGAAAGAGGGGGGCGGTGGCTAGGAGAAGAAGAGAGGGAAAATTAAGGTTGGCAAATTCCAATTTGATTTCAATTAAAGTCTACCATCAAATGACAAGTCCAAGGCCTTATATAGGCTTACATCTCAAAGCAAATAACAAGTGGCTAAAGGCACACCACATAAAGAAAATGCAGAAATTAAATAATGTTTTTTTAAAAGAGCCATCATGAAATGGCTATTAGCACACCAAAGCTAAAATATCAAATATGAGTCTTGTTGCGAGGGCGAAGCTTGTAACCATGACCGCTACGACGTCGCACGTCCTTTGCCGGCACATCTTCAACATAGTCATTCCCAAGTTGGCCGTCCTGGTGGCCGTCGTCATCACCGTCGCCTTCACCGTCGTCATCACCGTCGCCATCAACTAGCCGGGATCCAAAGTCCAGAATCCTACCGCACTAGAGCCTACAAGCTCCCACTATACGGTGCGAAATCTCCTCGCAACATGTGGTCTTCGTGGTGTTACTCTAATGACAACAGCTCTAGGGGAGGTCTAGCTGAACTCGGCGATGTCTCCTGGTATCAGGGAACTGTTAAAGATCTTTGGGAGAGAGAGAGAGAACACTAGGAAAAAGTGTCAGTATGAATCCTTTAATTAATAAAATGCATTTGTTAAGCAAGCATAAGAAAGAAAAGAGAGTTCAAGGGCAAAACCGTTTTTGAAATCTTTCTTAGCATGTCATCTGTTATGCTTACATAGACAAAACACTTGAAGAACCGTTAGCAAGCAGTTTCTATCCATAATGACTCTTGAAGAGGATACACAAAGCAGAAAAGAGGAGGTTCAGGAATAGAACCATTTGAGATCATCCCCGCTCCATGTATGTGGCATATCCTCTCCTTCGTATGTCTGCAAGCAGTAAGCGCCGCTCTTTAACTCTTCTTTGATAATGAAAGGGCCGGCCCAATTTGGATTAAGCTTTCCAACTGAACCAGCTCTTGCAGCAACATCAACTTTCTTTAGAACTAGATCTCCCACTTGAAAGTGTTTGATCCTTACGTTCTGATCAAAGTAACGGGCCATCCTTCTTTTGACCTCCTCCTGCCTTATGGCTGCTTGATCTCTGATTGCCTCGATGTGTTCCCGGCTAAATCTCATCTCTTCATTATTCAACTCAAGCCAATCCTCAATGTCTTGTCTTGCAAGCAGAACTCTAGGTGACGGGACTTAAAACTCAACTAGAATGAGTGCCTCTGAGCCATGAGAAAGTTTGAATGGAGTCTCCTCAGTCGCGGATGAAGGCGTTGTCCTAAGGGACCAGAGGACTGATGGAAGCTGATCAGCCCTGCTGCCCTTGAGATTCTGCAATTTCTTTTTGAGCAAATTAAGGATCTGCTTGTTGGCTGCTTCAACTTGGCCATTGCTCCTGGGATGATGAACTGATGCAAACCGTAGCTCTGTTCCGACCTGCTTGCAAAAATCTATCATCTCTGAGTTGTTGAATTGTGGCCCATTATCAATGATTATAGCCATAGGTTTCACATGTCGGCAGACAATCTCCCCCCAAATGAAGTTCTGAATGACTTGAGTAGTTGTCTTAGCCAATGTCTTGGCTTCAATCCACTTGCTGAAGTAGTCGATCATTACGATGATGAAACGCCATTGTCCACTTGCCATGGGAAAAGGACCAATGAGATCCATCCCCCAAACTGCAAAGGGCCAAGGAGTTGCAATCGATCTGAGTGACTGAGCTGCTTGGAGTTGAAGTGGAGCAAACTTCTGGCATTGAACACACTTTCTAGCATAGACCTCAGAGTCTCTCTTCATAGTGGGCCAGAAATATCCCTGCCGCAGGATCCTCCTTTACAAGGTTCTTGCTTCCGAGTGACTCCCACACTCTCCTGAATGAACTTCTTGTAAAACAAGGGGAGCTTCTTCTTCTGAAACACACCGGGGCATGGTAGAGAGGAAAGTTCTTCTGTAAAGGATTCCCGCCACTAAGAAGTAATGAGCTGCTTTTATTTTGAACTTCTTCTTATCTTTGATGGAATGGTGAAAATCTCCTGTTGACAGATAGAGAATGAGTGGGTCCATCCAGGAGGGATGTTGACCTACTTGCATCAATTCTCCTTCCTCCACTGCCGGGCGAAAGAGCTCGGAAGTTGTTCCTCCTGATGGCAGCCCATACTTAGCAAGAACATTTGCTTCCTTGTGTTCGGTTCTATAGATATGCTTGATGATAAAGCTCTTGAACTTGCCGATCTCTATCTTCACAAGAGCCAGATACTTCTTCAAGATAGCCTCTCTTGTTTCAAAGTTGCAAGGAATTGCGACGCCATTACAAGAGAATCGGTTTTGATATGAACGTGATCGATTCCGAGTTCCCTTGCAAGTCTCAAGCCTGCTAGCAGAGCTTCATACTCGGCCTGGCTATTGGTTACTGGGAAGTAAAACTTTATGGCCTGTTCCAGTTTGACGCCGTTTGGATTAATGAGAACCACTCCTGCTCCAGAAGAACTTCTGCCTGAGGCACCATCAACATAGATGGTCCAAGCCAAAGGTGACCTTTCTGCTCGATCAGAACTGGACTCTGGCATGTCAATTAGGAAGTCTGCTAGGACTTGAGCTTTGATGGTTGTCTTGGGCACATAAGAGATTTCAAATTCACTCAACTCTATTGCCCACTTAGCTAATCTGCCAGAATGCTCCGGTTTCTCCAACACGCTTTTCAAAGGTTGATCGGTAACGACTTGAATCGAGTGTGCTTGGAAATATGGACGGAGTCTGCGAGCTGACATGACTAGTGCCAGGGCTAACTTCTCAAGAATTGGGTACCGTGTCTCGGCACTCTTCAGGATATGGCTGACATAGTAAATTGGGAACTGCTTCCTGCTCTCTTCCCGAAGAAGAACGGAGCTGACCGACTCAGGGATAACCCCTAAGTATAAGAAAAGAATCTCCCCCGGCTGGGGACTCTGAAGCAGAGGTGTTGAGGTCAGTTGCTTCTTAAACTGCTCAAAGGCTTGAGAACATTCTTCTGTCCACTCAAACTTGGATGCTCCTCGGAGAGTCTTAAAGAAAGGAGCACTCCTATCTCCAACCCGAGAAAGAAATCTCGCAAGACCTGCTAGCCTCCCCCCTAACTACTGAACCTCCTTAGGTGAACAAGGGGTAGGCATATCAAGAATGGCTTTCACTTTATCTGGATTGGGGGCAAATCCTTCAGGAGTAAGGAGGTGACCAAGGAACTTCCCCTTACTCGCCCCAAAGGTACACTTCAAAGGGTTAAGCTTCATTTTGTATCTACGCAGAGTAGCGAACGTCTCTGCTAGATCTTGCAAGTGCAGCGAAAACGACTTGCTCTTAATCAAGAGGTCGTCTACATACACTTCTAGGTTTCTCCCCTTCTGATGCTTGAACACACGATCCATCATACGTTGGTAAGTTGCACCAGCATTTTTAAGCCCAAAGGGCATCACAAGATAGAAGTAGCAACCATTATTGGTTATAAACGACGTATGAGGAACGTCAGGTTTATGCATTCTTATCTGGTGATAACCAGAAAACGGATCTAAAAAACTCATGTAAGAGTACCCTACCGCGGAATCAACTAAAGAATCTATCCGAGGCAAGGGGTAACAATCTTTGGGGCATGCTTTATTAAGTTTGGTAAAATCTACACACATGCGCCATTTTCCTCCTGGCTTTTTAACCATTACAACGTTAGATATCCAGGTTGGATATTGAATTTCTTTAATGAAATTGGCCTTGAGGATCTTCGCGACCTCCTCTCTTATCGGCTCAGCAAGCTTTGTTGCAATGTCCCTCTTCTTTTGTTGTATAGGCTTGCAGCCGGGATCAACATTCAGGTGGTGGAAAGCAACATCTGGATCCACTCCTGGCATGTCTTCTGCTGACCAGGCAAAGACATCCAAGTTTCTCAACAGGCAGGAGATAAGCTCGGCCTTTTGATCTTCAGGTAGCTCCGAGTTGATGGAGAGCTTCCTCTCCTCCCCCTCAGCAATGGGGACTCCTTGCATCACCTGGGCAGGTTCCAAGTGAGCTCCACTATCAGCAGCAGCTTCTGAATTTGGAGAGGCTTCTGCAACTGCTGCTGGAGCAAGGGAAGGGCTGGCATCAACCATGTTGACAGTGCGAACGTAACACTCCCTTGCTCTCCTTGGGTCACTCCTGACCCGACACATCCTTCCATCTGCGAAGAACGTGATGGAAAGGTGGTAAGTTGAAACCACCGCTTGATACTTGTTCAGCAGCGGCCTGCCGAAGATGGCATGGTAGCTACTAGGAGCGTCAACCACTATGAATTGCACTTGCTTGGTTGCCCCTCCAAGCTTCACGGGCAGGATGACACTACCTTCCACTTCTTTTCTCTCTCCTGAGAAACCATAGAGTGGCCCTTCCGTGGAAAGAAGAGGCTTTCCAGTCCTCAGGGCCTCAAAAGTACACTTGAACAGGAGGTTGACCGAGCTTCCGGTGTCAACAAGAATTATATCAACTGTAAAATCCCCAATAACAGCCTGAATTACAACTGCATCATCAAACAGATTGGCTGTTTGGGGGTAGATCTGCTGGATCAAAGGTGACGACCTCACTTGGAGGAGCAACGGAAGAAGAAGAGGCCACCTCTTCTCGAGTGACCCTAGAGATTGAAGATTTCCGAGTAGACTCGGTTCCTGCTCCACCATGGATAAAGAAGAGGCATCCTAGAACCCCTTCATCATTTGCGTCAAAGCACTCAACCGGGATTTTGATTGGCCCCAGACGGCCTTCGTCCTCTACATCCACGCATTCCTGGTATGCTTCAGCTACTTCTTTGCCCTTTGAGGTGGATGGCTTCGAAGAAGAAGAATCCTTCTTGGCCAAGTCAATCTTACCCTCGGCAAGCAACTTCTCTATCAGCATGCGAAGGGCCTTGCAATCCTCGGTCAAATGGCCCTTCTCTTTATGGAACTGGCAATACTGCGTATTGTTCCTTGGCCTCCAGACTCTTTGAGGCTCTTGCTTCTTTTCTTCTGATCTCTTTTGCAAAATCTGGATGACTTCGTCAAGGTCCAGATCTGCTATATCCTCCATGGGGCTTGCATCAGATCGGCTTGGAGCAGGCAAGGCTGCTTGCTGGAGGATAGGAAGAGCTTGCAATGGAATGGCGGGAGTGGCGGCCAACGGTAGTCTCTGCTCCTGAAACTGTTGATGGCCAAGGAATGGTTTCTTATGGCGGAAGTTCCGGCCTCTTTGAGAAGGAGGCTGGAAGTCTGGGCGAGGAGGCTTGCTGTGAGAGGAAGAAGCGGAGGCATCCCTTCCTTCAGCCTTAGCTTTCAGGGATGAAACATAAGTCGAATTGGTGTTCTCGCCTTATATGAAGCGGTTCACCATGGCAATCAGCTCTTGATAAGTCTCAGGTGCCTTGGTCGTTGCTTTGAACTTCAGGGGGCCTTCCCGGAGGCCTTGGATCAAGGCGACCTTGTACTAATCGGGGTTCACATTCCTTACCCCTTGGATCTCCTTTTGAAAGCGATCAACGAATCGCTCCACTGACGCGTTGTCCCTTTGTTTGATTTCAAAGAGGGCAGCTGGCCCATCCTTCCTCTTCCTTGAGGTAGCAAACCTCAGCAACAACTCGCTGCGAAGCTCAACGAAAGAAGAAATTGTGCCCGCAGGCAGCTCATAGAACCACTCTCTCGCCTGTCCTTCGAGAGTGGTCACCAGGAGTTTACACTTGATGGCATCTGACAGGCATCTCAAAGCAACTGCCCCTTCAAATGCTTGGAGGTGAGAGACTGGATCAATCTCCCCTGAATAGAAGGGAAGGCGAGGCTCCCTGAAGTTGTTCGGAGTCGACTCCCATCGGATTCGATCAACTAAGGGAGACGGAGTCTCGAACTTAGCAGGGTAGAAGGGGCGGACTGAAGCAGGGGAGTCCGCGGGCTTGGCAGACTGGCGGTCAGCAAAATGAAGCTGGTGGGCAGGAGTGCCCCTGACATCTTCTGTGAAGAAATTCCTGAAAGCAAACTGCTCCTCCTGAGGGCGCAGAGGGGGCGGTGGACTGGGCAGGATTCCGAGGACTGGCTGGCGACTACCGAAGCGGAGTTCGGTAAGCTTGAGTCTGGCGGGCTGGCAAGTCCGCTGGTTCTGCTGCGGCCTGAGGAGCAAGCCGCTGGGTTAGCGCAAGCAGGGCTTGGCTGATCGCGTTGAGACGCTGGTCAGTTTGCATGCGAGACTGCTCGGCCTCAAAGCGGGCTTGTTTAATCGCATCCCAAAGAGAGTCCTCTGAAGAACTGGAGCGGTCTGAAGAGCGGGCTCTGCGGTCTGACATTTCTGTCCGCTGAATTCGAAATGACACTCGAATCTGAAGGTCGCATGTTAACTGTTGATGCACGAAAACGCACAGGTAGTCGGGCACCACCAGCTAACGGTTCGAGCACAAGGGAAAAGAAGGGAAAGGAGAGACTGCGAGTAGCAATCTACTAAGCGGACGAAAACTGGAAGAAGAGTAGGGCCGTGAGCCACGACAACAACATACTTCGCCCGTCGCGGCCTGAATTCCTCTCTTGCGACTGGATTTTCCTTGATTGAAGAAAGTTTGGGTTACAAGTGAAAGAAAAAGGAAGACAAGAGCAGATCAAGCTGGAGTCCGCAAGGAACAAGATTCGAGTCCGCAGCCTTTAACAAGTAGGCTCCTGGGCACGAGTCAGCGTGTCTTGGGTGCACCACCTCCCCCCTATTTATAGGATGGGGGGCCTGCCCAAACGGGCAGGGCTAAAATAACCGACTGCCCTGGGTACAGGAGAACCGGGCAGTGGTGATGGGAAGCAAAAAGAAAGAACACGCCAGGCCGCGTAGAAGGGGCGAACTGGGCTTGCGGGCTGGAGCTTCCATCTGCTGCTGCTAGGCGCGATCCTGCTGGAGGACGGTAGCCTGGGCGGACGAGACACTATGTCCGCTATCCAGAGATCCAAAGGCATGGAGGACTGGCGAACAATGCATTGAGTCCGCCGCTGGGGGATAATTCTTGGTGGCCGATTGCGCTGCTTTGCCAGACTGGGCGGACTGCCTAACTGAGTCCACAATTATTGAAAGGGGGGCTTGGCATCTTGTAGGATGTTGCGGACTGAGGGGTTAACAAGCATGTTGACTCCCTTGAACGTTAGAGAATGGAAGCTTAAAAAATATTTCATTTGTCGGTCTGCGTGCCCGACAACCACCCTTTGAAAGAAATTGTACCTAATTACCTAGAGGGGGGGGGGTGAATAGGTGACCTTAATCTTTTTAAATTTTTAGGCAGACTTAATCACAGCAGGCTGAATTAATCACAGCATTCACAGATCTTTAAAACTGCATACACAGCATCAGTCACACACACAGAGTACACACAGTTTTATAGTGGTTCCCCAAGGTCTGGGTACATCCACTTTCCCCCTTCGCCTATCTAGTAGTGTACTAGATTCGGCCAAACTCCTCCACTATTCCTCAGATCCTCAGATCTTACACTCAGAACCCCAAACAGGTTCCTACAACTCAGGCTCAAGGCCCTACCACTCAGTCTTCACAAAGACCTACACTCAGCCTTCAACAAGGCCTACACTCAGAGAAATGGATCTCCTACACTCAGGCACACAGGCCCTACCACTCAGCCTTTATAATTTCAGGCTTATAACTCAGATCCCTTAGGATCCTACAGGAAATTAAAATTACAATGTGTAAACCTACAACTCAGAATGAGAGAGAAGAGTTGTCTGGTTTCTTGAAGAGTTCTTGGAAGAACTTTGCTGAGATCAACCTCCCTTGGCTTTCTTCAAAGCTTCTTGAATTTAGAACATAATCGGGTTGAGTCTCTATGCAGCTGATCTTCAATCACTGCTAACTTAAGAATCAGATCTCAATTTGAAACTTGTCTTCACAGCCTGGTTCAACAGCTGTCTTCTTGGAAGGAGCTCTCTCTCTCCAACTACTTAGATCTTCTGATCACTTCAATTGATTGTTGTTAATCCTCTACTTCTGTTGACAGAATAAGCCTTTATATAGGCTTCCTTCATGGTGACCGGCTGATCCGGTTTCTAACAGTTTTCGGACATCTCTGACAGTTGCAGTAGACCGGCTGGAATGGCAGCTGTCATGTCATCCAATCACTTCTTGAATTTTCTGTAACTGTCTGAAAGTGTCGAGATAGTCAGTCTTTAAATGTCGACACTTATAGACTAAGTGTCGACACAAGTTGACTAAGTGTCGACACTAGCCTTCATGGTGTCGACACAACTCCTTGTGTTGTAGAATCTGCTTCTCGACACTGCTTCTTCAACATGTGTCGACACTGATATTGTGTGTTGACACAACTCCTTGTTCTTTAGTACTTAGTTGAATTCTTGTAAGTGTCGACACAACTCCTTTGTGTCGACACATCTTCTTGTGTTGATACTCACTGAGTGTAGACACATTTTCTTAGTGTCGACACATGCCTTCTGTGTTGATACTGGCTGAGTGTCGACACATCTTCTTAGTGTCGACACTTGTAATTAGACTTCATTGAAATTTGCTGAGTGTCGACACAGCCTCCTAGTGTCGACACTTTATTCATGTGTTGAGACCTTTGCTGTGTGTCGACACATTCTTCATTATGTCGATACTTGTACTTAATCTCTATTGAAGTTTGCTGAGTGTCGACACAGCCTCCTAGTGTCGACACTTTTACTTGAGCTTTGTTGAACTTTTGCTGAGTGTCGACACAACCTCCAAGTGTCGACACTTTTGATGTCAACAAAGTTCCTCTGGGTGTCGACACTGCTTCTAAGTATCAACACAGCTTCTCTGGACATTTCTTCATTGAGTGTCGACACAACCTGTATGTGTCGACACTTTCCTTCTGGTGTCGACTCTGTATCCCTGGTGTCGACATAATTACTCCAAGTATCGACACTGCTTCTCTAGGTTTCGACACAAGTCTTCTTAAGTGTCGACACTTTTCTTCTGGGTGTCGACACATGGACTTCGAAACTTTTCAGCTTTCTCTGCAAATACTTAACCTGCACAACTAAACTCAAAAAACATCAAATACATTTTGATGTATATCATTGAGTAGGGTGAGGCTTCTTCAAATCAGGTACATTTATTCCAATGTACCCAACAATCTCCCCCTATTTGGAGAATTCATAACCCTTATTCAATGATATACACCATACATAACAAATTCACAGTATGATGTAAAACAATATTAAATGACAGGGTAAGTACATAAACATGTATAAACAAAACATGTATACACAAATTTCTCAGAACATTAATGTAATAGATTTAATAGATATCACATTGTTCTAACAACTTCAACATATTCATTATTCAAAAGTTTACTGAGAGTTTAAAATCAAATGATTACAACTGTAAACTAAAGAAAAATTCTATCCTATTGCTGCTCAGGCTCCTTGATCACAATGCCCTTCCCTGATTGTATCTTTGCTTGGACTGGGGCTTCAGTGTCTTCAGTAGCAGCAGGCTTCTTTCCTTTAAGATCCTTCTTTTTCAAATCTTCATCTTTGATCTTCTGTCTTTCAAAGTAATGATAAGGCTTTGGAAAGTACTTGCTAGGCTCCTGGGCAGTAGGAGGTAGCTTTCCCATCTTAGCCTTTCTTCTATACTGCACAATGGCCTCTTACCTGGTCTCATGCTTCCTCCACTCCAGTTCAGAATACCACTTGTTTCTATCCTGGATATTGTCCTTGGCAGCCTTCCATGTAGTCAAGATGATATTCCTGGAAGTGGGGCTCCACTGTTCAAAATCAGGCCTCAATTCAGATTGCTCCCTGAATCTCTTCTTAGACAATTGGGCTTCTTATTCTTTCTACAAAGCCACTTGTTCTTTCAGTATAGCCTCTAGCACTGGCTGAACCACTTTCTCAAGGATTACATTTTGCTTTCCTTCAGGAGGACTATACATTGACTGTATATCTTGATGTATCATATCAAAGTCTGGTGGAGGGTATATTACTTGAGCCACTTCAGCTTGCTCCACTCCAAGATATGCAGGATTTATTTCAGACTCTGCAACATTGTCATCATCACATAATGAAGGATATCCAAGGGTTGCTCTGATGGAATTTGAAATCCACTTTGCATGATCAGAGCTGGCTTTGACTAACACCCTCTCCCCCTTTATGACTTCTCTTTCAATGTGATCCCTCAGATCATCTTTCTGAAATCTGATTTGTGCATTTAGATAATTTACTCCATCTTTGTAGAAAGGTTTCAACCTTTGGAGTTTTTCAGTTATGAGCTTCTGAGAATCTTGAAGTGCAGAAGTAACAGCAGTGATACCTTCTTGTAATGCTTTATCAAATTCTGCCTTAGCTGTAGCACTTGCTGTAGTCTGACCAGTAGCTATATTCTTCATTTCTGTTACTATTGCATTGTGTGAAGCAGTCAAATTATCATTCATTCTCAGCTGGTTCTCTAGGACATAGCCTTTCTTCACTGCAATATCATCCACTCGAGTTTTGATCTTTTCCTGATGAGTTGCTAGATAGACTACTGCATTTCCTCCCTTATGGAAGCAGTCAGTCATTTCTTTCTTTTTCAGATTCATGTCAAATCCGATTGACTTGATGTCTTAGGCCAGATCAAATTACAATGACTTATGCCCTTCATCCATATAAGATTGTAAAGCCTGTCTTTGCTCATCCATCTTTATCTGTAATGCAACCATCAGAGAATTGAAATCTGTAGATGGGGATGGCTGTGGTGCAGGCTGTGGGGCAATTGTTTGTAAAGCTTTCTTATAATTCTGGCTCCTTCTCTTAAAGACTTGGAATTTCCTCTTCTTGGCTCTTGCAGTCTCTTCATCCTCTGATGCAGATGTACTAGCTATATCAACCCTTTCCTTAGGACTAGGATGTGAATCCTTCTCAGTCCTTGGTGGTTGCTCAGCTTCCTTTTGCTTCTCAGTCTCTTTGCCTGCAGTTTTCTCTATATTCTCCACTTGCTCCCCCTCAATAATTACTTTCTCCCCCCCAGCAGCAGCTTTTTCCACTTCAATGTCAGTTTGAAGAAGGTCAGGGAACAGTTCTTCCAAAGTAAATTCCTGTTGAGGATGGGGTGGAGAATCTCTTATATCATCAATCACTTGATTAGCAACAGATGTGTCCTCCATGACAACATCTATGGTTGGCTATATGTCTGTGTTTGCTGATTAACATGAGGTAATGAATCAGACAAAACATCATCCTCAATAGGGAAATCTAAGTTATTAATTTCAGTTATTACCTCAAGTATTGTGTGGGTAGCCCTTTCACTCTCTAAGGGGGTTGGCTCATCCACTAGTAGAGGCTCCCCCTGGATTGAATCCTGGTGAATTGGACTTGCTTGTGGTAGCTCCCCCTGCCTCTCTGCATCTTCTTGTCTATCTAGAGATTGTCCAGCTTTTCCAGTTTCTTCTTCATCAGGAGTGAACACTACTTGCTCCTCAGAACTGCTTGAGGATACTTGAGCCATAGGGGCTGACTTTTTCTTCTTCTTCAGGGGTGTTTCCTTCTCAGGAGTTGGCATTTCCTTGGTCAAGACTCTATCCCACCTAGAGAAGATTCTCAAATTCATTCTCCTCATGTGGTTAATCTTAGTTCCAGCTGCTTGACTCATCACTTCTGGTATACTACCTGCTAGGTATAGACTTAGTATTCTACCCAAATTGGGCTTCTTCATACTCTCTTTTATCTTTTCAAACATAACTACAGCCCAATCAGTATTTAGTTTGAATATTATCCTTGTCATCAGGCTAAACATGTGAGCTGAGATTCTGTCATGGCCTCCAGGCTTGCTCAAGATAACCTTGCCAATAATTTCAGATAGAAATTTGCCTTGCATATTCATTCCCTTTCTATTGAACACAGATCCAATTTTCATGTTGGAGTCCAAACCACACCATGTCAATGCTTCTCTAGTCTTAGAAGCAGAAACATCTTCTTCTTCCTTAGTTCTAGGTAGTTGTAGTACCTTTCTCAGACTCTTAGGATAGACCTTCACCTTTTCCCCATGAACTCTTGACTTTATCTTGAGTCCTGATTCATCTAGTGTTGCTCCATTCAGAAATTCCAGGACCTCCTTCTTCTAGATCTTGATTGGTTCTGAAACAAGAAATTCTAATCCAGTCTCTGCGATTAGGGTTATCACGCCTTTGATCTCGAGTTCCGCATCATCAAATGCGTATCGTACGAGTTCATATCCTTCATTCACATACTCTTCTAGCTTGGGCGCCATTAGGGTTTGAAGAAATTTGAACTTAGAGAAGAGAGGTGTCGACACACAAGTTTGGTCTCGAAACTTTGGTGAGCGTGTCGACAGACAATGGCGAAAACCTATTTATACCTTTCTAGAATCGAAGATGAAAGGGCGCGTCAAAACTCTCAAATTGTGTCGACACTGTTGAAAAGTGTCGACACAGACTTATAATGTCTCGACAACTATGTGTCGACACAAGTATAGTCGACAGAATATATGTGTCGACACTTGTTTATGTGTCGACACCACTTAACTCGACACTTAGTCGAGACTTTACCCGACTAATTCTGTATAAACCTAAGCGTCGACACCACCTTGGATGTGTCGACACCTACTCTGCATGTGTCGACACTAATGCTCTAAAGTGTCGACACAGACTTCGTAGATGTGTCAACACCTTTTATCTGAAGTGTCGACACCACTTCTATGTGTCGACACAGACAACTCTGTGTGTCGACACAATTTTACTTAGCCAATTTTTTTGTAAACTATTCTAAGTTTATCATACCTAATTCAATTTTGAATTTATTGAATTTTGTTTCATCTAAGGGCTTAGTATACATGTCATCTAGTTGATTATATGTATTAATATACTCTAGTGAAATATCTCCTTTTTCCACATGTTCCCTTAGAAAATGGTATTTTATTTCTATGTGTTTAGTCCTACTATGGGAGACAGGATTGTTTGCAATAGAAATGACACTTGTAGAATCACAAAATAGAGGTGTTCTACTTACTTGTATACCATAGTCTTCTAGTTGATGTTGAATCCATAGAAGTTGAGCACAGCAACTTCCTGCAGCAACATATTCTGATTATACTGCGGAGATAGCCACACTTGTTTGTTTCTTGCTACTCCATGATATCAGTCTTCCACCTAGGAATTGAGAGGTACATGTTGTACTTTTCCTATCTTCCTTGCAGCCTGCAAAATCTGCATCTGAATAACCTGTCAGTTCAAAGTTTCCATTCCTAGGGTACCACAGGCCTAGATAAGGAGTGCCCTTAAGATATCTCAGAATTCTTTTGACTGCTGTCAAATGAGATTCTTTAGGGTAAGCTTGGTACCTAGCACAGACACATGTAGCATACATGATATCTGGTCTACTTGTAGTCAAATATAGTAGGGAGCCAACTATCCCTCTATACAAAGTCTCATCTACAGGATTCCCTGCATCATCTTTGCTAAGAGACATACTTGACCCCATAGGAGTTTTCATGGTACTGGATGATTCCATACCATACTTCCTTATCAATTCTAGGGTGAACTTAGACTGGCATATGGATAAACCATTCTCAATCTGTCTAACATGGAGAACCAGGAAGAACTTAAGTTCCCCCATACTGCTCATTTCAAATTGTCCTTGCATAAGTTTTGCAAAATTTCTGCAAAGACCACTTTCAGTAGACCCAAATATGATGTCATCTACATATATTTGGACTAGAATGATCTTGCCTCTGGATTCCCTAAGGAATAGAGTCTTGTCTATTTTCCCCCTTGTGAACTTATTCTCAATGAGGAAACTAGATAGGGTTTCATACCAAGCCCTAGGGGCTTGTTTTAACCCATACAAAGCCTTCCTAAGTCTATAAACATAATTAGGTGTAGTTGAATCAACAAAACCTGATGGCTGTTCCACATAGACTTCTTCCTTCAGATTTCCATTCAGAAATGCTGACTTAACATCCATTTGGTATACTTTAAACTCTTGATAGGTTGCATAGGCCAAGAACATCCTTATTGCCTCCAGTCTGACTACTGGAGCAAATGTTTGATCAAAGTCAATACCTTCTTCCTGCCTATATCCCTAAGCAACCAGTCTAGCTTTGTTCTTTATAATCACTCCATGTTCATCCATCTTGTTCCTAAAGATCCACTTAGTTCCAATTATGTTGTGATCTTTTGGTTTAGGAACAAGCTCCCAGACTTTGCATCTTTTGAACTGGTTCAGCTCCTCTTGCATTGCCTCAATCCAATGAGGGTCTAGGATGGCTTCTAGAAATTTCTTTGGCTCAACTTGGGATAGAAAGCTGGAGTAGAGTACTGAACTGAGATTTTTGCTCCTTGTTTGTACCCCTTGTCTGAGATCACCAATAATTTGATTGGCTGGATGATCTTTTAGATGCCTAGTAGCTGGAGGCAGCCTGGCTTCATGTTGAACTCCTTCATCTTCTTCAATTTGCTGTACCCCTTGGTCTTCTTCTGCATCAGGTGCATCTAGTACTCCTCCTGGACAACAGCCACTATCATCCACATGCTGACTTGCAGTAGATCCTTCTTCAATAGTGAGCTTGTCCATCTTCTCTGTCACACCTGTAGAGCTGCAAATACTTCTAGACAATTCATTGTTAATGAATCTAGCTTCATCAAATACTACATGTACTTACTCTTCTACAACTTGAGTAGTCAAGTTGTAGACCCTATAAGCCTTACTATTGTTGATGTACCCCAACAAAGATCCTCTCTTGGGATTTGGCAGCAAACTTGGTTAAGTAAGACTTACCATTGTTAAGTATATAACATTTACAACCAAAGATCCTGAAATAGGATAGGTTTGGTTTTCTGCCTTTTACAATCTCATAGGGGGTCTTATTGTGACTTTTGGTGATAGTAGCCCTATTAATTACATGGCATGCAGTGTTTACTGCCTCAACCCAGAAATATTCTGGGAGAGATGTGTCACTTAATAGGGTTCTACCAGCCTCAATCAAGGTTCTATTTTTCCTTTCAGCAATGCCATTTTGCTGAGGTGTTCTTGGTGAAGAAAATTCCTGAAATATCCCAAACTCTTCACATAGCTTTATCATACTGTCAGACTGGAATTCAGTAGCATGGTCACTTCTTAATTTGACCACTGTACTGTCTAACTCATTCTGAATTTGTTTGACAAAACTATAGAAGATACTAGGTGTTTCAGATTTTTGTCCAAGGAAGAACACCCAGGAAAACCATGAGTAGTCATCTACAATCACAAATGTGTAGACCTTCCTATCTAGGCTGTGAACTGGCATAGGACCAAAGAGATCCATATGCAAGAGGTATAAGCACCTCACAGCATCTTTGTTTTCAATGCTATTAAAGGTGGATCTAGTCTGCTTGCCCTTTTGACAAGCTAAGCAAATCCCATCTTTAATACACTTTACCTGAGGACCATTCCTCACTAACTCTTTGCTATAGAGTGGCCAATTGTCTTGTAGTTAAGATGGGCTAGCCTCTTGTGCCATTTGACATAATGAGAGACTTTCTCATCAGCTACAAGACACACAGGAGAAACATTATTCTCACACATAATGTCTAGACAATAGACATTTCTCTTCCTATAACCAATCAGAATGATCTCTTGATCATTTGATCTCCTAATATGACAACCATCTTTGACAAATGAGATGTCATATCCTAAATCACTCTGCTGACTTATACTAATGAGGTTGTGTTTCAAACCTTTAACATAAGCCACTTGAGTAATTATTATAAAGTTGCTAGAAATGTTACCAAAACCTTTGATGATTCCTTTTTCAGAACCACCAAAGGTGACTTTAGGACCATCCTTGATTGGTGTGTAGTCCTTTAGCAATCCCCTAGTTCTAGTCATGTTCCTGGAACATCCACTGTCCAAGTACCATATTGGGGCATGGTCACTTGGACTCACCTACAAAACAGATTAGTTAACCTTAGAACCCAAAGAATTCTTGGGTCCTTGGTGCTGGTTAGTTTGCCTCTTAACAAAACTACCTGTAGCTTTTATAGCAGGCAGATTGCTACTCACCTTGGCACTTGAATTGTGCCAACAACTTATGGCAAAGTGGCCTACCTTGCCACAACACCAGCACTCAAATCTGTTGTACCTTTTCTTAGGTACAACCCTGGCTGTAGTATCTACAGCAGGCTTGTTGAGTACTGGGGCTTTGCCCTTAGACTTGGACTTTACAGTCCTGGCAGGTTTAGTAAACCCTAATCCAGTTTTACCTTTCTGAGAAATGAACTCATCTATCAAAGGTAGAACAGACTTTGGTTTAGAAAACCTTGCTACTATATCTCTCTTTTTCTGAAGACTAATCTTCAAATTTCTGATTTGATCATTCTTGAATGTAATAGTCCCCATCTGAATAACAGTTATGTGCTTCAGTCTGGCTATTTCATTTAATTTCTGATCAATCAACTTATCAAAATCTGTTGCAGCAACTTTAAGACTGGCAATCTCCTTAGCCGGACTCTTGGCCAAGGATTTGCTTTTCTTTAAAGCTTGCAACACTACTCTATATTCATCAATCAATTGATGAATATCTTTCTTCAGATTCAGATCCACTCTCATCACTTGATGTTGATGAATCTGATTCTGATCCAGTACTAGAAATTGAACTAACAGAATAATTTTGTACCTGACTTGGTCCAGGCTGATCCTGGATTTTGTCTCCTTCTAATAAGGCCATCAGTCCCTGGCACTGATTGTCCTCTTGCTCATATATTGAGTTCATTAATTGGATGAACTCATCTTCTTCTTCTTCAGCAAACAGTCCAATGTAAGCTTCAGCTTCTGAATCAGTTTCTGAAGAAGACATATCTGACAGACTTTTGTCCTTCTTTACAACAAAGGACCTTTCCTTTTTGCCCTTGATTTGAGTCTTCTTCTTATCAGTTGACTCTTTCCTCTTCTCTGGACAGTCAGCAACAACATGTCCATGTTTGTTACAACAATAACAGACTATCTTTGAAGATGTAGTTTTACTTGTCTTGGGCTTTCTCCTGTCATACTTTGATGACTTCTGTGAAGTGGATGGCTTAGACCTCCACTGTTTTTTCTTTAGGAACTTCTGAAAATATCTTGTGAAAGCTGCAAAGTCCTCATCACTCTCACTGCTTTCCGAATTCTTGCTTTCTGACTCATCTATCTCAGTCTCAGTAACTTTTGGAGGTGGAGATGGAGACTTACTTTTATATTTCCTAGTGGCTTCTGTCTTGAAAGCAACAGCTCTTTCTTTGTGCTCAATTCTTGTAGTCTTCTCCTCCTCCTTCCTTACCATTAACTGCATCTCATAGGATAACAGTTTGCCAAATAATGTTGGAGGAGGAATGTCTGCTAATTTGGCCATTTCCCTTATGACACAAATCTTAGTATCCCAGTCTTTAGTTAGGGATCTCAAGAACTTATCATTCAGCTCATAGTTGCTGAATTCTCTTCCATAAGACATCAACTCATTGACAATCCTATAGAATTTCTTGTAACATTCTGTTATACTATCAGACCTGCCTTGTCTGAAACTTTCATATTCTTGGTTTAACAAAGAATTTCTGTCCTGTCTAACTTCTGCAGAGCCCTCCATGTACACTATCAGTGTGTCCCACATTTCCTTTGATGTTTTACAGTGAATCAAATTCTGGAATGTGGCATCATTTATTGCACTCACAATAATATTCTGGGCCCTCTTGTCCATAGTGGCCAGAATTATCTCATCCTTGGTCATTTCAGAATAGTCTTTTGGAGTTCTCTGATTTGCATCCAACACAGATACCTTCATTGGCACATATGGCCCTTCTTTAACTGTGATATAGATTCTAGGGTCAGAGGCTTCCATAAATAGTCTAACCCTTTCTTTCCAGATGCCAAAGATCTCCTTTCTGCAAATTGGAAACTTCATGGATCCAAGTTCTTTGTGATTCTCTGTTGAACCCATTTTCTTGATTTTCTTGATTATGCTGAGTCTGCCCTTGATTATACTGAATCTGCCAACAAGATCTTTTACTCAGACTGTTATGTCCTTTTTGAGTAACCTCCCTTTGATACCACTTGAAAGAAATTGTACCTAATCACCTAGAGGGGGGGGGGGGGGGTGAATAGGTGACCTTAATCTTTTTAAATTTTTAGGCAGACTTAATCACAGCAGGCTGAATTAATCATAGCATTCACAGATCTTTAAAACAGCATACACAGCATCAGTCACACACACAGAGTACACACAGTTTTATAGTGGTTCCCCAAGGTCTGGGTACATCCACTTTCCCCCTTCGACTATCTAGTAGTGTACTAGATTCGTCCAAACTCCTCCACTATTCCTCAGATCCTCAGATCTTACACTCAGAACCCCAAACAGTTTCCTACAACTCAGGCTCAAGGCCCTACCACTCAGTCTTCACAAAGACCTACACTCAGCCTTCAACAAGGCCTACACTCAGAGAAATGGATCTCCTACACTCAGGCACACACGTCCTACCACTCAGTCTTTATAATTTCAGGCTTACAACTCAGATCCCTTAGGATCCTACAAGAAATTAAAATTACAATGTGTAAACCTACAACTCAGAATGAGAGAGAAGAGTTGTCTGGTTTTTTTGAAAAGTTCTTGGAAGAACTTTGTTGAGATCAACCTCCCTTGGCTTTCTTCAAAGATTCTTGAATTTCAGATCTCAATCTGAAACTTGTCTTCGCAGCCTGGTTCAACAGCTGTCTTCTTAGAAGGAGCTCTCTCTCTCTAACTACTTAGATCTTCTGATCACTTCAATTGATTGTTGTTAATCCTCTACTTCTGTTGACAGAATAAGCCTTTATATAGGCTTCCTTCATGGTGACCGGCTGATCCGGGTTCTAACAGTTTTCTGACATCTCTGACAGTTGCAGTAGACCGGCTGGAATGGCAGCTGTCATGTCATGCAGTCACTTCTTGAATTTTCTGTAACTGTCTGAAAGTGTCGAGACAGTCAGTCTTTAAGTGTCGACACATATAGACTAAGTGTCGACACAAGTAGACTAAGTGTCGACACTAGCCTTCATGGTGTCGACACAACTCCTTGTGTTGTAGAATCTGCTTCTCGACACTGCTTCTTCAACATGTGTCGACACTGATATTGTGTGTCGACACAACTCCTTGTTCTTTAGTACTTAGTTGAATTCTTGTAAGTGTCGACACAACTCCTTTATGTCGACACATCTTCTTGTGTTGATACTCGCTGAGTGTCGACACATTTTCTTAGTGTCGACACATGCCTTCTGTGTTGATACTTGCTGAGTGTTGACACATCTTCTTAGTGTCGACACTTGCACTTAGACTTCATTGAAATTTGCTGAGTGTCGACACAGCCTCCTAGTGTCGACACTTTCTTCATGTGTTGAGACTTTTGCTGTGTGTCGACACATTCTTCATTATGTCGACACTTGTACTTAATCTCTGTTGAAGTTTGCTGAGTGTCGACATAGCCTCCTAGTGTCAACATTTTTACTTGAGCTTTGTTGAACTTTTGCTGAGTGTCGACACAGCCTCCACGTGTCGACACTTTTGATGTCGACAAAGTTCCTCTGGGTGTCGACACTGCTTCTAAGTGTCGACACAGCTTCTCTGGACATTTATTCATTGAGTGTCGACACAACCTGTATGTGTCGACACTTTCCTTCTGGTGTCGACTCTGCATCCCTGGTGTCAACACAATTACTCCATGTGTCGACACTGCTTCTCTAGGTGTCGACACAAGTCTTCTTAAGTGTCGACACTTTTCTTCTGGGTGTCGACCCATGGACTTAGAAACTTTTCAGCTTTCTCTGCAAATACTTAACCTGCACAACTAAACTCAAAACACATCAAATACATTTTGATCTATATCATTGAGTAGGGTGAGGCTTCTTCAAATCAGGTACATTTATTCCAATGTACCCAACACCCTTTCAACTAACGACTTGCTTGCCTGGCTCCTCTACCTGGCATGACTGTTGCCACATCCAGGATAGCAGGAGTTGCTACCTGTACAACAGGAGTCACAACTTGTGCGGATGCCGCAGCTTGGGCGGCCACCATTGCTTCTACGAGCATGCGACAGAAATCGGCCGGGGTTACCCCCATGCCCAAAGAACCCTGAGCAGTAGCACTGCTCGCCGAAGGCTCTTATCGTGGCCTCAATATCACCGCATCGTCGCTTTCACCCTTCACAAAAGCAAAGTAAAAAAAGAATTAGCTTCTGCTCGTAAATTAGACACAAGGACATTCATAGTCCTACCATACTCCTAGGTAGATAACTTCACTACGCGATCTAATTACGGTATTCGACCACGAATCTTTAACAGTAACCTCCCTCTGATACCAAATTGTAATACCATCCCTATAATGACCGTATAATATGGGTTTGGCTGAGGCCCCATAGCATACAAATGCCACAGCTTAAGCATTATAAGATTATAAAAACTACCCGAACTCAAAACTTAGACGACAATAATGGAAATATACAACCAAAACTAGAAGTTATCCACCACAACAAGAGTATCCAAATGGTCTTAAGGCCTTACACATCATAAGTCCAAAAACTGAAAGACAGCAATATAAGGCATCGACGTGCATAAGCACCCCTAAGCTACCTCGACATGCAAGCCAAAAATATAAATCATGGAGCAGAACATTCAAAAAGACATAAGCCACTGAATATAGAAATCACTTCACGAGGCTTAGGCCTTTTTGGCCGGCATTCTTGCTCCCGCTTGCGATCCTTGTCCTATAAAAATTGGAGTAACGTGGGTCAGCAAAGGCTGACCTCGACTGTGTAACCAACAAATCTCCTCCCGACCATCCCTAACGGACCCCAGAGAACACCACCACCCTACAGGTCAGCACTTCATATGCAAAAAACAATAACATGTAAAGCTATAAAATTATGTTGGATGTCTCATACAACAAACATGTTTCTAAGTTGAGCATGCAAAATAAAGGGACATACAATGCATCATGAATACAATCCTGGGTTTCACCCAAGGCACCCTAAAGCGTATGCTTCTAACACATCATCATATCGAGTACTTCCAATTTTCCCGTCGGCGTTCGAACCGCAAACATAAGGGTACTCTAATTTCCCCCAATGACAATCAAGCCGCTACACGGAACTCTTGCCTAGGCTCCACCCGCTCATGAGTCTCAAACCCCGGGCTTGCCTCCAAGCTCTGACTTCTCATGTCAGGATTCTGCCATTCAAACAAACAAATGCTAAGAACCTTTGCTAGATCCCACTTGTTTGCGATGACCTAGGCCTGGCTCCAATATAGGGACCAAGTCCACTGAAGGAGACCCAGCGGGACCCTGCTGGGATCGTCCGTGCTTATCCAAAGCTTGGCGTTCTCGTCAGTTCCGCAGAAGGGGACTTGTCTCGCCGAGACACTCTCCACACATGACATACAATGTCATGGGCTAGCCAGCGCACCATAGAGACAACTCATGACTTAAAACAACTCAATCCCATGCCTTTCCCACCCTAGTCTAACATTTATACCATACCATCACTGTGCCACACGTGTAGTTTAATTTCCACCAGGTCTGCTTCTGGCCACACGTACTCATACAAAAAGAGGGAAAACATCATCACAAACAGCATCTTGCTGCTAACAGATTTCTATAAAATCCTTAAGGTTCGCTATGCAACATCACCGAGTCAGACTAACGATCGTGACTACGGCTTCACCCACAATGCCTAATCCACTAACGAAGCAGATCTCTAATGCAATATCATGCCGAGGACGGACACAATCAACCCGATGGATCCTCTTGAATCATGGCAACACGAATCCCTCTCACTTGAGAGATCCGGTGCCTAGAATGCTTCAAATAAACCAAGAAAAGTGTAGATGCCATGCAGACATCCTAAAACCGAGAGGAGAAGTGTCGTTGCCCTTCAACTCCTCTTTTTAGCCATGAAATCTTGTTTTGCACAGATGAAAACATGTGCCTCCAAGTGCTCTTCACTGATCTGAACTCGGAACAACGATCGGAGCTCTGAAGCTTCATCAATGGCCAAGAAAGCACTCCTTCCTCCTCCTCCGCTCTCTAACTCTCAAACCCTAACCTTCATCTAGAAAAGAGAAGAAATGTGGGGGAAATCCCGCGCAGCCCTTCTTAAACCCTTTAGACAGAGGATCCTGGGCATTGTGATCAGTTATGATGCGAGATCGGACAGCTTGGAATTTAAATTACGGAACTTCATAAATTAGCCTTCGACTTTCGTCGAGCGGCTCTACATCTCAGCCAAAAATTTTTCAAATTGATAGAGCTCGACGAACAACCTTCGAGCTCGACGAATGGCCTTCGAGCTCGATGAACGTCCTTCGAACTCGACGAACGACCTTCGAGCTCGACGAACGGCCTTCGAGCTCGACGAACGACCTTCGAGCTTGACGAACGGCCTTCGAGTTCGTCGAACAGCCTTCGACGTTTTTTGAACTGCCTCGAGTTCGTCGAACTGCCTCGAGTTCGTCGAACTTCCACGAGTTCGTCGAACTGCCTCATGTTCGTCGAACTTCCTCGAGTTGTCGAATGATCTTCGACGTTCGTCGAACTGCCTCGGGTTCATCGAGCGATAACCTCCACAGATTGAACTTTCGAAAAAACTGCGGTGTTACACTCGGCGCCATGATAGTCGACGAATTTGCCTTAAGAAAATCCAGAAAAGTAGCGTCGAGATGATTCGATGAATTCGGTGTGTATCGATAAGTATATTCGACAAATTCGAAGAGTAACGTTAGATACATTCGATGAATTCGACGAGTATACTTGATGATACTCGACGAATTTTACTTAACTATTTCCCCAACTTTCTAGATATTCTGCCATAAGTGCATATGATGAATTCGACAAGTGCTAGTAGGTATATTCCATGAATTCAACGAGTATCAATGTGTATACTCGACGAATTCAACGAATATCCCTTACCATACTCGACGAATTTTACTTGGGTAAAATTTATGTTCTCCTGAATTCAACTTATTCTTCCTTGATCCTTCTCATGCACCTGGTGTAGAAGTACACCCAAAGAGAGAGATTACGCGTGAGTCAACACAATAGCCTACATAATGACGGATTACATTGTATAGTCCTATGTTTATTAACCCACCACTGTAATCTAACATTGGTGTGCACTTAGCAATGTAAACCTGCAAGTACACAACTAAAAACACAATATCAAATACAATCATAATTCATCTAAGCTTAACTGGACCCTTCTTCAAATCAGGGTTATTGTGGATACATATCCAACACTGGAGTCAGTCAAACTCAACATCTTCTGAGTTTGAAGAAGAAGAAGCCTACATAGGCCTATTTGCTACTGAAGAAGAGGATGAAGACTATCCTACTGCCAAGATAGGTATCATGGCCCCTCTATTACATTCAGATAGTGACTTAGAGGAGGATGATGATGAAGAAGATGCCAACAGCTGCTATGGGCTGATGGCCATGTCCGATGAAGAATCCAACCAGGGTCAGCCTGGTCCAAACACGGTATACACTCTATCCAGCTCCTCTTCTGACTAAAATTATGAGACTAGTCCAAATTCTGATGCATCAACATCCTGTGATGAATATGGGTCAGAATCTGAAGAAGATGCCAATCAATTGATTGACAAGTATGGAGCCCGTCTGTATACTTTTAAAAGGAGCAAGAAGTTGGCCAAGAAGCAAGCTGAGGAGATTACCTCCCTTCATCTAGCTGCTTCCCAGCAGACTGAGACAACATCCTTGATGGATTAGAAGTCAAGGAAATCCAACCAACTAAAGATCATAACACTCATCCAGATTGGGACCATTAAGTATAAGAACAGTCTCAATAGGGATCTTGAGGAAAAGCTCCAAAGGGAGAGAAGGATTGTGGCTAGTTTATCTAAGATAACGTCAGTGTTACCCTTAATAGAGTCCTCCTCTAAACATGGTAAGAAGGAGTTGAGATTCAAGGGAAACACTATAGTTGCCCATCCCAAAGGGAAAGGCAAAGTTCCAACTCAGCCCCTGACATGTAAGCCTCCCATCCCTTTTAATAAGGTGATGTTGCCTTTAAACAGGTATGACCAAGAAAGTATTTATGGTCACTGGATGAATGGTAGATCCACAAGTGTTGACAAAAGTGTTCACAGCTATGGTGAAAGATATAGAATGTGAGAGTTCCTTTAAGGCTCCCTATGAGGAAATTCAAATGGCCCATCTTTGACCATTTGTATTTGGTGCTAAAGCCCCCACTCTTAAGAATATGGTAGTGTCCAACTCTCAAGGTGAAAGTGAGCTGTTAGATTAGGAATACTCTAGAGAGGGGGTGAATAAAGTATTTAAAGCTTATAAAATTTTCTAGCTATTACAGACAAGTCCTACTGCTGTAAGAAATAGATTAAAAGATAAAAAACAGCAATAACTAACTAACAATCACAGCCACAACAATAAACAAAAGAAAAGGCAACCAGACGACGCAAGAAATTTATAGTGGTTCCCAAACCTGGGTACATCCACTCTTCTACCACCCTGGTAGGAATCCACTCAAATTTTTGATCAGGTGCCTGACACCAATGAGATTTTGATCAGGTGCTCAAAAACCAAATCTCAAGTCTTTTGGTCAGGTGACTTGTAACCAAGAATCACTTTTGAAGGGAGATGACAACCCTTTATACAGAGAGGGGTGAGAGGTGATGGTGTCTTCTCTGTCAACAATCAGAGAGAAGACAAGTGGATATGATATTAGTAAGTAGCTCCCCCTGAGATGTAGAATAGTTCAGGGAAATCTGGAACTTTGTTGCAGGGTGATAGTCCTTCAGTCTTTAAGCCTTTATCAGAGAAATCTGCAGGAACTTCTTGACAGATGGAGTAGTTATTGTACTTTGAAGTTTCCTGGAGTGATGAAGAAAGAAGACTCTTGATTTAGATTGATTGTTCTTCTTCTTCAATAGCTGATCTGTCTCTGGCCTAGGGCTTCTTTTCTGTATCAGAAAGCTGTGAAAGAATGATGGAGCAGAGAGACTCTTGAAGACAGATTGACTGTGATTCTCTATATGTCTGTGTGTCTCTATGTATGCTGTGTTCTTGTCTATCTGTGTATACTGTGTTCTTTTCTGTCTTCAGGAAAAGAGAAAAATCTCTTTTATATTTTCTGAAGGAATTTGTCTTTCGAAATTTGAATTCCTCTGCTGCAATCAATGCTGACGTCCTAGATAATAAACTGCATTGATTTATTTCCCCAACTGTCCCTTGGAAAAATGGAAAGCAATAATTCTAATGAAAGCTGTGATCAATGCACCATCCAACGGTAATATTCAGAGAATATTTTATCATTAATCATTCAGAAATTATTGCCATAGAGTGAGGAAAGAGGAAAAAAATACTAAGTCTGGAATCATCGAACAGATGACAGAAATCGTCGTGCTATGTCCACTATTCGTCGAGCTGAGTTGCTGTGTTCGTCGATCAGATAACTTCTATTCGTCGAGCTGACTTCCAAGATCGTCGATCTGATAACAACATCGATCTGATAACAGAACTGTATGCTTTAGAAACTTTGCCTTTTCTGTGTCTGAAATTCGTCGAGCTAATAACTGGCTTCTTCGACTGGAGTTGATTCTGGACTTAGAAAAAATTGAGAAGCTTCTTGTTGAAGTAAAGGATCCAGAAATTGTAGACCAGAGAACTAAGTTCGTCGACCTGAGTCTAGAGAACAACTAAACTTGGAATACTAAAGGTTGAATCCAAAGATCGTCGACCTGAGAATGAAGTTCGTTGAGCTGTCTTGAGTGTGTCAACACAAGTCCTGTGTGTCGACACAGTTGGCTTCAGGTGTCGATCTTAAGTGTGTCGACACAAGTCCTATGTGTCGACACAGCTGACTTCTGGTGTTGATCTTGAGTGTGTCGACACAAGTCCTGTATATCGACACAGCTGACTTCTGGTGTCGACACAATTGGTGTCGACAGTTATTCTGTGTGTCGACACAATTCCTCTATGTGTCGACACAACCTTTCTAAAGTGTTGAAGTGTAGTGTCCAAAGTTCGTCAACCTGAGCACCAAGTTCGTTGAGCTCAGCTCAGAGAATTTTCACTGAGATTGTCGAGCTGAGCATGACAATCGTCGACCTGGGTTCGACGAACGTCGAACTCGTTTTACTTGGTCTCTGGAAAATCTCTAAGTCTTTGAGTCTCTGGCAGTCTGATGATGGCTGGTCCATGTGATGTTACTACTGAGGACATGGCCTAGAATCAAGGACACAACCTTGACCCTAACTATACATTGTTGGTCATAAGATCCTAAGTTAGTGAACCTAGCCCAAATCTTACTAGGGATCCAACAATCTCCACATATTTGGGTGAGGTCACTAATTACAGACTCAAATCAAACTGAAAAAAACAAAGCAGAAAAAACATATATCTGGCAGAGATCAATAACACATGCAGCAGATATATATACATAAGCTTTGTTCAAAATATAGAGCAGTTATAGATAATTGTAGAAAACAAAGAGTTCAAAATTTACTTCATCTGTTTCTTTTCCTTTGGCATTTCTTGCTTGCTCTTCTCTCCAGGCTTTGTAAACACAATCTCTCTATTTGGATCTGAAGCTTGCACTTTTGTCATAGTCATATCAGCAGCCCCTATAATCTTCAAAGATGTATCCCTGGGGACAAATGCTTCTGGGTGCAACTTCATGTAGTCATCAACATTGAAAAATTTGTTTGCTTTCTCAAATCTCTTAAGTTCCTCTTTCCTGTACTTTGACATTGTTGAATATCCAGAAGGATCCTTTCCTTCAGCTTTTGCTTTGTTAATCATAGAAAGGCCTACTAGTTCCTGGAACCTTCCCATTCTAGCAGTAGTAGCTGTTTCTGGATCTACAAAAGGAACAGGAGGAAAGGATGGTCTTTTAGAGCCTTCCGCTGGTTGATGTTCAGTGAATTGTTGTTGTTGCTGTTGACGTTGCTACTGCTGTTGATGCTGCTTTCCTGAAGAATACTGCCTGTGCTGGCTGCTTCCATATGATCTCCCTTGGTGTCTTTGATATATTTGAAGTGGGGTAGATCTTTGAGAAGATGTGCTTGAAGCACCAGCAGCTGGAGGAGGTTGAGGAGGTGGATCTTTTCTGAATCTTTGAATTGGAGGAGGAGAGTACCTTCTACTTTTCTTCCTCTCCTTCTGCTAATTTTTGGATAACCACATCCAAGATGGCATCCCTTTGTATGGAGTTATCTTTTGGAGAATATAATAGGGAGTGTCATTGTTTGGATTTGGCTTTGGAGCAAGAGGAGGAGGAGCTTTTCTTTTCTTAGAAACTGGCTTCCTCTTGGGCTCATCATCAGAATCATCATCCTCATCCTCATGATCATCATCAGATCTCTGAGGGTTATCATATAACTCATTTAAAGCTTCTAGAGCCTCAACAAAAATGATAGGCTTTTCAGGTAGAGATGGAGCTTGAGCAGGAACTTTAATAGGAGCTGGAGGAGAAGCCACAGGAGAAGCTAGAGAACTAATTCTGACAGTGCTTTCAGCAGCTGCCTTTTCTTCATCTTCAATATCAGCCAGGATCAAGTCATCCAGAGCTGGCATGGGAGAGTCATCCATTACAAAAGTTGGAGCAGTGATGAATTCTTCTAGAGATGGCATGACTACTGTCTTTGAAACAACAAAAGTATCCCTGAGTTGCTTGGCAACATTTAGAGAGATTGGGGAAGTATATGGAACAATAGCCAAGGATGGCTTAGTGTATACTGCTGGAATAACTTTCAAAAATGTAGTATCAAAAACTTTCAGTAATTGAACTAAGTCTACTGTGGTATTTAACATGAAATCACCAACAGAAAGAATTTCTTCAGTAACTATTTCTTCAGTAACTGACTCATCAAAGTCCATGTCAGTCTCAATGAAATGAATAAAAAAAATTAAATCTGTATCATCTGGTATAAATTCTGTATCTGTTATTACTGCCTCTGTATCTGCTATTGCTGGAGCTGGAGAAACTAAGACTGGAGCTACTGCTAGAGCTACTTCAGCTTCTTCATTAAGCATCTTCCCCTGCCTGGGTTCAGTGTGAACTGGAGCCAGGCCCCTGAATGAAGAGGGGGCAGCAATGAAGGTAGAGAGTTGAGCAGAAAGGGTGGAGATAGAAGTAGCAAGAGGTGTAATGGCCTCTGTTATAAGAGATTTGAGTAGAGGAGTGATGAGAGGAATTACAGAGGAGATGGTCGAGGGATCCAGAGTTGGAGTAGTAGATGGTTCAGTAGAATGTTGGGTGGAGACATTTTGAGGGATGGTAGATGTTGGAGATGGTGGAGGAGGGACATATGTCATGGGGACATCCTGAGTGGATGGATGTGGAGGAGGAGGAGAATTGGGAGGAGATGTCAGGAGATTGAAGGATGGTATGGAGGATAAGTGTGGTGAAAGAGGAGATGAAGGTGGTGTTGGAGCTAGTAAATCAGTGGGGATTGAGGTGATTGAGGTGGAGTGGGTGATGACTTGTTTTAGTCATCATTTTTTGGGGTAGTTTAGTATTCAAATTTCTTAAGTATATTTATATTTTTGTGTATTATTATGCTTGTTTTGTTTTATTTTATCATTAATGTCTTTTAGTTATGATATTTTAATTCCAAAGTTTTATTTATATGTTTTATGTATTTTATGTTTTGTTATGTTTAGTTTTAATTTTAATAACTAATGTTTTATTATGATATGTTGTGCTTAATTTTATGTTTAAAAGCTATCTATGTTTTGTCATAAAAAATTATAACTAATGTGTTGTGTTATTTTGTTTTATTTGTAGGTTCATGGCCCAACTACATGCAACATGGAGCAGCCCTTGTACATGAATGCAGCCCACTTCAACATTGATGCAGCCCGACCCCCCTCCATGGTGCAGCCCAACATCTCTCCAAATCACCCTACCCGAGCCTACATCAAACTCCACACCAAGCAGCCCACTCATTTGCATTGGTGGACCACATTCATGCATGTCCTCTCTCTCTCTCTCCCTCTCATTTATTGCATGCATGTATCCACTTTCTCATGCATGGCCAGCCACTTGCCACCCCATGTTTCCTCTCTCTCCTTTTTATCCACTCTTTATTATCATCCATCCCCTCTTGTTTACTCTCTTTATTTTATTTCATTTCTTTTAAATGCTATGCAATGAATCCACCTTCCTCTCTCTCCTTCATTTAATGCCATACATGAACATCCCCAAGTGCATGGCCGGCCACATCCTTCTCCCCCTTTATTTCCACCATTTTCTAGAACCTTCTCCCTCTCCTATAAAAGGAATCCCTTGCCTCTTGATTTAAAAAGAAGTAGTTTTGGTAGAGAAAGTTCTGCAAGTAGTTTTAGTTCAAAGTAGTCTCTGTTAGCTAGTTCATGAGAATTTCTTTCCTTGTTGTAGTTTTTATTGTAATTTCCTTTTTGTAGTAGAATAGCATTGTCCTATTTTAATTTTTGTGTATTTCCTTTTCTTAAGCAATGCAAATGACTTCTCTTTCTTCTATTTTGTTTTCTTCCTCTATTATGCTTAGTTAATTATATTTTGCGCCCGATCGCGATGAGCTTTGCGATAAAATAACACTTCTTTAATTTTATGTTTGCATTTGTATTTCTCCTATTTTTGATCCTTCTTTGATTTTTATCGCGTTGACTCCATGTTCCGGTATACGGTAGTAGGCAAATGATCTCATTTCATAGAAGTCAAGAGACTCATTGATTTGAAAGATCACTCAAAGAAGGAAGGAGTTGCACTCAATCCTAGAGATAGGACAACGTAAATCCTCCGGATTGGAGTCAAATCCAATAGTGCGGGTCACTTCGGTAATGCGACTTTAGGCCATTTTGACTTGTAAAGAGATTTCGGTCAAAACGTCTATAAGTTAGGGGATTTAATGCTCTAGCGAGATTACTTCCTAATATCGGGTCCGTCACGGTCTTAATAGTATTGCAAATGCTAAACTAATTTATTTCGATATTTTATTTCAAAGTGAATCGTCGATCGAGCACTCTTTCGCAATATTTTATTTCTCTTTTAATTAAGCTTAGTTCATTTTAATTTTCAAACCCATCAATCGTTCGGTAGGATAATAGAATTGTTGTGAGTAATAGTACTTGCCTACCCCGAGTTTTTATACGACCTTGATATATTTTTATCACTATACTCTAAAACGATAGGTACACTTGTCTATTTGGATTGTAGTCCATGAGACGATTTTTACGCATCAAGTTTTTGGCGCCGTTGCCGGGGACTATTTTATGCAATATTACGAAAGCATCGAGTTTATTACTTCTACTAAAATTCTAAAAACAAAAATATTTTTTTTTAACAAAAAAAATATCAAAAAATTTAAGTTTTCTTTTTCTTTTTGGTAACAGTTTTTTTATGGAATCGTCTTATTTTGGCGCATTTTGTAATTTTTGTGGGTCGCCAGACCACTTTTATTCTGAATGTCTTTTTCCTCTTGAGGAGGATAACTATTCGGATATCCCGGATTGTTTCCTTCCTCCTTTGGAAGACACTTCAATGGATACTCCAGTGTGCTTCTTACCTTTTGAGGATGACAAGACGTCTCATCATGCTCTCTCTTTTTCTGAAGACGTTTGTGATTCCATTTCGCTTCAAACTTTAACTGTTCCAACTTTTTCTAGTTTTAGCGAGTCTTTTTCTTCTTCTTCTTTTATTTTAGATAATTCTTCTTTAGTCCTCTCTACGCATTTTTCTCCCGAAGTTTCACAAGTCTCTCCTTCTCCTTGTGAAATTTCCGTTGATGAAATTTCTTTTTCTACTTCTTCTTTTGACGACCCCTTATTTCCCATTTTATATACGTCGGAGTTCTTCTATCACTCCGTCCGTTCATTTTCGGGCGTCATTCCATTTAAGATTCCACCCCATGTCGGTGCGATTCTTTAATTTCTCTCTTTTTTTGATATACTCTCCTAAGCGCATACTTAGGGAGTTACCTCTTCACTTTAGTTTTAATTTTCCATTTAGCTAACCAATAACATCGGGCTCCGACGACGTTAAACAAAGAGCGCTCTTGGGAGGCACCCCTTCTTATCACTTTTGTTCTTTCTTTTTCTTTTTGTTTGCTTCTTTTATTTTGCAGGAATAATGCCCCCGGCGGTTCGTTTGGCTCCATCCTTTCCTCTCTTCCTTAGGCCTGAGCCGGTGTCCAGCTCAAGCATGGGGAAACGATGCGGCCTCACGAGAAAGCATGGGGAGCGACATCTGCATTCGGCCTTATGAAATCGGGGAAGTCGTTTTCTTTTTTAGTATTTATTTTATTGCATCTCCCCTCTTTTTTTTTCTTCCTTTTTCTTTCTTATTTTTATTTTTCATTGAGTGCAATGAAAAGTTTAAGCATGGGGGAGAGTTTAGTTAATTTTATTCTTCCTTTTTCTTTCACAAAAAAAAATCCAAAAAATCTTTTGCTTTCTTAAAATAAAAAAAAATTCCAAAAAATTTAGTATAGTTATTTTAAGATTTTTAGGAGTTTTTATCAAAAACAAAAAAAAATAGAAATACAAAAAAATCAAAAAAACAAAAATTATAAAATCAAAATTCAAAAATTTGCTTAAATCTATTTGAAAATCAAAATACAAAATTGTTTTATATCCTTATTTTTTTGTTTCTTCCAGTGATGTGTAGGCCCGTGCGGTTTTGTAGTTTTATGTAGATTTCCTTGAATTGGTTTTCTAAATTTATCATTTTAACATAGCCTAGTTTTGTAACAGCCTAATTTTTTTCAGCATGCAAAATTTCGGGTGACACGGCCTGGGACACGGGCGTGTCCCAGGGCATGTCCTGCTCGGGTGCGGAGTCATGCCGAGATCGACGAAAGTCATTCGACGGAAAGTGTTTGGGTGGTCACGCCCTGGATTACGGGCATGACAGAGGCCGTGTTCTGCTCGGGTTCGGCGTCAGGTCGACGAAATGTTGTGTTCGATGAATTGAGCTCGACGATTTAGCAACTGCTTCGTGGGCTGGCAAATCATCAAATGGAAATCGTCGAATGCTGGGGAAATCGTCGAACGCGCGGAATCGTCGAACGGAGATCGTCGAACGCGGGCCCAATCGTCGAGCGCTGGGCCAATTCGACAATCGCTGCCCGATCGTCGAACGGATATCGTCGAATGCACGGAATCGTCGAACGGAAATCATCGAACGCGTTGTTTGATGATCGCTGGCGGGCTCGACGATCGCTGGTGAGCTCGACGATCGCTGCTGAATCGTCGAACACAGATCGTCGAACGCAGATCGTCGAACGCAGATCTTGGTTACGAGAGTGACTTGGCTGACACGGGGCGTGTCCCGTGGCGGTGACCTATTTTGGGGATAAGGCGGGTTGAGCGCCGCTTTGAGGACACGACCTGTGACACGGGCGTGTCACAGGGCGTGTCGGACGAGAAAATCGATTTTCCCGATTTTTCGTAGCCGTCCATTTTTCTCAGCTTGGATCCAAAGGCTGTGCTTCTTTCCTGCTTCCTTAAGGCCAAAAACAGAGACCGTATGCTCATTTTATTATTGCCTTCATCTTTCTAAAAGTTTAGAGAGAGAAAGGGAAAGGAAGACGTCGAAGAAGAAGAGGGGCTTTCAGTGGTGGAGCTTGTAAGTGTCCAGCGGTGATTCGAGGCCATATTAGCGGAGGAAAAACTCTTCCTCGCCAGCTAGGAACTTCATGGCATCAAAGCGGTCGTCAAGGGTAACGACTTTTCTTCCTAGCCATGTGAAGGCTTCCTTTTTGGCATATGTTTGTGATTCCCCCACGAAGAGGTGGCTGATTTTGGGAGTCTTTGGGTGGATTCATGAAATCCCCTTTATTGGCATATAGATCCGGAATTGGAGTACGGATAGGCATGCTGTGTGAAGCCCATCTGGACAGGTTGGTCTGGATTAGTGATGTTGCATACGAACCGGAGAAGACTCCATGATAAACGTGTAGTTTAAGGAGTCAACGGGTTATGCCTGTGAAGGGTAGTAGCAGGAAATACTGGAGTGGTAGTCCAGGAAAATATCTGTTTTATGCTTGTGCTATTGGGTCGTACCTGTGAATGAGTAACAGGAAGTACTGGTATGACCAGGAAAGGCCCTTTGTGATGCTTGATGTCGTAGGTGGTACCTGTGAAGAGAGTAGCAGGAAGTACTGGTGTGTCTAGAAAAGACCCCGGACATTTGTGATCTTGCGGTGTCGTACCTGTGAACGAGTAACAGGAAGTATTGGTGTGCCCAGGAAAAACCCGCTGATGTTGTAAGATGAATGGATGTAATAAATACCCAGGCTTGAATGCCAAGAATACGATTGGTGAGACCGACCCGCTCTTTTGATTAAGCCGCGAGTACGCCATACTCGGTGAAGGAAAGGCGATTTGAGCAACGGGGGGTGGAGGATCCGACCCGCGTTATGTCCATCCGACGTGGACCAGAAGGTGCGGTCTGTTGGAGCGCATAGCGAGAGTCTTAGGCCTGCGTGCCATGATACAATGGGAGGCTACAACTCTGGCTGCACGCCATGGAGTAAATGCTCAAGAGAGTTGCCGTTGGGTTGTAGCCCTAATACGGTGGTGGGAAACTGGTTCGTCGGTACACCAAGAATGTGCCCTGAGTGCACAGATCGTCGGGCCGAGTGGCTGACGATTATGATGGCATGTGTGTGCGTGAGAGCACATTTGTGTGAATTATATACATGCTTGTTAATGCTATGCCGGCAGGGAAGAATACCGCTGCCCCGGGAAAAGGGGTAGGTTCGTTATAATTGGGTCAGCTGAACGCTAACTGTTGCTTCTGTTTGCCACCGTTGAGTGGATTGTCCCAATACAGGTGTTGGAGAGCCAAGCGGGACGCATAAAGGTTGATGTCTCTGCTGCTGCTGCTAACCCTTGAAGGCTATTTGAAATGATGTTGTGTTTTCTTTTAGTGTGGTCGGCCTGCGCGACAATGTTTAGGCCACTGTTTGAAAGCCATGTAAGGCCATAAGGCCAACTTCCGTGTTGTTGTAAGACATTCCTATTATAGATATACAATGTGGAGTTGTTTTCTCTATTGGACATTCAAGTGTGGAGTTCAAGTTTTAGTATTGGCTTCCGCTAGAATGTAATGTGCTAAGGTGTGATGCGCTATTCTGGTATCATCCCGTAACTATTCCGCCTGTTTTGTGATATATGTTGTGGGGCCCCGACCGGACCTTCTAGTATATACCATATGAACGGATGGGGTTGTTACATTTTTGGTATCAGCTACCTTGTTCTTTCCCTCTCGAAGTCGTGGTCGACTTCTTTTGTGGGGTGGCGAGCACATATCTGCGCAAACCATGTTTATACGATTGAACTCCTGAATGTCCATGATAGGAATGCAACTTTATGTGTTTGCGGAACCTGTGTGTTCCTATTTTGTGTTGTTTGCTTGTGTAAGGCCGCTAACGTGTGTGTCTTGTCCACCTTTAGGTGACACGGAGTGGAGCTGGGCAGTCAGAGCCCCGACATTCTGATGAAAGTACGGCACCAGCCGCGGTGCCTACACCTCCACAGTCTGCGGAACATGTGCGTTTAGTTGCTGAGGCTTTGTTTGCCATGATCCAAGGACAGCCACTTAGGAAGGAACAACCGGCTGTGAGGCCAGAACAGGTGGCGGGAAGGCCTGAACCTGTAGTGGATGTTGCTCCTCGAGCGGCTGAGAAGCAGTTGACGCGGTTTATGAGTTTCCATCCGCCTACATTTTCGGGAGCGGGAACTCCTACGCAGGCTGAGGATTGGCTATCGCGCGTCAAGCGAATCATGACGACGATTGGATCGGAGGAATATCAGAAAGTCACCTTAGCTACCTTCCTGCTTGAAGAAGAAGCTAGATTGTGGTGGGATGATATGGAGTTACATCACTTGGCGGGTCATCCCTTAACACAAGTATCGATGGAAGAATTCTCCCGACTCTTCCTAGCGAAGCACCTTCCTGCGGCTCAACGGATAGCCATGGAGAATGAATTCCAAAGGCCAATGCAAGGTGATGGCAGTGTTGACGCGTACCTACATGAGTTTACACGCTTGGGGCGGTATGCGGGTTCTATTTTTGCTGATGAGCAGAGGAAGACAAATAGGTTCTATGAAGGACTGCGGGACGATCTGAGTTTCCTGGTTTCTAGTTCTGTGAACCAAGGCTTCCAGGCATTGGTCGACACTGCGAGTGCGCTGGAAAAAGATATGAAGAGGGTGCAGGGGAAGAGGGCTTTGACTGTGACGCAACCGGAGTGGAAGGTGCCCTGACCTGGGAAACCATTTTATAAGAAGAAATGGGGCAAGAAGTCCAAGACAAGTGGACAAGCTCCTTCATCAGTTGCATCTGGAGCAACGTCGGGGGCTACCTCAAGGCCGGATACTCGTACATGCTTCAATTGTGGCCGGGTGGGTCATATCTCTCGAGAGTGTCGGGTGCCGCCAAAGAATGAAAAGAAGGCGGGAGCATCGTATGCGGAGAAGGGCAAGGCAGTAGTGGACTCCTCTGCCTCGCAGGCGCAGCCCCGGGTCTACAATCTTGGCCTATAGGAGGCCATCAAGCAGAGTGACGTCGTCACAGGTATGAGTTTAGTTTGGCATATTATATTGCTTGTATGCTTTTCTTAGTGCATATGTGTTTGCGGTTTGCGTGTGTGACATGATTGGCACAGGCTTTGTGATGATTCGGGACACGCTGGAGCGAGCACTGTTTGATACGGGTGCGTCGTATTCTTTTCTGTCTAGCGAGTTCATAGCGCTGCTTGGGATACCGAGTCGTGTAAAGACAGATAGCGTCAGAGTGGTGTTGCCGAATGGCTGTTGGATGCTTGCAGATCAAGCTTGCGATGTGGCAGTCCAAATCGGAAGTCAGGATTTCAGTTTCACTGCATCTGTATTACCGATATCAGAATTCGACGTGATATTTGGTATGGATTGGCTTGCAGAGGAGCATGCCTTGATTGATTGCCAGTCCAAAGAAATCACGTTGGGCCAGAATATCTAATAGGAGACAAAGTTCGCGGGTATGCGAGGAGTGGGCGGGACGTTGATGTCTGGACTCCAAGTAGTCAAGGCTATTCGGAATGGTGCGGAGTGTTACTTCACACTGATTCAGACTGTTGAGCCTAAGGCCAGTGTGTGCGAGGTTCCGATTGTGTCGGAATTTATAGATGTGTTTCCCAAGGATGTCCCTATGCTACCACCCCAGCGGGAGATTGACTTCATGATCGAGTTGGTGCCAGGTGCGAAACCTGTGGCCCGCTCGCCATATCGCATCGCGCTAAAGGAGATGGCTGAGTTGAAGGTCCAACTACAAGAATTGCTGGAGCAAGGTTATATACGACCAAGCATGTCACCTTGGAGCGCGCCTGTGCTTTTTGTGAAGAAGAAAGACGGTGGCTTGCGGTTATGTATAGATTACCGCGAACGGAATAAGATGACCGAGAAGAATAAATAAACGATACCTCGGATTGATGAGTTGTTCGATCAGTTGGTGGGCTCGACCGTCTATTCGAAATTGGACCTGAAGTCTGGTTATTACATTTGAGAATTCGAGAAGGTGACATTCCCAAAACCGCATTTGGAACGCGTTACGGGCACTATAAGTTCACAGTCATGCCATTTGGACTGTGCAATGCGCCCTCGGTGTTTATGGATTTGATGCACCACACATTCCGAGAGTACCTGGATCTGTTTGTGATCGTGTTCATTGATGACATCCTGGTGTACTCGAAGTCGAAAGCTGAACATGAGACACATTTGTGGTTGGTGTTGAATATATTGAGGCAAAATAAGCTCTATGCCAAGTTCTCGAAGTGCGAGTTTAGGTTATCGTCAGTGGCTTTTATGGGCCATGTAGTGAGTGGAGCGGGCATAGCAGTGGATCCTGCAAAGATAAGGGTCATAGAGGAGTGGCCAGTATTATCTTCTGTGGCTGAGGTCAGGAGTTTCATTGGACTTGCGGGCTACTATCAAAGATTTGTTGAGAATTTCTCGCGGATCGCTTTGCCGCTAACCATGCTGACGAGAAAAGAGCAGAAGTTCGTTTGGACGGCAGAGTGCGCACGAGCTTTTGAAGTGCTGAAGGTTCGGTTGACCACGGCGCCGGTGTTGTCTTCGCCAAGTTGGACCGATGGCTTTGTTATTTATAGTGATGCCTCAGGGAGAGGCTTAGGTTGCGTTCTTCTGTAGAATGGAAAGGTAATTACTTATGGCTCACGCCAACTGAAGGTCCATAAACGAAATTATCCCGTCCATGACTTGGAATTAGCGGCGGTGATTTTTGCACTAAAGTTGTGGCGACACTATCTTTATGGAGTGAAGGTGGAGATCTATACAGATCACACGAGCTTAAAGTACCTATTGGAGCAGAAGGACTTGAATATGCGATAACGAAGGTGGTTGGAGTTCCTTGGGGACTACACTTTCAAGATTCACTATACGCCCGGAAAGGGTAATGTAGTCGCGGATGCCTTGAGTCGGCGGACTCCGGCAAGAGCAGCTTGATTGCAATAGCATGATGAACGTCTCATCCAGGAGTTAGAAGCGTTGGAGATTTATTGTGTTGACAAGAATTCTACTACCACTGCATGTCTAAACTGGATGGAGGTGCAATAAGACCTTGCGGACCGAGTTCAACGGGCAACGAAGTTAGATGAAGATCTCTTATGCTATGTTAACGAGGGGCCAGAGGGCAAATTCTCCTAAAATGACGGTCTTTTGCGAAAAGAGGGCCATTTGTGCGTCCCAAATGTGGGTAAATTGAGGGAAGAACTGATGTATGAAGCGCATTATACAAAGTATTCCATTCACCCTGGAAGCACGAAGATGTTCAATGATAAGAAAAAGCTATTCTGGTGGTCAGGGCTCAAGAGAGATGTTGCCCTCTATGTGGCCAAATGCCAAACATGTGCGATGCTGAAGGCGGAATACCAAAAGTCGGGTGGTTATTTGAAGTCGCTACCGATCCCAGAGTGGAAATTTGATGATATTTCCATGGATTTTGTGCACGGGTTGCCGAGATCTCAGCGAGGAAATGATTCCATTTGGGTGATTGTTGACCGGCTAACTAAAGTGGCATATTTTCTCCCGAACAGGCGGGATGATTCGGTCGAAAGTTTGGCAAAATTATATGTTGACCAGATTGTACAGCTTCACGGTGTTCCTCGGAGCATCGTAAGTGATCGAGATGAGCGATTCACATCAAATGATTGGAGGCTAGTTCACCGACTGTTGGGCACGAAATTGACACTCAGTACGACCTTTCATCCCCAAACGGATGGCCAAACTGAACGTACCAACAGAACTACGGAGGACATGCTCAGGATGTGCGCCCTAGACTTTGGAAAGAGATGGGAAGATCATCTCTACATGGTGGGGTTTGCATATAATAACAGCTACCAGGCGATCATTGGGATGACACCATATGAAGCGCTATATGGAAGGAAGTGTCGTACTCCCTTAGCTTGGGTAGAAGTGGGCGAAGAGCGAGTGTATAATCGAAATGAGGTCGATGAAGCAAACTCAACCATTTGGATGATTCAAGAGAAGCTACTCATTGCTCAAGATCGACAAGCGAAGTACTACAACGCCAAGCACCGGAATGTGGAGTTCGCAGTTGGTGATTGGGTCTACTTGAAGATCAAGCCCTTCAAAGGTGTCTCCCGGATTCGATGTTTGAAAAAGTTGAGTCCAAGATATTTGGGTCCATTTGAAGTGGTTGAGCGAGTCGGAGAAGCGACATATCGGCTAGCTCTTTCGGCAGACTTGGGTGGATTACATGATGTGTTTCACATCTCGGTGCTTCAGAAGGTCGTTAGTGATCCAGCTCAAGTGATCGCGGATGATCGTGTGCCGGTGGAGTATGGGCTAACAACAAGAGTTAGACCCATTCAGATCGAGGATCGAGCTGAGAAACAATTGCGGAACAAGACAGTCGGAATGGTTAATGTTTAGTACATTGGAAAATATGTACCAGATTTGAAGAAGCCTCACCCTACTCAATGATATGCATCAAGGTGTATTTGATGTTGTTTTGAGTTTATATGTACAGGTTAAGTAATTGCAGGAAATGCAGAAAAATTTCTAAGTCCATGTGTCGACACCTAGAGAAGCTGTGTCGACACTTATGAAGGCATGTGTCAACACTGGAGAAAAGCTGTGTCGACACTTGGAGTTAATTGTGTCGACACTTGGAAAGGCTGTGTCGATACCAGAATCAACTGAGTCGACACCCAGAGGCTGTGTCGACACACAAGAATACTTAGTCGACATCAATTGTGTCGACACCCAGAGGCAGTGTTGACACACAGAAGACTTTGTCGATATCAACTGTGTCGACACACAAGACTTGTGTCGACACACAATAGAGTTTCAACAAAGTTAAAGAGAAGAAGTATTTGTGTCGACACACAGAGGCAGTGTCGATATACAGAAGATCTTTTCGACATCAAATGTGTCGACACATGGTAGAATTTCAACAAAGTACATTTGTATGAAGAAAATAAGTGACTGTGTCGACACCACAAAGGCTTGTGTCGACACATTCAACAGAAGGCTGTGTCGAGAAGTATTAACAACAACAAAGGAGATGTGTCGACACCACCCAGGCTTGTGTCGACACTTAGTCCACTTGTGTCGACACTTAGTCTACTTGTGTCGACACATGAAGAAGTTCAGTCTCGACACTTTCAGACAGAGATCGTATTTCAAGAAGTGACTGGATGACTTGACAGCTGCCATTTCTAACCGGTCTACTGCAACTGTCAAAGCTGTCAGAAGTTTGTTAGAAACCGGATCAGCCGGTTACCATGGAGGAAGACTATATAAAGGCTTTCTCCTTCAACAGAATAAGTGGTAATTATAATTAAGATTGAAGATCTTACACATATATCTAACAACACAAAAAGAAGAAGACCTTTGACAGAAGATCTAAGAAGTTGGAGAGAGAGAGCTCTATCTAAGAAGTGCAGTTACTGAACCAGGCTTCCAAGAAAGATTCAGATTGAGATCTGAATCTCAAGTCAGAAGCTTATTGAAGATCAACTTCTCAAGAGTTCCACCCTAATGAGTTTAGATTCAAGAAGATTTGAAGAAAGCTAAAAGAGGTTGTGCTCTGCCATCAGTTTCTTCCAAGAACTGATCAAGAAACCATCCATCCCTTCTCTCTCTACCTGGGTGGTGGTAAAACACTTTGTAAACACTATTTTTCTGTAGGATCTATTCTAGATCTAAGCTGTAAGCCTATTATATAAAGGCTGAGTGTAGGAGAATATTTTCTCTGAGTGGTAGGCCTTGTTGAAGGATGAGGTAGGGCTGTGAGCCTAAGGTGTAGGAGATTGTGATCTCTGAGTGTAGGCCTTGTTGAAGGCTGAGGTAGGGCAGTTGGCCTGCGTTGTGGGAGTGTGGATACACTCTGAGTTGTAGGAACCCGGTTTGGGTTCTGAGCTGTAAGATCTGAGGATCTGAGGTGAAGTGCAGAAGTTAGGCCGAATCTAGCACACTGCTAGATAGGCGAAGGGTGAAAGTGGATGTACCTAGACCTTGGGGAACCACTATAAAATCTGTGTGCACTCTGTGATTGATGTTTTTGTGATTGTTGTGCTGTGTCGTTGTAGAATTTGCAATTTATGGTTAAATAACACAACAGATTTTCTGCCTTAAAAGCAAAAGAAAAAGTACACCTATTCACCCCCCCCCCCTCTAGGTGGTTAGGCACTAATTCTTTCAAGTGGTATCAGAGCCAGGTTACTCAAAGAAGGACTTAATAGTCTGAGGTAGATCCATAAGACAGAGTCAAGAGCAAGAAAATGGGTTCAGGGGAAAATCATAAGGAACTATGTTCTACGAAATTACCCATATGCAGAAAGGAGATATTTGGCATCTGGAAAGAATGGGTTAGGCTGTTTATGGAGGCTTCTGATCCAAGAATCTATATTATAGTAAAGGAGTGTCCTTATATTCCAATGAAGATTTCAGTTCTGGATGCAAACCAAAGAATTCCCAAGGATTATTCAGAGATAACCAAGGATGAGATCATCTTGGCAACTATGGATAAAAGAGCCCAGAATATCATAGTAAGTGTCGTTGATGATGAAACTTTTCAAAATCTGATTCACTGCAAGACCTCCAAAGAAATGTGGGATACTTTGATAGTCTACATGGATGGTTCTGAAGAAGTAAGATAAGATAGAAAATCTATGCTGAACCAGGAATATGAGAGTTTCAGACAAGGAAAGTCTGACAGTATAACTGAATGTTATAAAAAGTTCTATATAATAGTTAATGAACTGATGTCCTATGGAAGAATCTTCAGTACCTATGAACTGGATGATAAATTCCTAAGATCCTTGACAAAGGATTGGGACACTAAGATTTGTGCCATTAGGGAAGTGGCCAAACTTGCAGATATCTCTCCTCCAACCTTATTTGGAAAGTTGCTGTCATATGAGATGCAACTGATGGCTAGGAAAGAGGAAGAGAAAAGTGCAAAAGGGGAGCATAGAGAAAAGTCTGTGGCCTTCAAGGTTGAAGCCACTAAGAAAAATAGGAGGATGCCTCCATCACCTCCTAAGATAGTTGATGAAACTGCTTAGATAATTCAGGCAACCAGAATTCAGACAGCAGTGACTCAGATGAAGATTTTGCAGCATTTACAAGACAGTTTCAGAGATTCATGAAGAAGAAGCAGTGGAAGTCTAAGCCTTCCACATCTCAGCCTAAGGATGAGTATTATCAAAAGAGGAAGTCATCCAGGAAGGACAGGAGCAGGTCTAAGCCAAGCAAATCTACAACATCAAAGATAGTTTGCTACTGCTGTAATAGGCCTGGACATATTGTGGCTGAGTGTCCAGATAAAAGAAAAGAGACTGTAGATAAAAAGAAGAGTCAACACCAGAGCAAGAAGGAGAAATCCTTTGTTGCTAAGAAGGAGAAGAGCTTGATAGACCAATCTACTTCAGATTCAAAATCTGAAGCTGAGGCCTACATTGGTCTATATGCAGTAGATGAAGAAAAAGAGTTTCTCCAGGTGCTGAACTCTATATATGAATAAGAAGACCATCAGTGCAAGGGACTAATGGCTGTGTTAGAAGAATACAAGTGACAGGATCAGCCTGATCCTTGTAAGGTACAATGTATTACTAGAAATTCAGATTGTAGTACTAAGTCAGAGTCAGCAACATCTGCATCAAGTGATGTGGATGAGTCTGAGTCTGAAGGTGATATTCATCAGCTGATAGATGAATATGGAGATTTATTGCAGGCACTTAAGAAGAGCAAAAACCTGGCCAAATCTCAGGCTAAGGAAATTGTAGATCTTAAGTTGGCTGCATTAGATTCAGAGAAGTTGCTGGATCAAAAACTAAATGAGATTGCCAGATTGAAAAACATAACTGTTATTCAAATGGGCACAATCACATTCAAGAATGATCAGATTAGAAATCTGGAGGTTAGACTTCAGAAAGAGAAAGAGATTGTGGCAAGTTTTTCTAAGCCAAAATTTGTATTACCCTTAATAGATGACTTTGTGTCACAAAAGGGTAAGGCTGGATTAGGGTTTAAGAAAACAGCATGGGCTGCTAAGTCAAATAAGAAAGGCAAAGCTCCTGCACAAAATAAGAGACCTGCATGTTAACCTAGAAATCGGCGATCCTTCCCAAGGTGGCCAGCTGGCTCATCGTGACCCTTAGATTCTCCCTTTTTGATCGCGATGAGCCCCATCGTAGGCGGACAGTCTTCCCTATCCGCCTAGGTCTCCTAGCAATCGCATGCCCTACGGGACGGCGGGCTACTCCCATAGCTCCCCTCGCGGGACATGCGGTTGGGTTCACTAATCATGCAGTACTTTTCCTTGCAGGAGTCCGCCAACAGCATTGCCAGGAGCGGCCTCCCATTTTCGCCCAAGGGGCGGTGGTCTCTAGCCGCCGTCCGTCGAGGACGCCCACCGGGGACGACCTCCCTGCTGCCCGAGGGGCGGCGGCCTCCTGCCGCCGTCCGCCGAGGCCGCCCACCCGGGGCGGCCTCTGCCCGCCTGCCGGGCGGACTCCCCCTGGAGTCCGCCCAGGCTGCCCGCAAAGGGGCGGCCAGGCCTGCCGGGCGGACTCCCCCTGGAGTCCGCCCAGGCCACCCGCTAGGGGGCGGCCTCTGCCCGCCTGCCGGGCGGACTCCCCCTGGAGTCCGCCCAGGCCGCCCGCAAGGGGGCGGCCAGGCCTGCCGGGCGGACTCCCCCTGGAGTCCGCCCAGGCCGCCCGCTAGGGGGCGGCCTCTGCCCGCCTGCCGGGCGGACTCCCCCTGGAGTCCGCCCAGGCCGCCCGCAAGGGGGCGGCCAGGCCTGCCGGGCGGACTCCCCCTGGAGTCCGCCCAGGCCGCCCGCTAGGGGGCGGCCTCTGCCCGCCTGCCGGGCGGACTCCCCCTGGAGTCCGCCCAGGCCGCCCGCAAGGGGGCGGCCAGGCCTGCCGGGCGGACTCCCCCTGGAGTCCGCCCAGGCCGCCCGCTAGGGGGCGGCCTCTGCCCGACTGCCGGGCGAACTCCCCCTGGAGTCCGCCCAGGCCGCCCGCTAGGGGGCGGCCGAGCCCTGCCGGGCGGACTCCCCCTGGAGTCCGCCCAGGCCGCCCGCTAGGGGGCGGCCGAGCCCTGCCGGGCGGACTCCCCCTGGAGTCCGCCCAGGCCGCCCGCTAGGGGGCGGCCCCGGCGCCCTGCCGGGCGGACTCCACCTTGGAGTCCGCCCAGGCCGCCCGCTAGGGGGCGGCCTCCGGCCTGCCGGGCGGACTCCCCCCGGAGTCCGCCCAGGTCGCCCGCTAGGGGGCGACCTCCAGTTCTTTGCAGGTGGGTCCTTCCGATCGCTTCATTGCTCGACAGTGGCAGACGCAAAATCTCTGTCCGCGGAGTCCGCGCAGGTCGTCATGCTGATGTCACTGGGCCCCGCTTCTAGAAGAACTTCCCTGGGCCTATAAATAGCCCATGGTGCCTCTCATTCTGCATCGCGCCAGACGGTTGGAGGATCCTGCAAGTCCTGCCAGCAAGCCCTGCGAACTCCGTTTTCCAGTCCGCGCAGTCCGTCATCACCTCCTCCAGCAAGCTCTGCGGACTCAGTTTCCTGTCCGCGCAGCTCTCCAGCAGCTCTTCAGCAGCTTGCCAGCAGACTCTGCAGACTCAGTTTCCCAGTCCTCCAGCTTGCCAGCAGACCATTTTACTTAGTCTCTGGCAGCTTCTCTCCTCTGCTTTCTGGCACTTCTTCTCTCTTAGCCGCCAGCTTCTCCTTGTACCCCTTTATTGATTTGTTGCAAAGGTGTACTTGTAAGCTTGTAATCTCTAGCTGTTAATAAAAGGAAAGCCCGTCGCAGGAGTGGCATTTAGGCCGCGGCGGGCGAAGTGTGTTGTTGCCGCTGCTAGCGGCCCCCTCTTCTCTCCTCTGCTCAGCAAGTCTTGCTCCTCTGCTCAGCAGACTTCTTCTCAGCTCAGCTCTCCTCGGCATCCAACCTGTAAGCACAACCGTTCCATTAGCCGTCTGCTCGACAGCTCCTGGTCAACCTCCTCCTCCTCTCTTGATCAACCCGCTTTGTTGATCAAGCTTCTCTCCTCTATCCCCGCAACCCTCTTTGACAAGCCGTTTGCTCCACTCTCGAGCACTCAGAGGCTTCCTTCCTTTCCTCTTCTCCTCCTCTCCTAGCTTGTGAGATCGAACACCCCCTCCGTGTTAGCTGGCTAGTGCCCCGCGACGTTTCCGCGCATCAACAGTTAACACGCGACCTTCAGATCCGGTCAGACGGTGAACAGCGACAGTTAGCCATGTCAGATCAATCAGCCGAGAACTTTGCCCCAAGTCCCAGTGAAGATCCTCTCTGGGAAGCTTTTGAGCAGTCGCGCCGTGAGAATGCTCAACAGTTCCAAGCAATCAACCAAGTCCTTGCTGCGATCACGCAGCGGTTAGACTCTCGTCCAGCAACTGCTCCAGCTGCTCCAATCAACCCAACGCCAACATCAGAGCATAAGCAAGCTTATTCTCAAGCTTGTCCTCCATTCTATCCGCCTTACACCCCAACCTTCCCGCAAGGTCCTGCTGCTCCTTTGCGAACTCAAGATGAAGAGTTTGCCGCTCGCCAAAACTTCTTCCGGCAAGCTGCCCGGGGAAGTCCTGCTAGATTTCTCAACTTTCAAGGAAGTCATCCTTGCCCCCCAGCTCCTGCCTCTGCTCCCCCTGCAGCAACCTTTCCTTTCTACCCCCCTGCTTCTTTTGCAGCTGCAGCCTATGCTCCCTTTGATCCCTATGCTGTGGGAGAGCAGGAAGAGCCGTCGCCCTTTATTGAGAGTGTTCGCCTTGAACCTACTCCAGCAAACTTCAGAGAGCCTCGACTGCCAATCTATACAGGAGAGACTGATCCGGTCAAGCACCTCCAAGCTTTTGAATCAGCCGTTGCTCTCAAGACTCTGTCAGATGCAACCAAGTGCAAGCTTCTTGTGACAACCTTTGATGGGCAAGTGAGGGATTGGTTCTATGGCCTCCGTCCTCACTCCATCTCTTCCTTCCTTGATCTTCGAAGGGAGTTTCTTCTCAGATTCTCTACCTCCTCCAAGAGAAAGGGCGGTCCTGAAGCCCTCTTTGAGATCAGACAGCGCAGTGATGAAACTTGGTCTCAATTTGTTGATCGATTCCAGAGAGAGATTTTGGACATCGAAATCGTTGATCAAGAAATGTACCGAGTGGCTCTTATCCACGGTCTTCGTGAAGGGCCTCTCAAATTTGAAGCTAATGTCCGTGCTCCAAGGACATACCAAGAGCTGATCGCTCTAGCCAACTCATACATCCGAGGCGAGAAGAGCAATCCAGGCTTCGTCTCCAAGCTCGTATCAGAGAAAGATCCGTTTCGCAAGCAACCTCCAAGGTCTCCTTACAATTGTTTCCCAGCTCACTCAAGGAAGGAGAGAAGGCTTCATCGCCAGCGATACTCCTTCCCGAGCCGTGATGCTCAAGATCCTTTGCTCCCGCTAGCTCCTTCTCAAACAGCAGCTGTGCAACAGCAGCAAGACGATGACTTGCACGAGTCTGATCTCGACGACGTCATGCAAGAAGTGATCCAGATCATGAAAGACAGGGCAAGCTACAAGAAGCCCTACCGGCCAGCAGATCAGAGGTCTAGAGACTCAGAGCCTTATTGTGAATTCCACAAAGAGCCAGGCCATCGAACAGAAAACTGCCGAGCATTCCGTCAGCTTGTGCAAAGGATGCTCCGGCAGGGCAAGATGCATGACTTGCTCCCTAAAGAAGATCGCCCTGACCCATCAGCGTCAAAGGGCAAAGAAATTTCAGATGTTCCTTGCTCCTCAAGGGGAGTGAATCACGTCGAAGAACCTCCTCTCCTCATTGTCAACCAAGAAGTCGAATGCTTCGACGCCGACGATGAGGGCGTGCTAGGAAGGCTATTCTGAACTAGCAAGGACTTCACAGTCCTCCAGAGCTCTTTGCAACCTTCAGGGGTTATCTCAACCCTTACTATCTCCCTCTTTCAAACATTCTTTACAACACTTCTCAGTGTTTTATTCTTGCTTTTCTGCAAAGCTTTTATTCAGAGATCCTGTACTGACACAGTTCCCTTTTTGTTGCCTCTCTCTCTCTCTCTCTCTCTCTCTCTGGATCAATACGCCAATGAGATTTTGCCAAGTCTGAAACGTTCCCTCCGTAGTTTGTTCTCGCACTACCGCTTCGACCACATATGGCGGGAGTATACCCATGTGTGTAGTGGGAGCAGTTCATCTACGATTATGGGCTTCAGGCTTAGGATCCTAGCCAGCATCTGACACAGAGTGTGTGCTAGGGGAGCCCCATGTGTTAGCTCTGCTGTGCGTCTTATAGGAAACACTACGGTTAGGATGATCTTCGCTGGACAAGCAATGGCAATCAAGCGTAGCCTTGTCTCTTAGATCAGCCTTCAACTGTGGTGGCCGAATAACTCTCTCCGGTATCCTCGATCCATGCCTCTCGGGTTCTCACAACTCCACTGATCAATACACAGACAATATAGGCCTCTTGGCGCAACCTGTCTCCTTGATCAGTGATGCTTGTGCCCAGGGCAAGAGAGCAGAGTTTCTAGCGATCCTTCTCAGGATCTTCCTTGCTTCCAGCGGTCCTTCTCAGGACCTTCCCTTGCTTTGTGCCCTCCTTGAGGATGCGCGGCCAGCCCGCTTTGAGCAGGACCATACTCAGAATGACTTTCTCAGGCCAGTGATGCATAAGGCCCACGGGGAACACCTGTGGAAGCATTCAACCTTCTTTAGTCATTCCGAACATGGACCTCTTTTTCCTTTCCCGCTTCGAGCAGGACCGTACTCGGAATGAATTTCTCGGGCAAGTGATGCATAAGGCCCACGGGGAACACCTGTGGCACCATTCAACCCTCTGTAGTCATTCCGAACATGGACCTCTTGTTTCCTTTTCCCCCCTCCTTGAGGATGCGCGGCCAGCCCGCTTTGAGTAGGACTATACTTGGGATGATTTCTCGGGCAAGTGATGCATAAGGCCCACGGGGAACACCTGTGGCAGCATTCAACCCACTTTAGTCATTCCGGGTGCAGCCCTCCTTTTTCTCTCTTGCCTTCTTTCACAGGTGAACAGGTTAATCCGACCTACCAAAAGGATTTTCAGCAATCACTTCGCTCGTGCTCATCCTATATGAATTGCTTATTCAAAGCTCTATCGGATGATGACTCGCACTCTATCTATATAAGTTCTATTGCTCTTATCTTCTATACATTGTTTGCTCAAGCGCTATCAGCCATGCTATTGCAATCCAGTCATATCTGTCAGCAGTCAACACTCAGTTTAATTGATCTGGATTCATAATAGTATTCATCAGGCATTCTTCTTGCTAATTGGTCATATCGGCCTTATCTTGTCAACAGTTAACAGTCAACAGTTAACACTTGCAAGCCTTCTCTTCACAGGTACTTGCAAGTTATATTCATATGTTATTTGCTTCTAACTCCTCTTCTTGCAGAGAGTAGCTAACACCTGCAAGCCTCATCCAGGTACTTGCAGCTTATTTTTATACAATACATGCTCCTAACTCTCTTTTTGCAGAGATCAGCAAACCCTTGCAAGTTTCTTCACAGGTACTTGCAAGTTACTCTCATATATTGTGCATACTCCTAACTCTTCCTTTGCAGAAACCGGCAAAGACTTGCAGCTCCCTTTCAGGTACTTGCGAGTTGTTATGTCCTTCTGTTTTCCTCACTTTTGTTTTGCAGAACATTTACAGAAGACATGCCTTCTTCGTTTTGCAAAAGCAAATTCAGGTACACACTCGATGTGCCACCCCTACATGCTTACCCTAACTTTCCTCTTGCAGGAAAATAGACAGGAAGCACCAAGCTTGTAAGGAGAGTCTTCAGGTTCTGTCTCTCCTTGCTCCTCTTCTTCCGTTGGGGTGGATCACGATTTTCGTGGGTCTCCAACTTTTTCGAAGTTCTTTTGCAGAACTTGAAAAAGTGCGGGGATTATGTTAACCCAGAAATCGGCGATCCTTCCCAAGGTGGCCAGCTGGCTCATCGTGACCCTTAGATTCTCCCTTTTTGATCGCGATGAGCCCCAGCGTAGGCGGACAGTCTTCCCTATCCGCCTAGGTCTCCTAGCAATCGCATGCCCTACGGGACGGCGGGCTACTCCCATAGCTCCCCTCGCGGGACATGCGGTTGGGTTCACTAATCATGCAGTACTTTTCCTTGCAGGAGTCCGCCAACAGCATTGCCAGGAGCGGCCTCCCATTTTCGCCCAAGGGGCGGTGGTCTCTAGCCGCCGTCCGTCGAGGACGCCCACCGGGGACGACCTCCCTGCTGCCCGAGGGGCGGCGGCCTCCTGCCGCCGTCCGCTGAGGCCGCCCACCCGGGGCGGCCTCTGCCCGCCTGCCGGGCGGACTCCCCCTGGAGTCCCCCCAGGCTGCCCGCAAAGGGGCGGCCAGGCCTGCCGGGCGAACTCCCCCTGGAGTCCGCCCAGGCCGCCCGCTAGGGGGCGGCCTCTGCCCGCCTGCCGGGCGGACTCCCCCTGGAGTCCGCCCAGGCCGCCCGCAAGGGGGCGGCCAGGCCTGCCGGGCGGACTCCCCCTGGAGTCCGCCCAGGCCGCCCGCTAGGGGGCGCCCTCTGCCCGCCTGCCGGGCGGACTCCCCCTGGAGTCCGCCCAGGCCGCCCGCAAGGGGGCGGCCAGGCCTGCCGGGCGGACTCCCCCTGGAGTCCGCCCAGGCCGCCCGCAAGGGGGCGGCCTCTGCCCGCCTGCCGGGCGGACTCCCCCTGGAGTCCGCCCAGGCCGCCCGCAAGGGGGCGGCCAGGCCTGCCGGGCGGACTCCCCCTGGAGTCCGCCCAGGCCGCCCGCTAGGGGGCGGCCTCTGCCCGACTGCCGGGCGGACTCCCCCTGGAGTCCGCCCAGGCCGCCCGCTAGGGGGCGGCCGAGCCCTGCCGGGCGGACTCCCCCTGGAGTCCGCCCAAGCCGCCCGCTAGGGGGCGGCCGAGCCCTGCCGGGCGGACTCCCCCTGGAGTCCGCCCAGGCCGCCCGCTAGGGGGCGGCCCCGGCGCCCTGCCGGGCGGACTCCACCTTGGAGTCCGCCCAGGCCGCCCGCTAGGGGGCGGCCTCCGGCCTGCCGGGCGGACTCCCCCCGGAGTCCGCCCAGGTCGCCCGCTAGGGGGCGACCTCCAGTTCTTTGCAGGTGGGTCCTTCCGATCGCTTCATTGCTCGACAGTGGCGGACGCAAAATCTCTGTCCGCGGAGTCCGCGCAGGTCGTCATGCTGATGTCACTGGGCCCCGCTTCTAGAAGAACTTCCCTGGGCCTATAAATAGCCCATGGTGCCTCTCATTCTGCATCGCGCCAGACGGTTGGAGGATCCTGCAAGTCCTGCCAGCAAGCCCTGCGGACTCCGTTTTCCAGTCCGCGCAGTCCGTCATCACCTCCTCCAGCAAGCTCTGCGGACTCAGTTTCCTGTCCGCGCAGCTCTCCAGCAGCTCTTCAGTAGCTTGCCAGCAGACTCTGCAGACTCAGTTTCCCAGTCCTCCAGCTTGCCAGCAGACCATTTTACTTAGTCTCTGGCAGCTTCTCTCCTCTGCTTTCTGGCACTTCTTCTCTCTTAGCCGCCAGCTTCTCCTTGTACCCCTTTATTGATTTGTTGCAAAGGTGTACTTGTAAGCTTGTAATCTCTAGCTGTTAATAAAAGGAAAGCCCGTCGCAGGAGTGGTATTTAGGCCGCGGCGGGCGAAGTGTGTTGTTGCCGCTGCTAGCGGCCCCCTCTTCTCTCCTCTGCTCAGCAAGTCTTGCTCCTCTGCTCAGCAGACTTCTTCTCAGCTCAGCTCTCCTCGGCATCCAACCTGTAAGCACAACCGTCCCATTAGCTGTCTGCTCGACAGCTCCTGGTCAACCTCCTCCTCCTCTCTTGATCAACCCGCTTTGTTGATCAAGCTTCTCTCCTCTATCCCCGCAACCCTCTTTGACAAGCCGTTTGCTCCACTCTCGAGCACTCAGAGGCTTCCTTCCTTTCCTCTTCTCCTCCTCTCCTAGCTTGTGAGATCGAACACCCCCTCCGTGTTAGCTGGCTGGTGCCCCGCGACGTTTCCGCGCATCAACACTGCAGTAAACAATTCAGCAAAGGTTGTACCTAAACAAAAGGTATAACAAGGTTGAGTGCTGGTACTGTGGCAAGGTAGGCCACTTTGCCTTAGATTGTTGGCACAATTCCAGTGTCAAGGAGAATAGCAATCTGCCTGTTAGAAGAGCTGTAGGCAGATTTGTCAAATTTCAGACTAACATGAACCAAGGACCCAAAACTTATTTGGGTTCTAAGGTTAAGTAGTCTTTATTGCAGGTGAGTCCAAGTGGCCATGCCCCTATATGGTACTTGGATAGTGGATGTTCCAGGCTCATGACTGGAACAAGGGGGTTGCTGAAGGACACACACCTATCATGGATGACCCTAAAGTAACCTTTGGTGGTTCAGAAAAAAGAATCATCAAAAAATTTGGTAACATTTCTAATAACCAGATTACTATCTCTCAAGTGGCCTATGTGAAGGGTTTGAAACACAACCTTATAAGCATAAGTCAGTTGAGTGACTTAGGATATGAAATTTCATTTATTAAGAATGGATGTCATATCAAAAGGTTAAGTGATCAAAAGGTCATATTGACAGGATATAGGAAAAGAAATGTGTACTGTCTTAACTTTGAGTGTGAGAACAATGTTTCTCCTATTTGTCTTGTAGCTGATGAGAGAGCCTCTCATTGTGTTAAATGGCACAAGAGGCTGGCCCATCTTAACTACAAGACTATTGACCAACTCTTTAGCAAAGAGTTAGTGAGGAATGATCCTCAAGTTAAGTGTATAAAGGATGGGATATGCTCAGCTTGTCAAAAAGGCAAGCAGACCAAATCCTCCTTTCATAGCCTTGAAAACAAGGATTCAGTGAGGTGTCTTTACCTCTTGCATATGGATCTATTTGGTCCTATGCCAGTTCATAGTCTAGGTAGGAAGGTCTACACTTTTGTGGTGGTAGATGACAATTCTAGATATTCCTGGGTGTTCTTTCTAAGACAAAAATCTGAAACCCCAAGTGTCTTATATAGTTTTGTTAAACAAATTCAGAATGAGTTGGACAGTATAGTGGTCAAAATTAGAAGTGACCATGACAATGAATTTCAGTCTGAAAGTATGACAAGACTGTGTGAAGAATTTGGGATTTTTTTAATAATTTTCATCACCTAGAACACCACAGCAAAATGGTATTATTGAAAGGAAGAATAGAACACTGATTGAGGCAGGTGGAACTCTATTGAGTGACACTTCTCTCCCAGAATATTTTTGGGCTGAGGCAATAAACACTGCATGTCATGTGATCAATAGGGCTTCTATAACCAAAAGCCACAAAAAGACTCCCTATGAGATTATGAAGGGCAGAAAACCAAACTTATCCTATTTTAAGATTTTTGGTTGCAAGTGTTATGTCCTTAACAATGGCAAGTCTTATCTAACCAAGTTTGCTGCCAAATCCCAAGAGGGGATATTTGTTGGGTACAGCAACAATAGTAAGGCTTATAGGGTCTACAACTTGATTACTCAAGTTGTAGAAGAGTCTGTGCATGTAGTCTTTGATGAAACAAGACTGATTAACAGTGAGTTGCCAAGTAGTGCTTGCAGTTCTACATGTATATATGAGATAATGGACAAGCTTACCATTACAGAAGATTCAACTGCAAATCAGGAAGTGGAAAATGGTTACTGCTGTCCAGGGGGAATACAAGACTCTCTAAATGCTGAAGAAAACCATGAGGTGCAACATATTGAAGAAACTGGAGGTGTTCAACCTAAAGTTAGACTACCTCCAGCTATTAGACACTTAAAAGATCATCCAGCAAATTAGATAATTGGTGATCCAAGATAAGGAGTACAAACAAGGAGCAGGAATCTTAACACAGTCCTTTGCTCCAGCTTCCTATCTCAAGTCGAACCAAAGAAATTTGAATAAGCTGTCCTAGACCCACATTGGATTGATGTCATGCAAGAGGAGCTGAATCAGTTCAAAAGTTGCAAGGTCTGGAAGTTAGTTCCTAAACCAAAAGACCATAACATCATTGGAACAAAGTGGATTATTAGGAACAAATTGGATGCGAATGGAACCATTGTGAAGAATAAAGCAAGACTTGTTGCAAAAGGATACAAGCAGGAAGAGGGTATTGATTTTGATCAAACCTTTGCCCCAGTAGCAAGACTGTAAGCAATTAGGATGTTCCTTGCTTATGCAACATATCAATATTTTAAAGTATTCCAAATGGATGTAAAATCAGCATTCCTAAATGGAAATCTAAAGGAAGAAGTCTATGTAGAGCACCCCTCAGGTTTTGTTGATCCTCTCAAACCTGATTATGTTTTTAAACTTAGGAAAGCTTTGTATGGGTTGAAACAAGCCCTAAGGGTCTGGTATGAAACCCTGTCTACTTTCCTCATTGAGAACAAATTCTCAAGGGGGAAAATAGACAAGACTCTATTCCTTAGGGAATCTAAAGGAAAGAGTATTCTAGTTCAAATATATGTTGATGACATAATATTTGGGTCTACTGAAAGTAATCTTTGTAGAAAGATTGCAAAACTAATGCAAGGAAAATTTGAAATGAGCAGTATGAGAGAACTTAAGTTTTTCTTGGGTCTCCAAGTAAGACAGACTGAAGATGGCTTGTCCATATCACAGTCTAAGTTCACCATGGAGTTAATAAAGAAGTATAGTATGGAATCATCCACTAACATGAGAAACCCAATGGGGACAAATGTGTCTCTAAGCAAAGATGATTCAGGGAAACCTGTAGATGAAACTTTGTATAGAGGGATAGTTGGCTCCCTTCTATATCTGAGTGCTAGTAGACCAGATATCATATATGCTACATGTGTCTGTGTTAGGTACCAAGCATGCCCTAAAGAATCTCATCTGACTGCAGTCAAAAGGATTTTGAGATATCTTAAGGGCACACCTTATCTAGTCCTTTGGTACCCTAGGAATGGAGATTTTCTACTGACATGCTATTCAGATGCAGATTTTGCCGGTTGCGAGGAAAATAGAAAAAGTACTACAGGCACCTGTCAATTTCTAGGTGGAAGACTAGTGTCTTGGAGCAGTAAGAAACAGACCAGTGTGGCAATCTCCACAGCTGAGTCAGAATATGTTGCTGCAGGAAGCTGCTGTGCACAATTGTTATGAATTCAGCACCAGCTAGAAGACTATGGTATTCAGGTAAGTAGAACACCTTTGCTTTGTGATTCTACAAGTGCTATTTCTATTGCAAATAATCCTGTCTCACATAGTAGAACTAAGCATATAGAAATTAGATACCATTTTCTTAGAGAACATGTAGAGAAAGAGGATATTTCACTAGAATTTGTCAAAACAGATCATCAAATTGCAGATATGTTTTCTAAGTCTCTAGATGAAACTAAATTCAATAAGTTTAAAATTGAATTAGGAATGTTGAACATAGATTAATTTAACAATATTGGCTAAGTAAAATAGTGTCGACAAGAGGAGTTGTCTGTGTCGACACATAGAAGTGGTTTCGACATTCTAGAGAAATGATGTCGACACATCTAGAACATTGGTGTCGACACTTCAGAGAATTAGTGTCGACACATCCAGATAGGTGTCGACACATCCAGAGTTGGTGTCGACACTTAGGTTAAACACAGATTTTATCGAGTAGAGTATCGACTAATCATCGAGCGCAGAAGTATAAGTGTCGACACATATAAGTCAACACTTATGTCGAGACATTAGAAGTGTATGTCGACACTTTTCAACAGTGTCGACACATTAAGAGGATTATGACGTGCCTTTTCACCTTCGTTTTTAGAAAGGTATAAATAGGTCCACAACATTGTCTATCGACACGCTCTCCATAGTTTCGAGACCAAAACTTTGTGTCGACATCTCTCTCATCTAAATTCAAGATTTCACTTAACCGTAATGGCGCCCAAGCTTGAAGATAATGTAAATGAAGGATATGAGCTGGTACGCAATGCATTTGATGGAGCAGAATCTGAAATTAAAGGTGTAGTAACCCTAATTGCTGAGAATGGGTTGGAGTTTCTAGTATCTGAACCAACTAAGATCTGGAAGAAAGAAACACTAGAATTCTTTTCTACTACTACCCTAGATCAAACTGGACTCAAGATTAGATCCACAGTCCATGGAGTCAAGGTGAAAATCACCCAAAAGAGATTAAGGAAAGTTTTACACCTGCCAAGGACACAAGAAGAAGTAGATGTACCTACATCTAAGCTAAGGGAAGCACTTCAATGGTGTGGACTGGATTCCACCATGAAGATTGGCTCAGCTTTGAATAGAAAAGGCATGAATATGCAAGGAAAGTTCTTGTCAGAAGTAGTTGGCAAAGTTATACTCTGCAAGTCAGGAGGGCATGATAAGATTTCTGCTTATATGTTCACCCTTATGACCAGGATCATCTACTCTCTAAATACTGATTACTCAGCAGTAATATTTGAGAAGATTAAGGAGAGCATTAAAAAACCAAATCTAGGAAGGATTATGAGTCTCTACTTGTCTAGAATGATTCCAGAAGTAATGACACAAGCTGCTGGTTCTAAAATTAATTATATGAGGAGGATGGACATCAGGATTATCTCAAGATGGGATAGGGTCCTCACTAAGGATATGCCTAAGGAAGAAAGGCAAGAGATTCCTGAGAAATCTATAGCCCAAGAAATTCCTGCACAAGACCCTGCAGATGAAGCACAAGTGCAGGGGGAGCCCCATGTTGAGGAAGTGCCTACTCACTTGGACAGTGAAATGGCAACACAAACAATTCTTGAGTTAATCAGTGAAGTAAATCAATCAATTTTCAATATTGAGGATGAAATGCTAACTGAATCTTTGATTGATGTTGACCAGCCAACACAACTAAATAATCTAGCATAAGATGTTATCTTGGAAGATACATCTGCTGCTGCTAATGCTCCAGAGATTACAGTGCCTCAAGATTCTACTCAACAAGAATTTACCTTAGAAGGGTTGTTTCCTGATTTAGTGCAAGCTAATATTGAGGGGGAGCATGCTGGTTTTGAGGGGGAGAAAACTATTTTTGAGGAAGAGCAAGTAGACCTTGAGGGGGAGTAAGTAAGGTCTCAGGGGGAGAATACAATGGCTGAGGAGGAGCAAATAAGACCTGAGAGGGAGAAGGAAAGGACTCAGGGGGAGCTACCTAAGACTGCACAGGACTTGCCTCCTAGTCCTAAAGATAGAGTTGATATTGCTAGTACATCAGCATCTGAGGATGAAGAAGCTTTAAGAGCTACAAAAAGAAAGCTAATGGTCTTCAAAAGGAGAAGCTAGAGCTACAAAAAGGCACTACAAACTGCTGCTTCTCAGCCTGCCCCAACAACTGATTACAGTTCATTGTTAATATCTTTACAAGTGAAGTTGGATGAGCAAAGGATTTCCATGGAGAAGTATATAGATGAAACTCACAAAGATCTCCAATTCTCCTTGGCTCAAGACATCAAATCAATCAGATTTGAAGTGAATCAAAATAAGAAGGACATGACTAATTATTTCCACAAATGAGGTAATGCAATTGTCTTTCTAGCTACACACCAAGAGAAAATCAAGACACAAGTTGATGACATAGCTCTTAATCAAGGCTATGTACTTGAAAATCAACTAAGAATGTATGATAATCTAACAGAATCACATAATGTGATTGTAACAGAGATGAAGAATATTGCTACTGCACAGGCTGTAGCAAGGGCTTCAGACAAGGCAGAATTTGCCAAGCAATTCCAAGAAGGAATAGCTGCTGTCCAAACTGCTATTACAGATTCTCAAAAGACTATTTCTGGATAGCTACTGAAATTAAAGGCATTCTATAAAGATGGTGTCAATTTTATAGATGAACAAGTCCGATTTCAGAAAGATGATCTCATAGATCATGTTGCCAGAGAAGTCATAAAGGGGGAGAGAGTATTAGTCAAAGATGGATTTGACCATGCTAAATGGATTTCCAATAGCATTAGAGCCACACTTGGATATCCACCCCTATGTGATGATGACAATGTAGCTGAATCTGGAGTGCATCCTGCATCTTTTGGAGGTAAACAAGCTGAAGTTGCTCAAGTAATTTATCCTCCAGCAGATTTTGAGATGATACATCAAGAAGTACAGTCCGTGTATAGCCCTCCAGAAGGTGCTCAAAATGTGATCATAGAGAAAGTAGACAAGCCTGTGTCAGAGGTAGTTTTGAAAGAGCAAGAAGCTCTATTGTCTAAGAAAAGATTCAGAGAACAGGCTGAGTTAAAGCCAGATTTTGAGCAGTGGAGTTCAACATCCAGGAACATTATACTGACTGCTTGGAAAGCTGTAAAGGATAAGACCCATGATAGGGGTAAATGATACTCTGCACCAGAATGACAAAAGCATGAAGCCAGGCAAGAAGCCATAGTTCAGTACAAGAGAAAGGCAAAACTAGGGAAGCTACCTCCTAATTCTCAGGAGCCTAGAAAATATTTCCCGAAGCCTTTTCATTACTTTGAAAGGCAAAGAATAAGGGCCGAAGAGCAAGAGAAGAAAGATCTTAAGGGCAAGAAGCCAGCTGATGACACTGATGCTCTGGTTCAAGCCAAGATCAAATCAGGCCAAGGAATTGTCATTAAGGATCCAGAGCAGCCTTAGATTAGATTTACTAGATTTTATCACATTGTAAACTTTAGTGTTTAAAATCTGTGTAAAATTATTATTAAAGATTCTTTTGAAAGTTGAGCAAAACATGAATAATGCTTATTCTGTGGTAGCATTGTTATTATTCTGTGATGAGTGTTTATATATGTTTTGTTTAAGAAATTACCCTATCATATAATGCTGTTATACATCATATTGTGTATTTGTTATGAATGATGTATATCATTGACTAAGGGTTATAACTTCTCCAAATATGGGGAGATTGTTGGGTACATTGGAAAATGTGTACTAGATTTGAAGAAGCCTCACCCTACTCAATGATATGCATCAAGGTGTATTTGATGTTATTTTGAGTTTATATGTGCAGGTTAAGTAATTGCAGGAAATGCAGAAAAATTTCTAAGTCCATGTGTCGACACCTAGAGAAGCTGTGTCGACACTTATGAAGGCCTGTGTCGACACTGGAGAAAAGTTATGTCGACACTTGGAGTTAATTGTGTAGCCACTTGGAAAGGCTGTGTCGACACCAGAATCAACTGAGTCGACACTCAGAGGCTGTCTCGACACATAGGAATACTTAGTTGACATCAATTGTGTCGACACCCAGAGGCAGTGTCGACACACAGAAGACTTTGTCGGCATCAACTGTGTCGACACACAGGACTTGTGTCGACACACAGCAGAGTTTCAACAAAGTTAAAGAGAAGAAGTATTTGTGTCGACACACAGAGGAAATGTCGAGACACAGAAGATCTTGTCGACATCAAATGTGTCGACACACAGGACTTGTGTCGACACATGACAGAGTTTCAGAAAAGTACATTTGTATGAAGAAAAGAAGTGACTGTGTCGACACCACAAAGGCTTGTGTCGACACATTCAACAGAAGGCTGTGTCGAGAAGTATTAATAACAACAAAGGAGATGTGTAGACACCACCAAGGCTTGTGTCGACACTTAGTCCACTTGTGTCGACACTTAGTCTACTTGTGTCGACATATGAAGAAGTTCAGTCTCGACACTTTTAGACAGATACAGTATTTCAAGAAGTGACTGGATGACTTGACAGCTGCCATTTTTAACCGGTTTTCTGCAACTGTCAAAGCTGTCAGAAGTTTGTTAGAAACTGGATCAGCCGATTACTATAGAGGAAGACTATATAAAGGCTTTCTCCTTCAACATAAGAAGTGGTAATTATAATTAAGATTGAAGATCTTACACAGATATCTAACAACACAAAAGAAGAAGACCTTCGATAGATGATCTAAGAAGTTGGATAGAGAGAGCTCCATCTAAGAAGTGCAGTTGCTGAACCAGACTGCCAAGAAAGATTCAGATTGAGATCTGAATCTCAAGTCAGAAGCTGATTGAAGATCAACTTCTCAAGAGTTCAACCCTACTGAGTTCAGATTCAAGAAGCTTTGAAGAAAGTTAAGAGAGGTTGTGCTCTGCCATCAGTTTCTTCCAAGAACTAATCAAGAAACCATCCATCCCTTCTCTCTCTACCTGGGTGGTGGTAAAAAACTTTGTAAACACTATTTTTTCTGTAGGATCTATTCTAGATCTGAGTTGTAAGCCTATTATATAAAGGCTGAGTGTAGGATAATATTTTCTCTGAGTGGTAGGCCTTATTGAAGGCTGAGGTAGGGCTGTGAGCCTGAGGTGTAGGAGATTGTGATCTCTGAGTGTAGGCCTTGTTGAAGGTTAAGGTAGGGCAGTTGGCCTGAGTTGTAGGAGTGTGGATACACTCTGAGTTGTAGGAACCTGGTTTGGGTTCTGAGCTGTAAGATCTGAGGATCTGAGGTGAAGTGCAGAAGTTAGGCCGAATCTAGCACACTGCTAGATAGGCAAAGGGGGAAAGTAGATGTACCCAGACCTTGGGGAACCATTATAAAATATGTGTGCACTCTGTGATTAAATGTTTCTGTGATTGCTGTGCTGTGTAGTTGTAGAATTTGCAATTTCTGGTTAAATAACACAACAGATGTTTGGCCTTAAAAGTAAAAGAAAAAGTACACCTATTCACCCCCCTCTAGGTGGTTAGGCACTAATTCTTTCAGTTAAAGTCTGATGGGACAACTGCGGCCATGAGGAACTTACATGGGAGCGAGAAAGGGAAAGGAAGATGGCGACATAGGAGCGAGAAAGGGAAAGGAAGACGCCTTCTCGATTTTTCGTAGCCGTCCATTTTTCTCAGCTTAGATCCAAAGGCTGAGCTTCTTTCCTACTTCCTTAAGGCCAAAAACAGAGACCGTATGCTCATTTTATTATTGCCTTCATCTTTCTAAAAGTTTAGAGAGAGAAAGGGGAAGTAAGACGGCGAAGAAGAAGAGGGGATTTTGGTGGTGGAGCTTGTAAGTGTCCAGCGGTGATTTGAGGCCATATTTGAGGAGGAAAAACTCTTCCTCGCCAGCTAGGAACTTCATGGCACCAAAGCGGTCGTTAAGGGTAACGACTTTTCTTCCTATCCATGTGAATGCTTCCTTTTTGACATATGTTTGTGATTCCCCCACCAAGAGGTGGCTGATTTTGGGAGTCTTTGGGTGGATTCATGAAATGCCCTTTGTTGGCATATAGATCTAGAATTGGAGTACGGAATAGGCATGCTGTGTGAAGCCCAACTGCACAGGTTGGTCTATATTGGTGATGTTGCATACAAACCGGAGAAGACTCCGTGATAAACGTGTAGTTTAAGGAGTCAACGGGTTATGCATGTGAAGGGTAGTAGCAGGAAGTACTGGAGTGGTAGTCTAGGAAAATATCCGTGTTATGCTTGTGCTATTGGGTCGTACCTATGAATTAGTAACAGGAAGTACTGGTATGACCAGGAAAGGCCCTTTGTGATGCTTGATGTTGTAGGTGGTACCTGTGAAGAGAGTAGCAGGAAGTACTGGTGTGCCCAGGAAAGACCACTGACATTTGTGATCTTGCGGTGTCGTACCTGTGAACGAGTAACAAGAAGTACTTGTGTGCCCAGGAAAGACCCGCTGATGTTGTAAAATGAATGGCTGTAATAAATACCCAGACTTGAATGCCAAGAACAGGATTGGTGAGACCGACCCATGCCTTTAATTAAGCCGCGAGTACGCCGTACTCGGTGAAGGCAAGGCGATTTGAGCAACGGGGGATGGAGGATCCGACCTGCGTTATGTCCGTCCGACGTGGACCAGAAGGTGCGGACTGTTGGAGCGCATAGCTAGAGTCTTAGGCCTGCGTGCCATGAAACAATATGGGGCTACGGGCCATCCCGGTGTTTAAGACTAGAACTCCGGCTGCACTCCATGGAGTAAATGATCAAGAAAGTTGTCGTTGGGTTGTTTCCCTAATACGGTGGTGGGAAACTGGTTCGCCGGTACACCAAGAATGTGCCCTGAGTGCACGTATCGTTGGGCTGGGTGGCTGACGATTATGATGGCATATGTGTATGTGAGAGCACATTTGTATGAATTATATACATGTTTGTAAATGCTATACCTGCAGGGAAGAATACCGCTGCTCCGGGAAAAGGGGTAGGTTCGTTATAATTGGGTCAGCTGAACGCTGACCGTTCCATCTGTTTGCCACCGTTGGGTGGATTGTCCCTGTATAGGTGCTGGAGATCCAAGCGGGACGCATAAAGGTTGATGTCCCTGCTGCTGCTGCTAGCCCTTGAAGGCTATTTAAAATGATGTTGTGTTTTCTTTTAGTGTGGCCGGCCTGCGCGCCAATGTTTAGGCCACTGTTTGAAAGTCATGCAAGGCCATAAGGGCAACTTCCGTGTTGTTGTAAGACATTCCTATTATAGATATACAATGTGGAGTTGTTTTCTGTGTTGGACATTCAAGTGTGGAGTTCAAGTTTTAGTATAGGCTTCCGCTAGAATGCAATGTGTTAAGGTGTGCTGCGCTACTCTGGTATCATCCCGTAACTAATCCGCCTGTTTTGTGATATATGCTGTGGGGCCCCAACCGTACCTTCTAGTATATACCATATGAACGGATGGGGTTATTACAAGTTTTACTAGTTTCTTGTCCTTAAATATATGCATCTGTTCTTTTTTACATTGTAAGTTAGCACTTTGTAGTTTTCTTTTTATTCGGTTAGTTGCGTACGAATGGTTGCTAGGTAACATTATCTCTTTTTCATTTGTGGGGTAATACTTTCTTGGTGTCTAGAACTTGTCTCTAGCTACTCTCAAAACATTTGCGTCGTTTTTACGTACTTTAGAAATAATTTAGGCCACCCTTTGACCCGTTTGAGCCTTTTTTCCCACCCAAAAATTTCACCGTTGCTAAAACAATTTTGGGAATTTTTCCTTTTTCCTTTGTTTAAGCTCCACCTTTCATTATTCACCAAAGCCAAATGTCTTTCCTATTTTCACACTAATCTTGAGCCTAAATATCATTTTTTGTGAAGGGTTATATCTTTGAAATGAAAGGAGTATTTAAAGCTTATATTTGGAGCTTTCCTTAAAAGTTGTTAAAGAAGAAAAAAATTATTATTATCAAAAAAATGTGAAATCAATCAAAAAGAAAAAAAATGAAGTTTATTTGCGGCCAATTTATGAAAAGAAAAAAATTATATGGCCTTGTGTTAGTTTGAATTGGAGAAATGACGTACTTGTCATTTCTCATTTTTTATCATGTTTATGTTTATTTTGAGCTCACCCTTGGTTTAGTGTGTTTTATCCATCATTTTTATCTTTGATTTTCAACTCCTAATCATTTACCTAAGCCAAGTCTTATGGCCTATTTAAATTCCTATTGATCCTCAGGATGCAAATTCGCGTAGTGGAGAGAGTGTGAACGGACAAGCCTATGGCCACCATCATTGATGGATTTCTTTGGAGGTTATCTTGAGGTGATTTAGGGTTAATCGTTATTCTTGCAACCTAGTAGTTCGTCAATGCGCCGTTTATTCAGAACTTCTACTTTTGCTTTTCTTATTTTCATTAATTTTGGATGCCTTGTTTTAGGGATTTAGAAATGTGTAACTCTTCTTCATGTTCTAATGAAATTTTTAGGTTTCCATCTTCAAGTTTTCTATTGTGCACTTCTCACCCCACTAGTTGTTAGCATATAAATTAGGATAGTTTAATTTTTCATGTTTTGGTTTTCTTAATTGTGAAATTTAAATTGCTTTGTTTACTTTTATTTCCTCTTCCCTAGTTTTAAATTCTATTTGCTTGAGGGCAAGCAAATACTCTAGCATGGGGGAATTTGATGACTTGTTTTAGTCATCATTTTTTGGGGTAGCTTAGTGTTCAAATTTATTAAGTATATTTATATTTTTATGTATTCTTATGCTTGTTTTGTTTTATTTTATGATTAATGTCTTTTAGTTATGATATTTTAATTCCTAAGTTTATTTATATGTTTTATGTATTTTATGTCTTGTTATGTTTAGTTTTAATTTTAATAACTAATGTTTTATTATGATATGTTGTGCTTAATTTTATGTTTAAAAGCAATCTATGTTTTGTCATAAAAAAATTATAACTAATGTGTTGTGTTATTTTGTTTTATTTGTAGGTTCATGACCCAACTACATGCAACATGGAGCAGCCCTTGTACATGAATGCAGCCCACTTCAACATTGATGCAGCCCGGCCCCCCTCCATGGTGCAGCCCAACATCTCTCCAAATCACCCTACCCGAGCATACATCAAACTCCACACCAAGCAGCCCACTCATTTGCATTGGCCGGCCACATTCATGCATGTCCTCTCTGTCTCCCTTTCATTTATTGCATGCATGTATCCACTTTCTCATGCATGGCGGCCACTTGCCACCCCACGTTTCCTCTCTCTCCCTTTTATCCACTCTTTATTATCATCCATCCCCTCTTGTTTACTCTCTTTATTTTATTTCATTTCTTTTAAATGTTATGCAATGAATCCACCTTCCTCTCTCTCCTTCATTTAATGCCATGCATGAACATCCCCAAGTGCATGGCCGGCCACATCCTTCTCCCCGTTTATTTCCACCATTTTCTAAAACCTTCTCCCTCTCCTATAAAAGGAATCCCTTGTCTCTTGATTTAAAAAGAAGTAGTTTTGGTAGAGAAAGTTCTGCAAGTAGTTTTAGTTCAAAGTAGTCTCTGTTAGCTAGTTCATGAGAATTTCTTTCCTTGTTGTAGTTTTTATTGTAATTTCCTTTTTGTAGTAGAATAACATTGTCCTATTTTAATTTTTGTGTATTTCCTTTTCTTAAGCAATACAAATGACTTCTCTTTCTTCTATTTTGTTTTCTTCCTCTATTATGCTTAGCTAATTATATTTTGCGCCCGATCGTGATGAGCTTTGTGATAAAATAACACTTCTTTAATTTTATGTTTGCATTTGTATTTTTCCTATTTTTGATCCTTCTTTGATTTTTATCGTGTCGACTCCGTATTCCGGTATACGGTAGTAGGTAATTGATCTCATTTCATAAAAGTCGAGAGACTCATTGATTTGAAAGATCACTCAAAGAAGGAAGGAGTTGCACACAATCCTAGAGATAGGACGACGTAAATCCTCCAGATTGGAGTAAAATCCAATAGTGCGAGTCACTTCGGTAATGCAACTTTAGGCCATTTTGACTTGTAAAGAGATTTCGGTCAAAATGTCTATAAGTTAGGGGATTTAATGCTCTAGCGAGATTACTTCCTAATATCGGGTCCATCATGGTCTTAATAGTATTGCAAATGCTAAACTAGTTTATTTCGTTATTTTATTTCAAAGTGAATCGTTGATCGAGCACTGTTTCGCAATATTTATTTCTCTTTTAATTAAGTTTAGTTCATTTTAATTTTCAAACCCATCAATCGTTCGGTACGATAATAGAATCATTGTGAGTAATAGTACTTGCCTGCCCCGAGTTTTTATACGACCTTGATATATTTTTATTACTATACTATAAAATGATAGGTACACTTGCCTATTCGGATTGTAGTCCGTGAGACGATTTTTACGCATCAGTGGGTTGATGGTATTCCTAAATAGGAGATGAGGGGATGATGGTAAGATCTTGGGGTGGAGAGGTGGTAGAAGATGGAACTGTAGTAGGAACATGAACTTGGTGGAGTTGTTGTTGGAGTTGTGGATGTGGTTGAGGAGAGGGAGTATGAACTATGGAGGGTGAGTGTTGTTGAGTTGATGGAAGAGTTGGAGGTGTGGGGATGATCTCTTTAGTAGGGTGGGGAGTGGCTCTTATAGCCCTAGTGCTTTCAGAAGCTGGGGTAGAAGAGGTTGAAGCCTTGGATGGCTTAGTTATGGTCCTCTCCCACCTGCCAAATAAGGTGCATGTGAGACTCTTGCTGGAATTAATGAATATGGTCCGTGAGACCAGAGATTCAACAACCTTCTCCTTCAGGAAGATCCCTAGGATCCTTCCAAAGCAAACTTCCTTTTTGTTGTTCTTTTTCCTTATCAGATCAAAGATGATCTGAGCCCAATCCACTTTCTTCTGATTAACCACTGCTCACATAATCAGAAACTGATGTCTGGTTATGTAACCATGGGTAGTATGCTTGCCCAGCAAAACCTTCCCAACAATATCAGCCAAGAACTTAAATTCTGCAGATAGATGTTTCATCAATAGCTTATTTGGGTTATCTCCAGTATAACCCATCAAACTTAACATCTTATCATATTCTTCAGAATCAATGTCTAATTGTTCTTCTCCATTAACCAATCCAAAAATTTCAGTAAGTACGGCGGGGGATAAAGATACAGAATTGCCCACAATTGTTCCTGTCATGGTGTTCTCCTCTGATGTAGATGACGTGTAAACCCATTCTCTAATTTCAATTGCTGACAGTTTGATTCTATTAGTCATCAGATTTTTCAATTGTTGTTCTTCCAGAAGTTCCAGAATATGTAGAAAAATAAGAGCTGATTGTTGAAAAGAATCGAAGTCGACGTCAAATCCAGTGTCAAACTTCATTACGGCTAGGGCTCCTGTTGGAATCACCATGAAATCACCTGCAAGAGAGAAAAACGACGATCAAGTACAAAGAGAACAGAAAGTGCGGGACGGAGGTCGAAGAAAACCTAGTTATAAGATTTTCTAGAATATGAATCGACAAACTCCGTTCCATGAAAAATAAGAAGTTCTTCGACCTGAGATCGACGAAATAATTGATAGTGAAATAATTCGTCGAGCTCAGCTGGAAGAGTTGAAGACATTTCGTCGAGCTCCGTTCGACGAAAGTTTTCTTTAAGTGGATTTCATCTATCTCCGTTCGATGAAAACAACTTCACTCACAGAGAGTTCGTCGATCTCCGTTCGACGAAATTCTCTCAAACTTTCCTCAGTTCGTCGAACTCCGTTCGACGAACTCTAGAAAATTTGTCGAGTCCAGACAGAACTTAAACTAAATCTTCTCCATTGATCATTCCAAGCTGATTTATAAAGAATAGATGATTTCTCTCATCCAGAGGTTTGGTGAATATATTAGCTTTTTGTAAATCAGTGTAGATATAGACAAGATTAATTTTGTTTTTGTCTACACACTCTCTAATGAAATGATGCCTAATGTCTATATGCTTAGTCCTACTGTGATGGACAACAATTTGTGCTATTGCTATAACACTTGTGTTATCACAAAAGAGAGTTGAATTATTTAAGTTGAGACCATAGTCTAATAATTGATTTTGAATCCACAGCATCTGGGAACAACAGCTGCCAGCTACAATATACTCAGCCTCAATAGTTGAGGTAGACACAGATGACTGTTTCTTACAAAACCAGGATACTGACCTCATACCAAGGAACTGACAAGTCCCTGAGGTGCTTTTCCTATCAACCCTGCATCCAGCAAAGTCAGCATCTGAAAATCCAGTTAAATCAAACTATGACTCAGCTGAATACCATAGGCGTAGACAAGGACAACTCTTTATATATATCAAAATCCTTTTAAAGAAAATTAGATGAGATTATTTGGGGTTCACTTGGAACCTAGCACAAAGGCATGTGGCAAACATAATATCAGTCCTGCTTGCTGTAAGATATAGTAGGGACCAACAATGCCCCTATATAATTTCTGATCCACAGGTTTCCCATGTGCATCAGAGTCAATCATAACATTAGTAGCCATTGGTGTCTTCTTTGCTGAGACATCAGCCATCCCAAACTTCTTTATAAGCTCTTTAGCATATTTAGCTTGGGATATGAAGATGCCATCAGGAAACTGCTTCACTTGGAGACGAAGGAAGTAGAAAAGCTCACACATGCTACTCATTTCAAATTTTGAATGTATGAGGTCAGAGAACCTCTTAAATAATTTGGAATCAGTAGACGCAATAAATATATCTCGATAAATTTGGTGCAATAAATATGACTCAATAAATATGTTCTATTAGATATCTCTCAATGAAAATGTCTCAAGAAATATGACTCAAATAATTATGTCTCAATAAATAAGGCTCAGAAAATATCGCTCAATAAATATGGTGCAATAAATATAGCCCAATAAATAAAGACATAATTTTTGATACGTTGCCCATTTTCAGCCCAAAAATCCATTTGAAAAAGAGCTCGAATAAATCTATGCTTTGGCAAATATGTTTACCAATTCTGGTTCGTTTAATACTATATAAATATGACACAACAAATATGACACAAATAATTATAGCTCAATAAATATGGCTCTATAAATATGGACAAAGAAATATGGCGTAATAAATATGATCAATAAATATGACGTCCACATATATTTGCACCAACAATATTTGATCCTTATGATGTCTAGTGAAAAGAGTTCTATCTGCTATACTTCTAATGAATTTATGCTCTATCAAAAAGCTTGCTAGGGTTTCATACCAAGCTCTTGGAGCTTGCTTGAGACCATAAAGAGCTTTATGCAATTTGAAAACATGATAAGGGTGAGTTGGAGAGACAAAACCTGGAGGTTGTTCAACATAAAACTCTTCTTTAAGTACTCCTTTGAGGAATGCACTCTTCACATCCATCTGATATACTTTGAATCTCTTGTATACTGCATAGGCAAGGAATATCCTGATTAACTCCAACCTTGAAACAGGTATAAAGGTCTGGTCATAATCTATTCCTTCTTCTTGCCTATAACCTTGAGCAACAAGTCTAGCCTTGTTCCTCACAATCACTCCTTGGGCATCCAGTTTGTTTCTGTATACCCATTTGGTTCTAATGACTGGATATTCTTGGGGTCTTGGAAACAAATCCCAAACTCTACATCTCCCAAATTGATTTAATTCCTCCTGCATTGCAATGATCCAGTGGGGATCTTGCTCTGCATCATGGATGGATAAAGGTTCAACCTGAGAGAGAAAACATGCATGCATCAAATCTTGGTTGAGTTGATGCCTTGTCTGTACACCTACTGATATGTCTCCAATCACTTGAGATCTAGGGTGATACCTAAGTGTGACTTAATCAGTGGGTGGAGTTGGTCGTGCAACAGCATCTTGGATTAATTCTTCTTGTGGAATTGTGTTTGCTGTTGGAGGAAGGTCAAGTCCTTCAGTGCCTTCATCTTCACTTTCTTCAATGACTTGTGGAGAAGGATGTGTTGGAACCTCTTGGGTAAGGTTTAGTTCATCCAATCTCTCACATAATTGAGCTACCTGCAAAGGGCTATTGGTAGAAATCTCTTTCTCCTTGCAAGACATGTTAGTTTCATCAAAAGAAACATGAATGGACTCTTCAAATTTTAACGATGATTTATTAAAAACCCTATAGGCTTTGCTTACTTGGGAATATCCTAGAAAAATTTCTTCTTCAGCCTTAGCATCAAACTTTCTATTATATCTTTTGTTGTTATTGTGAATATAACATATACAACCAAATATTTTAAAATAGTTGATTTTAGGTTTTTTCCCTTTAAGTAATTCATAGGGAGTCCTATTCTTCAGTTTATGTATCAGGATTCTATTCAGGACATAATTTGCAGTGTTTACAACCTCTGCCCAAAAGGTTAGTGGCATGTAAGCATCTGCAAGCAATGTACATGCAGCTTCAATGAGTGTCCTATTTTTCCTTTTAGCTACCCCATTTTGTTGGGGAGTTCTAGGAGCTGAGAAGCACTTCCTGATACCTTCCTTCTCACAGAAGTCATGCATAAGAAGAGACTCAAACTTTGTGTCATGATCACTTCTAATCAATGCAACATGAGTAGAGAACTCAATCTGTATGGTCCTGAGAAAATCTGTAAGAACCTTGAAGGTATCTGACTTAGATCTCAGAAAGGATACCCAAGTGAACCTGGAGAAGTCATCTACAATAACCAAGGTGTAGGATTTCCCTCCTAGGCTTTGTACAACAATGGGTCCAAAGAGATCCATATATAGCAAATACAAAATCCTAGGTGAATCACTTTTATTTACAGATTTAAAAGTAGATTTAGTTTGCTTGCCTAATTGACAAGCCCTGCAAAGGCCTTCCTTCTTGTAAGGACCGGAAGGTAGACCTCTAACAAGGTTGTCTTTAGATAGCCTAGAAATGTTTTTCATATTAACATGATCTAGTCTTTTATGTCATAAGTCATTCTGGTTACTAATTAAATTAAGTAAGCAGATATCAGAATTGACAGATATAAAATCAACTAAATATATATTGCTTTGTCTATTCCCAATTAAAACTGTTTGGTTTTTCTTTTTTAGAGATAATACATGAGGATGAACTAAAATGTACCTAATAACCTTCATCACATAATTGACTTATGGAGATGAGGTTATGCTTCAGTCCTCTGACATATGTCACTTTCTTGAATGTGACAGCTCCAATCTTCACTGCTCCATAGCATTCTGACTGGCCACATTTGGAATCCCCAAAGATGACCTTTGGTCCTAGCTTGGACTTATAATTAGATAGATTGTCTTTGCTACCTGTCATATGTTTGGATTAACCACTGTCCAAGTACCAGGTCTGATTCACACTTGGACATCTCTTCACCTGTAATGAAAAACAACTAATTGTTCTTGACCCAGGTTACCTTGGGTCCTTTGTTTTGCTGAAATGAAAAGCTAGAAATTATAAAAAATTCAGGTTGGGATTTATATCCTAGAGGGTGAAATCTCCTAGGTGGTATAACCCAATCAGCTAGTGGATTGAATGCTTTCCTGGAATTATTTAAGTTTCTGTTATAATTAAAGTTTTGGTTATGTCATTCTGGGTTTGACGAATTTCTGTGAGTTCGTCGACCAGAGTTCGACGAATTGGGTTGAGATCGTCGATCTCTGCCCAGAGAATGAATGTATTCATTTTCTGTGCCCCATGTTCGTCGACCTCTGCTCGACAAACCATACAGAGTTCGTCGATCGCAGTTAGACGAATAATTATAACTATAGTTTGCGTTCAGAGTTCGTCGATCTGGGTTTGACGAACTGACTACATTTCGTCGATCTAAGTTCGACGAATTCTGCTGAACCTTGTTTTTACTTAAGGTTTTCTAATTTTTGGTTTTCTGACCTATTGATTTAGGAACATTTTCTGTTGTTGGTTTATTGTTTACTTTTTCTTTCCCTTTAGTAGAGACAAATTTGATGGGGGTAGTTAAAATAATTTTCCTAAGGATGGGGGGCAAACTTGATGAAGCACCCAAGCCAAGCTTGCCATTAAGTCTGGCATTAACAATGCTTGTGATGTCCATCAGCTGGAGGCTTCTTCCATTTAGAGTTTCCTCAAGTTGTTTAGGCTCACAAAGCTCAGTTTTTAGCAGTGTTATTTGTTCATTAGCTAAACACAACTCATCCTTTAACCTATTATTTTCAGAGTTAATATTTTCTAAATTTTCTAGTTTCTCCCTAAGAGTTTTAATCTCTTTTTCTGAGTTAATTTGGTCAATACACATTGTTTTAAATTCAACTTTAAAAGAATCTGAATTGTAATCAAAGGAAGACAATACCTTGTCAGCTTCAGAATCTGAAACTTCTTAATTGCCTGAGTCCTCCTCTTTTGAATGGCTCCTGGAAGCATCAATTGCCATGAAGCAAACCTCCTTGGCCCTTGCTTCTCCCTCATCTTCACTGGAGCTGGAAGATGTTGATTCTTCTTCAGTCTCACTCCAGGTTTCAGCCACAAAACTTTTTGCCTTCTTCTTGTATTTGCTGGAAGAAGGTCTACTGTTGTGATGTCTCCTGGTATCCTTTTCTCTTCTCTTTTCTTTCTTTTGATTTTCTGGACACTTAGAGATGAAGTGTCCATGCTTCCGGCATCCAAAACACAACTTCTTTCGTTGGTGTCTTATCATATTTAGGCTTGTCATCCTGTCTTGATGACTTCCTCCTGAAATCCTTTCTTGCCATCTTATAGAATCTTTTGACAAAGAGAGTCATGAGTTCTTCATTTGTTGAAGGAGTCTCTGTCTCATCAGCAGCTTTGAAAGCAATGCTATGCCCTTTTCTTGCTGGAGGGGGTGTTCTTTGCTCAACTGCCTCCCTTGATTTAATCAGCTATTCATAGGACTTTAGTTTGCCTAATAGAGATTCAGTGGATTTCTCATTTAGGCTTCTGGCCTCCTTGATGGGCCAGATCTTTGAATCCCATGAGCTTGGGAAGCACATAAGGATCTTGTCATTTACTTCAGTCAAGTTGATTTCTTTATCTAAGGTTCTTAGCTCACTGATGATGGAGCTAAGCCTATTGTACATCACTTTAACTGTTTCTGCTTCATCCTTTTTGAAGTTTTCATATTGTGTGATGAGGTTTGATCTTATATCTTTCCTCTTATCTGCTGAGCCAGCAACTATTTGGTTGAGTGAATCCCAGATTGATTTTGCAGAGGTGCACTCAGCCACCTTCTGAAAGATATCATCTGACATAGTCTAAGCCAATATGTTCATTGCCTTGGCATCAGCAACCTTGGCCTTCTTCTGAGCCTCAGTCCACTCAGGTGGTGGAACTGCAGTAGTGCTTGTAGATGTTGCAGAAGTTGAAGCTTGAGGGGGACCTGTCAAAATAGAGTGGTATATATCCTCATCAATAGAATTCATGTATAATTTAATTCTTGCCTTCCAGATGGCAAACCTGTTTAGGTTGCAAACTGGAGGTTTGGTGCTTGCATAATCCTTGTTCTGTACCGTAGCTGTGTATATAAATCTAAATGGAAATAAAAAAAAATTAGATCTAATAAAGGATCTTTGGTTCAAGGGTTAGTTTGTACAACCAAAGGAACCTGATCTAATACCAATTGAAAGTGAGTGTTAGACCAGGAATACTCTAGAGGGGGGGGGGTGAATAGAGTATTTAAAGATTATAAAATTTTCTGGCTATTGCAGACAAGTCCTAGTGCTGTAAGAAATAGATTAAAAGATAAAACACAGCAATAACTAACTAACAATCATTGCCACAACAAGAAACAAAAGAAAGGGCAACCAGACGACACAAGAAATTTATAGTGGTTCCCCAACCTGGGTACATCCACTTTTCTACCACCCTGGTAGGAATCCACTCAGATTTTTGATCAGGTGCCTGACACCAATGAGCTTTTGATCAGGTGCTCAAAAACCAAATCTAAAGTCTTTTGGTCAGGTGACTTGTAACCAAGAATCACTTTTGAAGGGAGATGACAACCCTTTATACAGAGAGGGGTGAGAGGTGATGGTATCTTCTCTGTCAACAATCAAAGAGAAGACAGGTGGATATGATATTAGCAAGTAGCTCCCCCTAAGATGTAGAATAGTTCAAGGAAATCTAGAGCTTTGCTGTAGGGTGATAGGCCTTTAGTCTTTAAGCCTTTATCAGAGAAATCTGTAGGAACTTCTTGACAGATGGAGTAGTTATTATCCTTTGAAGTTTACTAGAGTGATGAAGAAAGAAGACTCTTGATTTAGATTGATTGTTCTTTTCTTCAATAGCTGATCTACCTCTAGCCTAGGGCTTCTTTTCTGTATCAGAAAGCTGTGAAAGAATGATGGAGCAGAGAGACTCTTGAAGGCATACTGACTGTGATTCTCTATGTGGCTGTGTGTCTCTATGTATGCTGTGTTCTTGTCTATCTGTGTATACTGTGTTATTTTATGTCTTCAGGAAAAGAGAAAAATTTCTTTTATATTTTCTGAAGGAATTTGTCTTTTGAAATTTGAATTCCTCTGCTGCAATCAATGCTGACGGCGTAGAGAATAAACTGCATTGATTTATTTCCCCAACTATCCCTTGGAAAAATGGAAAGCAATAATTCTGATGAAAACCGTGATCAATGCACCGTCCAACGGTAATATTAAGAGAATATTTTATCATTAATCATTCAGAAATTATTACCATAGAGTGAGGACAGAGGAAAGAAATACTAAGTCTGGAATCGTCTAACAGATGACAGAAATCATCGAGCTGAGTCCACAGTTCGTCGAGCTGAGTTGTTGTGTTCTTCGATCAGATAACTTCTGTTCGTCGAGCTGAGTTCCAAGATCGTCGATCTGATAACAGAACTGTATGCTTCAGAAACTTTGCCTTTTCTATGTCTGAAGTTCGTCGAGCTGATAACTGGCTTCATCGACTGGAGTTGATTCTGGACTTAGAAAAATTGAGAAGCTTCTGGTTGAAGTAAAGGATCCAGAAATCGTCGACCAGAGAACTAAGTTCGTTGACCTGAGTCTAGAGAATAACTAAACTTAGAATACTGAAGGTTGAGTCCAAAGATCGTCGACCTGAGAATGAAGTTCGTCGAGCTGTCTTGAGTGTGTCGACACAGTTGGCTTCAGGTGTCGATCTTAAGTATGTCAACACAAGTCCTGTGTGTCGACACAGCTAACTTCTGGTGTTAAACTTGAGTGTGTCGACACAAGTCTTGTATGTCGACATAGCTGACTTCTGGTGTCGACACAATTGGTGTCGACAGTTATTCTGTGTGTCGACACAATTCCTCTGTGTGTCGACACAGCCTTTCTAAAGTGTTGAAGTGTAGTGTCCAAAGTTCGTCGACCTGAGCACCAAGTTTGTCGAGCTCAACTCAGAGAATTTTCTGTGAGATCGTCGAGCTGAGCATGACAATCGTCGACCTGGGTTCGACGAACGTCGAACTCATTTTACTTGGTCTCTGGAAAATCTCTAAGTCTTTGAGTCTCTAGTAGTCTGATGATGGCTGGTCCATATGATGTTGTTACTGAGGACTTGGCATAGACTCCAGGACACAACCATGACCCTGGCTATACATTGTGGGTCAAAAGATCCTAAGTTAGTGAACCTAACCCAAATCTTACAAGGGATCCAACACAAGGCCATCCAGCAAAGACCCAGACTAAGAGTAAGTCTATTAGTATGCCTGATTTGGCTATTTTTGATGTTATCAAGAGTCAATTCTCTGTAAAGAAGACTGTTGTTAATTGCATTCAGAGCAAGACAAATATGTCTATTGGAAGACTCACTTTCAGTCAGATCCTTACTGAAAGGAACTTGAATAAGGCTACCGCTCTTCCGTCTAAACAGACAGCTGCTGTTAGCCATGCTACTAGACCTGCTCAGAAATAAGGTACAATATTCATGACTATTGGTGATGTGGCAAAGTGGGCCACTTTGCCTCAGATTACTAGCACAATTCTAATGTGCCCAGAGTAAAAGTTATTCTTCCTGTCAGAAAATATGCAGGAAGACGGGTTCATTTTCAGGCTAATTAGAACACAGGACCCAATAAATATTGGGTTCCTAAGGTAAATTAAATCATGTTTTGCAGGTTAATACAAGTGCCCATACCCCTATATGGTACTTGGATAATGGTTATTCCAGGCACATGACTGGAACAAGGAGCAATCTAAAGGAGTACACTCCAGTGAAGGATGGACCCAAAGTAATCTTTGGTGGTTCAGATATAGGAGTGAAAAGATGCTATGGTAAGATTACTAATGGCATAGTCACCATCTCAATAGTGGCTTATGTTGAAGGGTTACAACACAACCTGATAAGCATAAGCCAACTCTGTGATCTTTGCTATGTCATTGCATTCCACAAGAATGAGTTCCAAATTAAGAGGTCAAGTGACCAAGAGGTCATCTTGATAGGCACTAGTAGTGAAAATGTTTATTGCTTAAACTTTCTATGTTTAAATAAAGACTCTCATATATATCTAGTTGCAAATGAGAAAGTCTCATACTATGTATAATGGCACAAGAGGCTAGCTTATTTGAACTACAAGACCATTGGCAAGCTCTTTGTGAAGAGCTAGTTAGGAATGGTCCCAAGATGAAATGCACCAAGGAAGGCATTTGCTCTACATGCCAAAAGGGCAAGAAGACCAAAGCTTCTTTCAAGAGCATTGGTACCAAAGACTATGTGAGGTGTTTGTACCTCCTGCATATGGACTTGTTTGGTCTTTTGCCAATTTATAGTCCAGGTAGGAAATTTTACACACTTGTGTTTGTTGATGACTTCTCTAGGTTTGCTTGAGTTTTCTTTCTTAATAAAAAGTCTGCAACCCTTAATGTCTTCATGACTTTTGTCAAGTGATAACTCTAATTTTATTCTTATTTTCATATAGTTTTTACTTAATAATTAATTAATTAATTTAGAGTTATAATTTATTAAATGAATTTCTAATTACTTTATTTTTAATATTTCAAGTTAATTTGATCTAAAAATTATATTTTAAAGCTGGCAGATTAATCAGGGGTAATGAAAGTATCCAGCGTCTACCTAAATCACCTAGAGGTGGTGAATAGGTGATGTTTGTGTCTTTTTGCGAAATAAAAATCACTTTAAAAATCAAGCAAACAAACACAGAGATTTATAGTGGTTCCCCGAGTTGTATGTCCACTTTCATGCCTCGCCTATCTACTATGAAGGGATAGATTCGGCTAATTCACCAATACTCAGATTTCTTCAAATCTTATACCTCGGAGATGCAACTCCTACAACTCGGAGACAATGCTCCTACCACTCGATCCACAATCGGATCTACAAACTCCATGCACAAACGGATCTACAAACTCGATACACAAATGAATCTATAAACTCGATCCACAAACAGATCTATAAACTCAGAGGAATAATCTCCGACAACAGTAAATGAATATTACAAAACATAAACAATTACAAGTATTCATCACAACGTTCTTCGAAAAAGTATATCTTGAATCTTAGAGAACTTGGAGAAATGAAATCTTGAGGACCTTGAATCGTGAACCTTCAATCGACAAGATTTGGAGGATTAATGACCTTTTGAGTGATTATCAATCTAGTCACATATGTTGAAGAAGATGAATCGCACACAATAGGTTGTTGGCGGCCGATTGAAAGTGAGAGAGTAACACGATTAAATGGAAGGAAATATCTCCTATGTATTTATAGAGATCTCCTTGCCAACGTTTAGAAGAAAACTTCCAAAAATGTAGCCTAGAATTTACTATGCATGGCTGACCGAAACCTGAACCAACTATTTTGAAAAATTTGGAAAAATGACCCAAGTCAAATTCGTCGAGTATCGTGGAGTATCGTTCAGTATCACTAGTATACTCGCCGATTGTACCTTGATATATGATGAATAATACTTAGACAAATCAGTCTCAGTCCAACCATTCACTCATCGCCAAAGCGGAGTCAAACTTGATGAATTTGTCGAGTATCACCTGGTATACTCGACGAATTCGTCGAGTATAAGCTAAATGACTCAATGCACTCAACACCGTTGCACTCGACGCCTTTTGTTCACTCGACGCCAAAGGAAGCAATTGACGAATATCATCAAGATGAATCATCGCTCTTGTACTTGGGATATTCGATGAATAAGACTTGAAAACAATCTAGAGAAGTAGCGTTGACTGGATTGATGAATTCGGCGTGTATCACTTAGCATATTTGACAAATTCAGCGAGTTTCGTTAGATTCATTCGATGAATTCGAAGAGTATGCACGACAATAATCAGCAAATTTTACTTAATAGATTTTCAATTCTTCAACGAATTTACCCTAAGTATAAAAGATGGATTTGACTGGTATAGGTCGGTATACACAACGAATTTGATGAGTATCAAGCTGATACTCGACGAATTCGACAAGTATTCCAAACCATACTCGATGAATTTTACTTAGGAGAAATTCCCGTCATTCTGAATCTAAGCCTTGACCATCCTTGGGCCTTCTCTTGTACTTATGATAGAAGTACACCCCAATAGAAAGATTACACATGAGTCAACACATTAGCCTACACAATGAGGAATTATATTGTAAATTCCTGTATTTACTGATCCATTGTAACCTGACATTGGTATGCACTTAGTAATGAAAACCTACAAGTACATAACTCAAAAGGCAACATCAAATACAGTCATAATTCATCTTAGCTTAACTGTGCCCTTCTTCAAATCCGGGTTATTGTTGATACAATACCCAACAATCTCCCCATATTTGAAGAAGTCAGAACCCTATAAGCTAAGGTGAATTGTACATAACAAATAATAAAACATTAAGACTTGAAAAGATAAAAGAAATTAAAAACAACACGCATTCCAAGACCATCATAGAAATCAGATACATATATATATATATATATATATATATATATATATATATATATATATATATATATATATATATATATATATATATATCACAAATTGTTCAGAGTTTTGTTTTGGGGGGGGAACCCACAACTCAACACAAAATATAACTATTGGTCTAGGTTGCTCTGTCTCTTCTGACTCTGTCTATCAAAATAAGCCTTTGGCTTTGGAAGGTAATTTGGAGGGGCTGGAGGCATCAGATCAACATCTCTATGATTTTTGAAGTGTATCCTTCTCTTTGTGCAGGTCAGTTTGTACTTGTTCCATTCTTCATAATCATAGTAGTGTTGATGTTTTCCACCACCAAGGTCGACCTAGGAGAATGTGTCTAGGATAATTCCTCTAGAAATCAGGCTCCACACCTCTTCCATCTCTTTGTTTGGTTCTACTCAAGCTGGCTCTGACCTTATAGCATACAGGCCTTCCCCATATCTTCTTCACTTGTAAATCAGAGGTGGGAAGTATTCAACAAGTTCTACCTCTGGAGCCTCAGCAGCAGTAGCAGCAACAACATCACTAACTTGAGAAAAATCCTGTATGACTGACCAATACTGAGAGTAATCCTGGTGAGGATGATTCTCATCATGTGCTAGTACAGGCACAATAGGTACTTGATATCCTATCAACTAACTGTGAAGCTACACACAGTTGTCATAATTGTAGTCATTTACACCTCTGAAATGTGCAAACATTGCTTTTGCAAGAGCATTGACCTTAGTTACCACCTTAGCTTCCAAGGAATCCTCCCCATTTCTGACTTCTTCAGCCAGAGCATTTATATAGGCTTGCATGCTATCGTCATAATGTGTCATTGCTCTATTATGACCTTCAATCATAGTTTTGTCATTAGTACCAACATTGCACATAACTTTCTGATTGCTCTCAAAACATTTCATAATAAACTCAACTCCTTTTCCACCTTGGGTAAACCAGGAGTCTGACTTGGCATCTAGCTTATCAAATCTTATGTTAACCTCGGCTAGTCCATTGTTTAGATCTCTTTCTGTTTCTTTCACCTTTTTTAGAACAATTTTCATTGAGGAATTAAAATATGCTTTCTGCTTGGCTAGAATTGCCTTTATGCTATGTAAAAGTGTATTATCTACAGTCAACATTGGAGTCTCTGGGATGAGATTGCTGGGCAGATCCTCACTAGATGACTCATCTATCAGAGATAGATGAGCTCTGGAAGTGGTAGCACGATCTGCAACAGCAGTTAGAGGTGGAGTCTGCTCCTCTGCAACACCTTCCTCATCAGAAAGAACAACCTCCTCTTCAGCAGCAGGAGGTGCATTAAGCATCTTACCTATCCTTTTATCCAGGTTGCACATAAGCCTAGAAACCTCAGTAGAAACTGATATAGAAATCCTAGTCACCTCCCTTGTAGAAGATGAAGCGGGAACAATTTCTGGGAGAGGGACAATTAGGTTCTCCACTGACACCAACTCAAAACTAACATCCACATTATCAGGAGCTTTAGTATTATCAGCATCAAACTACACCACCATATGCGTTGGGTCTATTGATCCCAATATCCCAGATTTGTAAGAAGTCAAACGGGTCAATGACATACACACATAATGTATTTGATGTGTGCCCTAGTTCATGCATGCATATAGTCCATGATTGGACATGTGAAGAAAATGAGTCTGGTAGTAAAACTCAAATTTCGTCGAGCTCAGCACGCTGGTCACCAAGCTTAGCTCAACATTCCTTGGGATAAGCATAAGAGCTCAGGTTTCAAATTTCGTCGAGCTCAGCTTGAAGTTCATCGAGCCCAGTTTGCAGTTCGTCGAGCTCAACTTACAAATCGTCGAACTCAGCTCAACACTTATTAAGCTAAAGCCAAAAAAATCTACTAAGGCAAAAAGCGCTGAGACCGCTGAGAAGATCAGAGTTCATCGAGATCAGCCCATAGATCGTCGAACACAACTAAAGCCAGAGAAACTGACTAAGGCAAAAAGCACTGAGACATCTGAGATAGCTAAGAAGAAGGCGTTGACAGTGCTGAGACAGCTGAGACAAGATTGGCTGAATTTCTCTAAGTCCAGAAGCGTTGAGTGAAACAGGTTCACTCAACGCTTCTAATGAAGAAGGAGGCACTGAGACAAAACTATCTGGATTTCTATAAGTCCAGAAGTGTAGAATGAAGCATGTTCACTCAATGCTTCTAATGAAGAAGGAAGCATTGAGACAGTTAAGAGGAAATCCGCTGAGACAGAAGATAGTCTCAGTTGAGAAGCAAAGACCGCTGAGATAGAACTACTGAGACAGATACTTATCTCAGCTAATAAGAAGAAAGCAATGAGACAAAGGCCTGTGACAACAATTAAGAAGAAATTGCTGAGACTACTGAGACAGAACCGCTGAGACAAATCCAGAGAAAAATCACAAGTCTAGAAGCGCTGAGAGCCAAGACAGAAGGTATTGAGTGACTTAACAACAATCAACACTTCATGGTTTTCTGGAATATTTTCTAATTCCAGATGATGATGACCATTACTTACGTCATCAAAGTCAACATACATGTAGCCGTTGTGGGAAAGCTTGAAAGAATTTGTTTCAAGATAACCTAATACACATAGAGGGGCGGGGGGGGGGGGGGTGAATAGGTTCAAATCCTTTTTATTCTAAGGCAGATAATAAACTCTAGTTTTTTGTTGGTTATACTATTAACACAGCAAACACATCACAGAAATATATCCAATCACTGAGTGTACAGGATTTATAGTAGTTCCCCAAGTATTGGGTACATCCACTTTCCCCCTTCGCCTATCTAGCAGTGTGCTAGATTTGGCCTAACTTCTTCTCTTCACCTCAGATCCGCAGATTTTACAGCTCAGAACCCAATCAAGGTTCCTACAACTCAGAGTGAGTCCACACTCCTACAGCTCAGGCACACAGCCCTACCTCAGCCTTCAACAAGGCCTACACCTCAAAGATAACAATCTCCTACAACTTAGGCTCACAGCCCTACCTCGGCCTTTAGCAAGGCCTACCACTCAGAGACCTAAATCTCCTACAACTCAGCCTTTATAAATTAGGCTTACAGCTCAGATCTATAAAGATCCTATAGAAAATTGATTTAAGTTTGTAATTAACCACCACCCAGATAGAGAGAGAAGGGATGGATGGTTTCTTGATCAGTTCTTGGAAGACACTGACGGTAGATAACAACCACTCTTAGCTTTCTTCAAAGCTTCTTGAATCTGAACTCAGTAGGGTTGAACTCCTATGAAGTTGATCTTCAATCAGCTCCTTTCTTGATATTCAGATCACAATCTGAATCCTCCTTAGCAGCCTGGTTCAGCAACTGCACTTGAGGGACTTAATGATGAAAGCCCCTTTCTTCTTTGGAGCTCTCTCTCTCTCCAAATACTTATGTTTATCTTTCTTCAGTATTATGTATTGATTGGTATGAGTTCCTCTGTATTTGTTCATCTTCTGTTGAAGGAGAAAGCCTTTATATAGTCTTCCTCCATGGTAACCAGATGATCTGATTTCTAACAAACTTCTGACAGCTTTGACAGTTGTAGTAGACCGGTTAGAAATGGCAGCTGTCAAGTCATCCAGTCACTTCTTGAACTCTGTCTCTGTCAGCAAAATGTCGAGACTGAACTTCATCATGTGTCGACACAAGTAGACTAAGTGTCGACACAAGTGAACTAAGTGTCGACACAAGCCTTGGTGGTGTCGACACATCTCCTTTGTTGTAGTTAATACTTCTCGACACAGCCTTCTGTAGAATGTGTCGACACTGATTCTGTGTGTCGACACAAACACTTCTCTTTAACTTTGTTGAATCTCTACTGTGTGTGTCAACACAAGTCCTGTGTGTCGGCATAAGTCCTATGTGTCGACACAGCTGATGTCGACAAAGTCTTCAGTGTGTCGACACTGCCTCTTGGTGTCGACACATTTGATGTCGACTAAGTATTCCTCTGTGTCGACACTGCCTCTTGGTGTCGACACAGTTGATGTCGACAATGCTTCACTGTGTGTCGACACTGCCTCTTCATGTCGACACAGTTTCTTCTGGTGTCGACACAGCCTTTCCAAGTGTCGACACAATTAACTCCAAGTGTCGACACAGCTTTTCTCCAGTGTCGACACAGGCCTTCATAAGTGTCGACACAGCTTCTCCTGGTGTCGACACATGGACTTAGAAACTTTTCTGCATTCTTGCATTTTCTTAACCTGCACATATAAACTCAAAACAACATCAAATACACCTTGATGCATATCATTGAGTAAGGTGAGGCTTCTTCAAATCTGGCACATATTTTTCAATGTACCCAACAATCTCCCCCTATTTGGAGAAGTCATAACCCTTAGTCAATGATATACACCATTCATAACAAATACACATTTTGATGTATAACAACATTATATGACAAGGTATTTTCTAAACAAAACATATATAAACAATCATCACAAAATAATAATGCAACCAGAATAAGCATTAATTATTATTTTGTTTCAACTTTCAAAAGTTTCTTATCAAAAGTTTACATAGATTTCAACACTAAGGATTACAAAGTTGTAAACTCAAGTAAATCTAATCTAAAGCTGGTCTGGCTCCTTGATAACTACGCCTTTGCCTGATTGGACCTTGGCTTGTACTGGAGCATCAGTATCATCAGCTGGATTCTTGCCCTTTAGATCTTTCTTCTTTTGCTCTTCAACCCTTATTCTTTACCTTTCAAAATAATGAAAAGGCTTAGGGAAATATTTGCTAGGCTCCTGAGCATTAGGAGGTAGCTTCCCAAGTTTTGCCTTTTTTCTATATTGAACTATGGCTTCTTGCCTGGCTTCATACTTTTGTCATTCTTGTGCAGAGTACCATTTGCCCCTATCATGGGACTTATCCTTTACAGCTTTCCAAGCAGTCAGTATAATGTTCCTGGAGGTTGTACTCCACTGCTCAAAATCAAGCTTCAACTCTGCCTGTTCTCTGAATCTTTTCTTAGACAATAGAGCTTCTTGCTCTTTGTTCAAAACTGCCTCTGACACTGGCATGTCTACTTTCTCAAGGATAATATTTTGAGCACCTTCTGGAGGGCTGTACATAGACTGTATTTCTTGGTGAATCATTTCAAAATCAGCTGGAGGATAAATTACTTGAGCAACTTCAGCTTGAACCCCTTCTAAGTAAGCAGGTTGTATACCAGACTCAGCCACATTGTCATCATCACAGAGGGGTGGATATCCAAGTGTGGCTCTGATGCTATTAGATATCCATTTAGCATGGTCTGAGCCAACTTTGACTAATACTCTCTCCCCCTTTATGACTTCTCTGACAACATGATCCCTGAGGTCATCCTTTTGAAATTTGATTTGTGCATCAATAAAATTAACACCATCTTTATAAAATGCCTTTAACTTCAGCAACTGTCCAGAAATGGTCTTTTGAGATTGCTCAAAAGCTGTTTTGACAGCAGCTAGGCCTTCCTATAATTGCTTATCAAACTCTGCCTTAGCTTTAGCCTTTTCCTCATTCTGGGCAGTTACAACATTCTTCAATTCTGTAACAGTCACATTATGTGATCCAGTCAGATTATCATTCATTCTAAGTTGATTCTCTAGAACATAGCCTTGCTTCACAGCTATATCATCAACTTGAGTCTTGATCTTTTCTTGATGTGTTGCTAGGAAAACCACAGCATTGCCTCCTTTGTGAAAGCAATCTGTCATCTCCTTCTTATGCTGATTCACTTCAAATCTTATAGATTTTATATACTGAGCCAAAGAGAATTGTAAGTCTTTATGAGTTTCATCCATATATTTCTCCATTACAATCCTTTGTTCATCTAGCTTTACTTGTAAAGATATTAATAAGGAACTGTAATTAGTTACTGGGGCTGGTTGAGGAGCAGTTTGTAAAGCCCTCTTATAACTCTGGCTTCTTCTTTTAAATACCATTAGCTTCCTCTTTTTGGCTTGAATTGCTGCTTCATCTTCAGAAGCTGAGGTACTGGCAATATCAACTCTGTCTTTAGGACTAGGAGGCAACTCCTGTGCAGTCCTAGGAAGCTCCCCCTGAGTTCCTTGCTCCTTCCCCACAAGACTTACTTGCTCCTTCTCAAGGTCAACTTGCTCCCCCTCAAAATCTGCTTTCTCCCCCTCAAACTCAGTCTGCCCTAAATCAGGGAACAACTCTTCAAGAGTGAACTCTTGTTGAGTAGGGACTGGAGATAGATACTCTTATCTCTGGAGCATGATCAGTAGCAGATGTATCCTCCATGATAACATCTTGAGCTTGACTGTGTAGTTGAGTTGGCTCAAGTATAGTTTGTGTAGCAATATCACTTTCCAAGTGTATTAGATCTTCCTCAACATGAGGCTCCCCCTGCACTTGAGCACTATCTGTAGGGTCTTGTGCAGGAATGTCTTGTGCTGGAGATTTTTTAGGAATATCTTGCCTTTCTTCCTCAGGCATATCCTTAGTTAGGACCCTATCCCATCTGGAGATGATCCTGATGTCCATCCTTCTCATGTGATTTATCTTAGTACCAGCTGACTGTTCCATCACTTCAGGTATTGTTCCAGCTAGATACAAGCTCACAATTCTTCCCAGATTTGGCTTCTTCATACTTTCCTTAATCTTTTCAAAAATTACTAATGACCAATCTGTAGTTAGGCTATAGATGATTCTGGTCATCAGACTGAACATGTAGGCTGATATCTTATCATGCCCCCTTGGCTTACAGAGAATCACTTTTCCTACAACTTCAGACAAGAACTTCCCTTGCATATTCATGTCTTTCCTGTTCAAAGCTGAGCCAATCTTCATGGTGGAATCCAGTCCACACCATTGAAGTTCTTCCCTTAGCTTAGATGCATGTACATCTTCTTCTTCTTGTGTTCTTGGCAGGTGAAGAACTTTTCTTAAACTCTTCTGGGTGATTTTCACCTTTACTCCATGGACTGTGGATTTAATTTTGAGTCCAGTTTGATTTAGGGTAGTAGCACCAAAGAATTCTAGTGTTTCTTTCTTCCAAATCTTAGTTGGTTCAGAAACTAAGAATTCCAGACCATTTTCAGCTATTAGGGTTATTACTCCTGTAATTTCTGATTCTGCTCCATCAAATGCGTTCCGAACCAGTTCGTATCCATCATTGACATTGTCCTCGATCTTTGGCGCCATTAGGGTTGAGTGAAAGCTTGGATTAAGAAGAGAGAAGTTGTCGACACAGGGTTTTGGTCTTGAAAATATGGAGAATGTGTTGACAGAATATAATGTTGACCTATTTATACCTTTCTAAGTAATGAAGGTCAAAAGTCGCGTCAACAATCTCTAAATGTGTCGACACTGTTGAAAAGTGTCGACACAGACTTCTAATGACTCGACATCAATTGTATTTAACTTTGTCGAGTTCGACGATCTGAGGTTGACGAATCTGCGCCTATACTCTAAGTATCGACACTAACTCTAGATGTGTCGACTCCACTTCTCTAAAGTGTCGACACTAATTCTCTAGATGTGTCGACACCACTTTTCTGGAATGTCGACACCAACTACTATGTGTCGACACAGACAACTTCTTGTGTCGACACAATTTTACTTAGCCAATTTTGTTAAACTAATCTATGTTCAACATTCCTAATTCAATTTTAAACTTATTGAATTTAGTTTCATCTAGAGGCTTAGTAAACATATCTGCAATTTGATAATCTATTTTGACAAATTCTAGTGAGATGTCCTCTTTCTCTACATGTTCTCTAAGAAAATGGTATCTAATTTCTATATGCTTAGTCCTACTATGTGAAACAGGATTATTAGCAACAGAAATAGCACTTGTAGAATCACAAAGTAAAGGTGTTCTACTTACCTGAATACCATAGTCTTCTAGCTGGTGCTGAATCCACAACAGTTGTGCACAACAACTTCCTGCTGCCACATATTCAGACTCAGCTGTGGAAATTGCCACACTAGTCTGCTTCTTACTGCTCCAAGACACCAATCTTCCTCCTAGAAATTGATAGGTGCCTGTAGTGCTTTTTCTATCTTCTTTGCATCCTGCAAAGTCTGCATCTGAATAGCATGTCAGTAGAAAATCTCCATTCCTAGGGTACCAAAGGCCTAGATTAGGTGTGCCCTTAAGATATCTCAAAATTCTTTTGACTGCAGTAAGGTGAGATTATTTAGGGCAGGATTGGTACATAGCACAGACACATGTAGTATACATGATATCTGGTCTACTAGCAGTCAAATATAGGAGGGAGCCAACTATCCTTCTATCCAAAGTTTCATGTACAGGTTTCCCTGCATCATCTTTGCTTAGAGACACACGTGTCCCCATTGGAGTTCTCATGGTAGTGGATGATTCCATACCATACTTATTAATTAACTCCTGAGTGAACTTAGACTGGGATATGGACAAGACCTCATCAGTCTGTCTTACTTGGAGACCCAAGAAGAACTTAAGTTCTCTCATACTGCTCATTTCAAATTTCCCTTGCATAAGTTTTGCAAACTTTCTACAAAGGTTACTTTCAGTAGACCCAAATATTATGTCATCAACATATATTTGGACTAGGATTATCTTTCCTTTGGATTCCCTAAGGAATAGAGTCTTATCTATTTTCCCCCTTGAGAATTTGTTCTCAATGAGGAAAGTAGACAGGGTTTCATACCAGGCCCTTAGGGCTTGCTTTAACCCATATAAAACTTTCCTAAGTCTATAAACATAATCAGGTTTGAGAGAATCAACAAAACCTGAGGGATGCTCTACATAGACTTCTTCTTTTAGATTTCCATTTAGGAATGCTGATTTTACATCCATTTAGAATACCTTGAAGCCTTGATATGTTGCATAAGCAAGGAACATCCTAATTGCTTCCAGACTTACTACTGGGGCAAAGGTTTGATCAAAGTCAATACCCTCTTCCTGCCTGTATCCTTTTGCAACAAGTCTTACTTTGTTCTTCACAATGATCCCACTCTCATCCAGTTTGTTCTTAAAGATCCACTTTGTTCCAATGATGTTGTGGTCTTTTGGTTTTGGAACTAACTTCCAGACCATGCACCTTCTGAACTGATTCAGCTCCTCTTGCATGGCATCAATCCAATGTGGGTCTAGAACAGATTCTTAAAATTTCTTGGGTTCCACTTGAGATAAGAAGCTAGAGCAAAGAACTGTGTTTAGATTCGTGCTCCTTGTTTGTACTCCTTGTCTTGGATCACCAATTATCTAATTTGCTGGATGATCCTTTAAGTGTCTAATAGCTGGAGGTAGTCTATCTTTAGGTTGAACACCACCAGTCTCTTCATTATGTTGCACCTCTTGGTTTTCATCAGCATCTGGAGAGTCTTGTACTCCCCCTGGACAACAACCACCATTTTCCACTTCCTAATTTGCAGTTGAATCTTTTCTAATAGTAAGCTTGTCCATTCTCTCATTTATACCTGTAGAACTGCAAGAACTACTTGGCAACTCACTGTTAATAAGTCTTGTTTCATCAAAGACAACATGTACAGACTCTTCTACAACTTGAGTAATCAAGTTGTAGATCCTATAAGCCTTACTATTGTTGCTGTACCCAACAAATATCCCATCTTGAGATTTGGCAGCAAACTTAGTTAGATAAGACTTGCCATTGTTAAGGACATAACACTTGCAACCAAAGATCCTAAAATATGATAAGTTTGGTTTTCTGTCTTTCATAATCTCATAGGGAGTCTTTTTGTGGCTTTTGGTGATAGAAGCCCTATTGATCACATGACATGCAGTGTTTACTGCCTCAGCCCAGAAATATTCTGGGAGAGAAGTGTCACTCAATAGAGTTCTACCAGCCTCAATCAGTGTTCTATTCTTACTTTCAGCAATACCATTTTGCTGTGGTGTTCTAGGTGAGGAGAATTCTTGAAAAATCCCAAATTCTTCACACAGTCTTGTCATACTCTCAGATTGAAATTCAGTGCCATGGTCACTTCTGATTTTGACCACTGTACTGTCCAGCTCATTCTGAATTTATTTGACAAAACTATATAAAACACTTGGGGTTTCAGATTTTTGTCTCAGAAAGAACACCCATGAATATCTAGAATAGTCATCTACCACCACAAAAGTATAGACCTTCCTACCTAGACTATGAACTGGCATAGGACCATGTAGATCCATATGCAAGAGGTATAGACACCTCACTGAATCCTTGTTTTCAAGGCTATGGAAGGAGGATTTGGTCTGCTTGCCTTTTTGACAAGCTGAGCATATCCCACCCTTTATACACTTAACTTGAGGACCATTTCTCACTAAATCTTTGCTAAAGAGTTGGCCAATAGTCTTGTAGTTAAGATAGGCCAGCCTCTTGTGCCATTTAACACAATGAGAGGCTCTCTCATCAGCTACAAGACAAAAAGGAGAAACATTATTCTCACACTCAAAGTTAAGACAGTACACATTTCTTTTTTTATATCCTGTCAATATGACCTATTGATCACTTGACCTTTTGATATGACAACCATTCTTGATAAATGAAATGTCATAACCTAAATCACTCAGCTGACTTATGCTAATTAGGTTGTGTTTCAAACCCTTTACATAGGACACTTGAGTGATTGTAACTGAGTTATTAGAAATGTTACGAAAACCTTTGATGACTCCCTTTTCAGAACCACCAAAGATTACTTTAGGCCCATTCAGCATAGGTGAGTAGTCCTTCAGCAATCCCCTTATTCCAGTCATATGCCGGGAACATCCACTGTCCAAGTACTATATAGGGGCATGGCAACTTGGACTCACCTGCAACACAGATTACTTAACCTTAGAACCCAAATAACTTTTGGGTCCTTGGTGCAAGTTAGTCTGAACTTTAACAAATCTGCCTGCAGCTTTTCTAACAGGCAGACTACTACTCTCCTTGACACTGATATTGTGTCAATAGTCTAAGGCAAAGTGTCTTATCTTGCCACAGCACCAGCACTCAAACTTATTATATATTTGTTTAGGTACAACTTTAGCTGAATTATTAGCAGCAGATCTATTGTTCTGTGCTAGGGCATTGCCTTTTTTATTGGACTTAGCAGTCCATGCAGTTTTCTTATAGCCTATTCCTGCCTTACCCTTTTTAAACACAAACTCATCAATCAAGGGTAATACAGATTTTGGTTTAGAAAAACTAGCTACAATCTCCTTTTCTTTTTGAAATCTATTCTCTAGACTTTTAATCTGATCATTTTTAAATGTGATAGTACCCATCTGAATAACAGTAATGTTTTTCAGTCTGGCTATCTCATTCAACTTCTGATCCAACAACTTATCTGAATCAGATGCAGCCATCTTAAGATCTGCAATTTCCTTAGCCTGAGTTTTGGCCAGGTTTTTGCTTTTCTTTAGTGCCTACAACAAGTCCCCATATTCATCTATCAGCTGATGAATATCACCTTCAGACTCAGACCCATCCACATCACTTGATGCAGATATTGCTGACTCTGACCCAGTACTACAATCTGAATTTCTAGAAAAGCATTATACCTTACTAGGAACAGGCTGATCCTGGCACTTGTCTTCTTCTAACACAACCATCAGTCCCTTGCACTGATGGTCTTCTTGTTCATAGATAGAGTTCAACACTTGCAGAAACTCATCTTCTTCATCTGCTGCATATAGACCAATATATGCCTCAGCTTCAGATTCTGACTCTGAAGATGATTGGTCTGTCAAGCTCTTCTCCTTCTTAGCAACAAAGGATTTCTCCTTCTTGCTCTGGTGTTGAATCTTCGTTTTATCAGCAGACTCTTTTCTTTTGTCTAGACACTCAGCCACAACATGTCCTAGCCTATTACAGCAGTAGCAAACTATCTTTGATGTTGTATATTTGCTTGGCTTAGACCTGCTCCTGTCCTTCCTGGATGACTTCCTCTTTTGATAATAGTCATCCTTAGGCTGAGATGTGGAGGGCTTAGACTTCCACTGCTTCTTCTTTAGGAATCTCTGAAACTGCCTTGTGAAGGCAGCAAAGTCTTTATTTGAGTCACTGCTGTCTGAACTTTGGTTGTCTGAATTATCTGAAGCAATTTCAGCAACTATCTTAGGAGGTGATGGAGACATCCTCCTATTCTTCCTAGTGGCTTCAAAGTTGAAGGCCACAGACTTTTCTCTATGCTCCCCTTTTGCACTCTTCTCTTCCTCTTTCCTAGCCATCAGCTGCATCTCATATGACAGCAATATTCCAAACAAAGTTGGAGGAGAGATATCTGCAAGTTTGGCCACTCTGCTAATGGCACAAATCTTAGTGTCCCAATCCTTTGTCAAGGATCTTAGGAATTTATCATTTAGTTCATATGTACTGAAGATTCTTCCATAGGACATCAGCTCATTTACTATTCTATAGAACTTTTTATAACACTCAGTTATACTGTAAGACTTTCCTTGTCTGAAACTCTCATATTCCTGGTTCAGCATAGACTTTCTATCTTGTCTGACTTCTTTAGAACCCTCCATGTATACTATCAAAGTATCCCACATTTCCTTGGAGGTCTTGCAGTGAATCAAATTTTAAAAGGTTGAATCATCAATGGCACTTACTATGATATTCTGAGCTCTTTTATCCATAGTTGCCAGGATGATCTCATCCTTAGTCATCTCTGAAAAATCCTTGGGAATTCTTTGGTTTGCATCTAGAACTGACAATTTCATTGGAATATAAGGACCTTCCTTTACTGTAATGTAGATCCTTGGATCAGAAGCCTCCATAAATAGCCTGACCCTTTCTTTCCATATTCCAAATATCCGCTTCCTGCATATGAGTAATTTCGTAGAACCTAGTTCCTTATGATTTTCTCCTGAACCCATTTTCTTGATCTTGAATCTGCCTTATGGATCTAACTCAGACTGTTAAGTCCTTCTTTGAGCAACCTCGCTTTGATACCACTTAAAAGAATTGGTTTCAAGATAACCTAATACACCTAGAGGGGGGGTGAATAGGTTCAAATCCTTTTTATTCTAAGGCAGATAATAAACTCTAGTTTTCTTTTGATTATACTATTAACATAGCAAACACATCACAAAAATATATCCAATCACAGAGTGCACAGGATTTATAGTGGTTCCTCAAGTATTGGGTACATCTACTTTCTCCCTTCGCCTATCTAGCAGTGTGCTAGATTCGGCCTAACTTCTTCTCTTCACCTCAGATCTGCAGATCTTACAGCTCAGAACGGAATCAAGGTTCCTACAACTCAGAGTGAGTCCACATTCCTACAGCTCAGGAACACATCCCTACCTCAGCCTTCAACAAGGCCTACACCTCAGAGATAACAATCTCCTACAACTCAGGCTCACAACCCTACCTCAGCCTTCAGCAAGGCCTACCACTCAGAGACCTAAATCTCCTACAACTCAGCATTTATAAATTAGGCTTACAACTCAGATCTATAAATATCCTATAGAAAATTGATTTAAGTTTGTAATTAACCACCACCCAGATAGAGAGAGAAGGGATGGATGGTTTCTTGATCAGTTCTTAGAAGGAACTGATGGCAGAGAACAACCACTCTTAGCTTTCTTCAAAGCTTCTTGAATATGAACTCAGTTGGGTTGAACTCCTGTGAAGTTGATCTTCAATCATCTCCTTTCTTGTTACTCAGATCACAATCTGAATCCTCCTTAGCAGCCTGGTTCAGCAATTGCACTTGAGGGACTTGATGATGAAAGCCCCTTTCTTCTTTGGAGCTCTCTCTCTCCAAATACTTCTGTTTATCTTTCTTCAGTATTCTGTATTGATTGGTATGAGTTTCTCTGTATTAGTTCATCTTCTGTTGAAGGAGAAAGCCTTTATATGTCTTCCTCCATGGTAACCGGCTGATCCGGTTTCTAACAAACTTCTGACAGCTTTGACAGTTGCAGTAGACCGGTTAGAAATTATAGCTGTCAAGTCATCCAGTCACCTCTTGAACTCTGTCTCTGTCAGCAAAATGTCGAGACTGAACTTCATCATGTGTTGACACAAGTAGACTAAGTGTCGACACAAGTGAACTAAATGTCGACACAAGCCTTGGTGGTGTCGACACATCTCCTTTGTTGTAGTTAATGCTTCTCGACACAGCCTTCTGTAGAATATGTCGACACTGATTCTGTTTGTCGACACAAACACTTCTCTTTAACTTTGTTGAATCTCTACTGTGTGTGTCGACACAAGTCTTGTGTGTCTACACATTTGATGTCGACAAAGTCTTCAGTGTGTCGACACTGCCTCTTAGTGTCGACACAGTTGATGTCGACTAAGTATTCCTGTGTGTCGACACTGCCTCTTGGTGTCGACACAGTTGATGTCGACAATGCTTCACTGTGTATCGACACTGCCTCTGCATGTCGACACAGTTTCTTCTGGTGTCGACACAGCCTTTCCAAGTGTCGACACAATTAACTCCAAGTGTCGACACAGCTTTTCTCCAGTGTCGACACATGCCTTCATAAGTGTCGACACATCTTCTCCTGGTATAGACACATGGACTTAGAAACTTTTCTGCATTCTTGTATTTTCTTAACCTGCACATATAAACTCAAAACAACATCAAATACACCTTGATGCATACCATTGAGTAAGGTGAGGCTTCTTCAAATCTTGTACATATTTTCCAATGTACCCAACAAAGCTGCAGTGGTGCCGAAAGCGGCCTTGTCCTTTTCTAAAGAAGGTGGGGCTCACCAAACCTTGGTTGGGCCCACATACAAGTGTGTCGTTGATTCAAATCAACGCATATAAAAAGGAAAATGAAAAGGGATTAGGGAAACGAACAACAAACGAAAGAAATTGAACGGAATAAATAAAATACAGAAAGGTGGCTGGATATCATCTTCTCCACCAAGCTTGAAAGCAAAAGTCCAGCAGGGATAGCAGCCAAGGCAAAGAAAGTTAGCTGAGCTCTTCAATCTCAGCAAGATAGTTCTTTCAAGAACAGAGAAGCTGATTCTTCAATTCAACAAGTTAGTTGCTTCTCTTCTGTGCAGCAGAAAAGAGTTAGCTTTAGAAGAGGACTAATTCCTTCTACAGTAAGTGTGTTGGACTGAAATCTGCTCAGTTCAGCAAGGTAGACTCAGAGATTTATCTCCGAGTTAGTTGTTTATTTTTCTTAAACTATTCTGTATTTTTTTCTTGTATGATTCAGTTTATCTGAATTTGAGTGTAGGACACTTTGTGCCTGAGGTAGGTGACTAATCAGTCACAGAGGTAGGTGCCCTGTTGGGGTACTGAGGTAGAATCCAAGTGTGGATCTGAGCTATAGGGCTTAATTTACCGAGGTAGGAGAGTGTTGCTATCTGAGATAGGATCCAAGTGTAGATATGAGGCAGGGATGTCCTCCCTGCCTGAGTATAGGGCCTTATTCATGAGGTAGGTGACTGGAGAATAACTGAGCTGTAGGTGACAAGTCTGTCACTGAGTTGTAGGCCTTAGAGGAGGATTAGCTGTAGGTACCTGATTGGGGTACTGAGTTATAGGAGTGCTGCAGCACTCTGAGAGTAGGGCTGTGTGCCTGAAGCTATAGGGCTGAAGAGCCTGAGTTGTAGGCCTTAAAAATAAGGCTGATGTAGATGATCAGTGGATCACTGAGCTATAGGAGTCATGCAGGGCTCTAAGGTAGGAACCCTTGTGGTTCTGAGTTTGGATTCTGTAAAGAATCTGTGTTATAGGCTGAGGGCCTGAGGTGTAAGCTCTGAGTAGCATATTGGTGGAGTTTGTGCCTAGTCTAACAAATCTGGTAGATAGGTGGGAGGGAAAGTGGATGTACCCAATTGGGGAACCACTATAAATCTTTGTGTCTGCTGTGTTGCTTGTTTTCTTTCTTATTGCAGGATCTAAGGACAAGCTCTAGATAGTTTAATTTGAAAATAACAAAAGAACTGATAAAAAATCAAATAAATATTCACCCCCTCTAGGTGATTAGCTAACCTTGAGTTAAATAACTTTCAAGTGGTATCAGAGTGAGGTTACTCAAAAAGGATTTAACAATCTGAGTATTCCACCAAGGTTAGCTATAAGATAAATAATGGAGTCTGGTGTGAACTATAAGGAATTGAGAGCCATGAAGATACCAATCTGCAGAATGCAATGGTTTGGGCTTTGGAAGGAAAGGGTTAGGCTATTCATGGAAGCTACTGACCCTAGGATATATATTATAGTCAAAGAGGGACCATTTATCCCTATGAAAGTCTTAGTTCTGAATGCCAATATCCAGACCCTCAAGTCTTACGAAGAAATGAATAAAGATGACCTTCTTCTAGCCTCCATGGACAAGAGAGCTCAAAATATGATTGCTAGTGCAGTAGATGATTCAACATTCCAGAGTTTGGTGCACAACAAGACCTCCAAGGTGATGTTGGACACCCTAGTTGTGTTCATGGAGGGCTCAAAAGAGGTGAGGGATGACAAAAAATTCATGATCAACCGGGAGTATGAGGCCTTCTGACAAGGAAAGTCTGAGGGCATTGCTGAAAGTTTTGAAAGATTTTTCAGAACTGTCAATGAACTAAGAACATATGGAAGGGTCTTCAGCACCTATGAGCTGAATGACAAATTTCTCAGGTCCCTCACAAAGGATTGGGACACAAAGATTTGTGTCATCAGGGAGATGAGTAAGCTAGCTGACACTCCACCACAAACCCTGTTTGGAAAACTACTGTCCTATGAGATGCTGCTTGCAGCAAAGAAGGAAGAAGAAGAGAAGACTAGTAAGTCACAGAGCAAGGAGAAATCTGTGGATTTCAAGGCTGATGCTTCAACCAAGAGCAGATGGAAGACCTCTCTAGTCAAAAGAACTGCTGAGTTAGAATCTGAGAGCTCAAGGTCTAGCTCCTCTAACAACCATACATCTGATGAGGACCTTGCTGCCTTCTCCAGGCAGTTTCAGAAATTCATGAAGAAGGGGCATTGGAAGAATAGAATGCCATCCTCCTCCTCACAACACAGAAGGAAATCCTCTAAGGAGGACATGTATGCTCCAAACTCTAATAAACAATCTTCCTCTAATATTATTTATTTCTACTGTAGCAAGCCTGGGCATATAGTTGATGACTGCCCAATGAAGAGGAAAGAAGAAGGAGTGAAGAAGAACCACAAGGGTAAGAAGAAAGAGAAGTCCTTGTGGCCAAGAAGGAAAATACTTGGACTGAATATTCCTCTTGGTCAGATAATGAAGAAGAAGAAGCCTACATAGGGCTTATGGCTGCTGCTGAAGAAGAACCTGAAGAATACCTTGCTGTTAGAATAGGGATCAGGGCCCCTCTGTCTCACTCAGATAGTGATTCAGAGGTGGATGAAGATGAAGAAGAAGCTCAATGCCTTGGATTGATGGCAATGATAGATGAAGAAAGAAGCCAGGATCTGCCTAGCCAGACTCATGTAATTCTAAATCACAATCTTTTATTTCAAGTCATGAGGCTGGCTCAGACTCTGAAGCTTAATCAAACAAGATTCGGATCAGACTCAATGATTCATAATCAAATGAGTCCACAAGTCCATCTCTATGGAGCTTGGATATGCGCTTCTCATTGATATGGCCCAGACGACAATGCCAGAGAAATGTAGGGTTTGAGTCATTTGTTCTTAGTCTTTTATTATTTTCTACATTACAGATCAGATGGTCCAAGTTCAAAACATAAAGACCATTAAACAATTGGGCTGCAGCATAACAAACATCATTCTTAATATAGAACAACAGTTGTTCTTAATTATAAAAGAAAATCCAATTATGTCCAAACATGAAATAGATATAATGTTTCTAGTTATGACCATAACAAAATAACAATTATCTAGTTCTATTACAAGCCACTGGGCAAAGAAAGACGGTAAACACCTATGGCTACAGTAGCAACTCTTGCTCCATTGCCGATGCGGAGGTCCACCTCCCCTTTACTCAGCAATCTTCTCCTTCCCAGTTCCTGCACATTTGTACAAATGTGAGACCGCATCCGGTATCCAATAACAAGATGAAGGAGCAGAAAGGTTTATCTCTATAACGAGAACATTTGAAGCGGAAGTCATACCTCCCTTCATTTTCTGCAGACCTTCAATGTACGAAGGACAGTTCCTCCTCCAATGACCAGCCTTGCCACAGTGGTGGCATTTCCCTTCCTTCACCGTGCTTTTCTT